>JANJGN010000004.1:83682289-83684789 GCA_026770705.1 Isurus oxyrinchus | reverse complement strand
TCTCACCCTCTCCCTCTCACCCTCTCCCTCTCACCCTCTCCCTCTCACCCTCTCCCTCTCACCCTCTCCCTCTCACCCTCTCCCTCTCACCCTCTCCCTCTCACCCTCTCCCCTCTCACCCTCTCCCTCTCACCCTCTCCCTCTCACCCTCTCCCCTCTCACCCTCTCGGTCTCTCCCTCTCCGTCTCACCCCTCTCCGTCTCACCCTCTCCGTCTCACCCTCTCCGTCTCACCCTCTCCGTCTCAGTGTCTTTCTCCCTCTCTCTCCCTCTCCCTCTCCCTCTCCCTCTCACCCTCTCACCCTCTCACCCTCTCCCTCTCTCCCTCTCTCCCTCTCTCCCTCTCACCCTCTCCCTCTCCCTCTCACCCTCTCCGTCTCCCTCTCACCCTTTCCGTCTCCCTCTCACCCTTTCCGTCTCCCTCTCACCCTTTCCGTCTCCCTCTCCGTCCCCCTCTCCGTCCCCCTCTCCGTCTCCCTCTCCGTCTCCCTCTCCGTCTCCCTCTTCCGTCTCCCTCTCCGTCTCCCTCTCCGTCTCCCTCTCCGTCTCCCTCTCCGTCTCCTCTCCCTCTCACCCTCTCCCTCTCCCTCTCCCTTCCCTCTCCCTCTCTCCCTCTCTCCCTCTCACCCTCTCCCTCTCCCTCTCCCTCTCCCTCTCCCTCTCCCTCTTCCTCTCCCTCTCATCCTCCTCCCTCTCCTCCTTCCTCTCACCCTCTCCTCCTTCCTCTCCCCCTCTTCCTCTCCCCCTCTTCCTCTCCCCTCTTCCTCTCCCCCTCTTCCTCTCCCCCTCTTCCTCTCCCCCTCTTCCTCTCCACCTCTTCTTCTCACCCTCTTCCTCTCACCCTCTTCCTCTCACCTTCTTCCTCTCACCCTCTTCCTCTCACCCTCACCCTCTCACCCTCTCACACCTCTCACCCTCACCCTCTGTCCCTCTCTCCCTCTCCCTCACCCTCTCCCTCTCCCTCTCACCCTCCCCCTCCCCCTCCCCCTCCCCCTCTCCCTCTCCCTCTCCCTCTCCCTCTCCTTCCTCTCCCCCTCTTCCTCTCCCCCTCTTCCTCTCCCCCTCTTCCTCTCCACCTCTTCTTCTCACCCTCTTCCTCTCCCTCTCTCCCTCTCTCCCTCTCTCCCTCTCTCCCTCTCACCCTCTCCCTCTCACCCTCACCCTCTCACCCTCTCCCTCTCACCCTCTCCCTCTCACCCTCTCCCTCTCACCCTCTCACCCTCTCCGTCTCCCTCTCCCTTTTCTCTCCCTCTCCGTCTCCCTCTCCGTCTCCTCCCCGTCTCCCTCTCCGTCTCCCTCTCCGTCTCCCTCTCCGTCTCCCTCCCCGTCTCCCTCCCCGTCTCCCTCTCCGTCTCCCTCTCCGTCTCCCTCTCCGTCTCCCTCTCCGTCTCCCTCTCCGTCTCCCTCGCCGTCTCCCTCGCCGTCTCCCTCGCCGTCTCCCTCGCCGTCTCCCTCGCCGTCTCCCCCTCTCCCTCTCCCACTCTCCCTCTCACCCTCTCCGTCTCCCTCTCCCTTCCCTCTCCCTCTCACCCTCTCTCCCCCTCTCCCTCTCCCTCTCCCTCTCCCTCTTCCTCTCCCTCTCATCCTCTCCCTCTCACCCTCACCCTCTCACCCTCTCACCCTCACCCTCTGTCCCTCTCTCCCTCTCTCCCTCTCCCTCACCCTCTCCCTCTCCCTCTCACCCTCTCCCTCCCCCTCCCCCTCTCCCTCCCCCTCTCCCTCTCCCTCCCCCTCTCCCTCTCCTCCTTCCTCTCACCCTCTCCTCCTTCCTCTCACCCTCACCTCCTTCCTCTCCCCCTCTTCCCCTCCCCTCTTCCTCTCCACCTCTTCTTCTCACCCTCTTCCTCTCCCTCTCTCCCTCTCACCCTCTCCCTCTCACCCTCTCCCTCTCACCCTCTCCCTCTCACCCTCTCCCTCTCACCCTCTCCCTCTCACCCTCTCCCTCTCACCCTCTCCTCTCACCCTCTCCATCTCACCCTCTCCGTCTCCTCTCACCCTCTCCGTCTCCCTCTCCCTTCCCTCTCCCTCTCACCCTCTCTCCCTCTCCTCCCTCTCACCCCTCTCCCTCTCCCTCTCCTCTTCCTCTCCCTCTCATCCTCTCCCTCACCCTCCCCCTCTCCCTCTCCTCCTTCCTCTCACCCTCTCCTCCTTGCTCTCCCCCTCTTCCTCTCCCCCTCTTCCTCTCCCCCTCTTCCCTCTCCCCCTCTTCCTCTCCCCCTCTTCCTCTCCCCCTCTTCCTCTCCCCCTCTTCCTCTCCACCTCTTCTTCTCACCCTCTTCCTCTCACCTTCTTCCTCTCACCTTCTTCCTCTCACCCTCTTCCTCTCACTCTCACCCTCTCCCTCTCTCCCTCTCTCCCTCTCTCCCTCTCTCCCTCTCTCCCTCTCCCCTCCCTCTCCCTCTCCCTCTCCCTCTCCCTCTCATCCTCTCACACCTCTCACCCTCTCACCCTCTCACCCTCTCACCCTCCTCACCCTCACCCTCACCCTCTGTCCCTCTCTC
>JANJGN010000004.1:83673622-83682189 GCA_026770705.1 Isurus oxyrinchus | reverse complement strand
CACCCTCTCCCTCTCACCCTCTTCCTCTCACCCTCTTCCTCTCACCCTCTTCCTCTCACCCTCTGCCTCTCACCCTCTCCCTTTCACCCTCTCCCTCTCTCCCTCTCTCTCTCCCTCTCCGCGTATCGCTGTCTCCCTCTCCCTCTCACCCTCTCCCTCTCGCCCTCTCCCTCTCGCCCTCTCCCTCTCGCCCTCTCCCTCTCGCCCTCTTCCTCTCGCCCTCTTCCTCTCGCCCTCTTCCTCTCGCCCTCTTCCTCTCGCCCTCTTCCTCTCACCCTCTTCCTCTCACCCCTCTTCCTCTCGCCCTCTTCCTCTCGCCCTCTTCCTCTCGCCCTCTTCCTCTCACCTTCACCCTCTCACCTTCACCCTCTCACCCCTCTCCCTCTCACCCTCTCCCTCTCACCCGCTCCCCTCTCCCTCTATCACTGTCTCCCTCTCTCTCTTCCTCTCCCTCTCCCTCTCCCTCTCCCTCCCCCCCGCACCCCCTCTCCCCCTCCCCCTCTCCCCCTCCCCCTCCCCCTTCCCCTCCCCCCTCCCCCTCTCCGTCTCCGTCTCCCTCTCACCCTCTCCCTCTCCCTTTCACACTCTCCCTCTTCCTCCCACCCTCGTCCTCCCACCCTCTTCCTCTCACCCTCTCCGTCTCACCCTCTCCATCGCGCCCTCTCCGTCGCGCCCTCTCCCTCTCACCCTCTCCCTCTCCCTTTCACACTCTCCCTCTTCCTCCCACCCCTCTTCTTCTCACCCTATCCTTCGCGCCCCTATCCTTCGCCGCCCTATCCGTCGCGCTCTATCCGTCGCGCCCTATCCGTCGCGCCCTATCCGTCGCGCCCTCTCCGTCGCGCCCTATCCGTCGCGCTGTCTCCGTCGCGCCCTCTCCGTCGCGCCCTCTCTGTCACGCCCTCTCTGTCGCGCCCTCCTCCGTCGCGCCCTCTCCGTCGCGCCCTCTCCGTCGCGCCCTCTCCTTCGCGCCCTCTCCCTCTCGCCCTCTCCCTCTCGCCCTCTCCCTCTCACCCTCTCCCTCTCACCCTCTGCCTCTCACCCTCTCCCTCTCACCCTCTCTCCCTATCACAGTCTCCCTCTCCCTCTCCCTCTCCCTCTCCCTCTCACCCTCTCCCTCTCCCTCTCCCTCTCCCACTCACCCTCTCCCACTCACCCTCTCCCACTCACCCTCTTCCTCTCACCCTCTTCCTCTCACCCCTCTTCCTCTCACCCTCCTTCCTCTCACCCTTTGCCTCTCACCCTCTGCCTCTCACCCTCTGCCTCTCACCCTCTGCCTCTCACCCTCTCCTCTCACCCTCTCCCTCTCACCCCTCCTCCCTCTCACCCTCTCCCTCACCCTCTCCCTCTCACCCTCTCCCTCTCACCCTCTCCCCTCTCACCCTCTGCCTCTCACTCCTCTCCTCTCACCCTCTCTCCCTATCACAGTCTCCCTCTCCCTCTCCCTCTCCCTCTCCCTCTTCCTCCCACCCTCTTCCTCTCACCCTCACCCTCTCACCCTCTCCCTCTCACCCTCTCCCTCTCACCCTTTCCCTCTCACCCTCTCCCACCTACCCTCTCCCTCTCACCCTCTCCCTCTCACCCTCCTCCTCTCACCCTCTCCCTCTCACCCTCTCCCTCTCCTTCTCACCCTCGTCCTCACACCCTCACCCTCACCCGCTCGCCCTCTCACCCCGCTCACCCTCTCCCGCTCGCCCTCTCACCCTCTCCCCCTCTCTTTCTCCCCTCTCCCTCTCTCCCTCTCACCCTCATACCCTCTCCCTCTCTCCCTCTCTCCCTCTCTCCCTCTGTCCCTCTCCTCCTCTCAGCCTTTCCTCCCTCTCACCCTCTCCCTCTCCCTCTCACCCTCTCCCTCTCACCCTCTCCCTCTCCCTTTCACACTCTCCCTCTCCCTCTCTCCCTCTCCCTCTCTCCCTCTCCCTCTCTCCCTCTCCCTCTCACCCTGTCCCTCTCACCCTGTCCCTCTCACCCTGTCCCTCTCGCCATCTCCCTCTCAGCCTCACCCTCTCACCCTCTCCCTCTCACCCTCTCCCTCTCCCTCTCTCCCTCTCTCCCTCTGTCCCTCTCCTCCTCTCACCCTCTCACCCTCTCACCCTCTCCCTCTCCCTCTCCCTCTCTCCCTCTCCCTCTCTCCCTCTCCCTCTCCCTCTCCCCCTCTCCCTCTCCCTCTCACCCTCCCTCTCCCCTCTCCCTCTCCCTCTCACCCTCCCCCTCTCACCCTCTCCCCTCTCACTCCCTCCCCCTCTCACCCTCCCCCTCTCACCCTCCCCCCCTCTCACCCGCTCCCTCTCACCTGCTCCCTCTCACCCTCACCCTCTCACCCTCTCCCTCTAACCCTCTCCCTCTAACCCTCTCCCTCTAACCCTCTCCCTCTAACCCTCTCCCTCTCACCCTCTCCCTCTCACCCTCTCCCTCTCACCCTCTCCCTCTCACCCTCTCCCTCACCCTCTCAACCTCTCCCTCTCACCCTCACCCTCTCACCCTCTCCCTCTTACCCTCTCCCTCTCACCCTCTCCTGCTCGCCCCTCTCACGCTCTCCCCCTCTCTTTCCTCCCTCTCCCTCTCTCCCTCTCACCCTCATAGCCTCTCCCTCTCTCCCTCTCTCCCTCTGTCCCTCTCCTCCTCTCACCCTTTCCTCCCTCTCACCCTCTCCCTCTCCCTCTCACCCTCTCCCTCTCACCCTCTCCCTCTCCCTTTCACACTCTCCCTCTTCCTCCCACCCTCCCCCTCTCTCCCTCTCCCTCTCTCCCTCTCCCTCTCTCCCTCTCCCTCTCCCTCTCCCTCTCACCCTGTCCCTCTCACCCTCTCCCCGCTCGCCCTCTCACCGTCTCCCCCTCTCTTCTCCCTCTCCCCCCTCTCCCTCTCACCCTCACACCCTCTCCCTCTCCCTCTTTCCCTCTCTCCCTCTGTCCCTCTCCTCCTCTCACCCTCTCTCCCTCTCACCCTCTCCCTCTCCCTCTCCCTCTCACCCTCTCCCTCTCCCTCTCTCCCTGTCACCCACTCACACTCGCCCTCTCTCCCTCTCCCTCTCCCCGTCTCCCTCTCCCTCTCACCCTCCCCCTCTCACCCTCCCCTCTCACCCTCTCCCCTCTCACCTTCCCCCTCTCACCCTCTCTTTCTCCCTCTCTCCCTCTCACCCTCTCCCTCACCCTCTCCCCCTCTCTTTCTCCCTCTCCCTCTCTCCCTCTCACCCTCATACCCTCTCCCTCTCTTCCTCTCTCCCTCTCTCCCTCTGTCCCTCTCCTCCTCTCACCCTTTCCTCCCTCTCACCCTCTCCCTCTCCCTCTCACCCTCTCCCTCTCACCCTCTCACCCTCTCCCTCTCCCTTTCACACTCTCCCTCTTCCTCCCACCCTCTTCCTCTCACCCTCTCCCTCTCTCCCTCTCCCTCTCCCTCTCACCCTGTCCCTCTCACCGTGTCCCTCTCGCCATCTCCCTCTCAGCCTCACCCTCTCACCCTCACCCTCTCCCTCTCACCCTCTCCCTCTCCCTCTCCCTCTCCCTCTCTCCCTCTCCCTCTCCCTCCTCCCTCTCCCTCTCCCTCTCCCTCTCCCTCTCTCCCCGTCTCCCTCTCCCTCTCACCCTCCCCCTCTCACCCTCCCCCTCTCACCCTCCCCCTCTCACCCTCCCCCTCTCACCCGCTCCCTCTCACCCGCTCCCTCTCACCTGCTCCCTCTCACCCGCTCCCTCTCGCCATCTCCCTCTCCAGCCTCACCCTCTCACCCTCTCCCTCTCACCCTCTCCCTCTCACCCTCTCCCTCTCACCCTCTCCCTCTCACCCTCTCCCTCTCACCCTCTCCCTCTCACCCTCTCAACCTCTCCCTCTCTCACCTCACCCTCTCACCCTCTCCCTCTTACCCTCTCCCTCTCACCCTCTCCTGCTCGCCCTCTCACGCTCTCCCCCTCTCTTTCTTCTCCCTCTCCCTCTCTCCCTCTCACCCTCCCCCTCTCACCTTCACCCTCTCACCCTCCCCCTCTCACCTTCACCCTCTCACCCTCTCCCTCTCACCCTCTCCCTCTCCCTCTCACCCTCTCACCCCTCCCTCTCCCCCCTCACCTTCTCCCTCTCACCCTCTTCCTCTCACCCTCTTCCTCTCACCCCTCTTCCTCTCACCCTCTTCCTCTCACCCTCTGCCTCTCACCCTCTCCCTTTCACCCTCTCCCTCTCTCCCTCTCTCTCTCCCTCTCCGCGTATCGCTGTCTCCCTCTCCCTCTCACCCTCTCCCTCTCACCCTCCTCCCCTCTCGCCCTCTCCCTCTCGCCCTCTCCCTCTCGCCCTCTTCCTCTCGCCCTCTTCCTCTCGCCCTCTTCCTCTCGCCCTCCTTCCTCTCACCCTCTTCCTCTCGCCCTCTTCCTCTCGCCCTCTTCCTCTCGCCCTCTTCCTCTCACCTTCACCCTCTCACCTTCACCCTCTCACCCTCTCCCTCTCACCCTCTCCCTCTCACCCTCTCCCTCTCCCTCTATCACTGTCTCCCTCTCTCTCTTCCTCTCCCTCTCCCTCTCCCTCTCCCTCCCCCCGCACCCCCTCTCCCCCTCCCCCTCCCCCTCCCCCCTCCCCCTCCCCCTTCCCCTCCCCCTCCCCCCTCTCCGTCTCCGTCTCCCTCTCACCCTCTCCCTCTCCCTTTCACACTCTCCCTCTTCCTCCCACCCTCGTCCTCCCACCCTCTTCCTCTCACCCTCTCCGTCTCACCCTCTCCATCGCGCCCTCTCCGTCGCGCCCTCTCTCACCTCTCACCCTCTCCCTCTCCCTTTCACACTCTCCCTCTTCCTCCCACCCTCTTCTTCTCACCCTATCCTTCGCGCCCTATCCTTCGCGCCCTATCCGTCGCGCTCTATCCGTCGCGCCCTATCCGTCGCGCCCTATCCGTCGCGCCCTATCCGTCGCGCCCTATCCGTCGCGCTGTCTCCGTCGCGCCCTCTCCGTCGCGCCCTCTCTGTCACGCCCTCTCCGTCGCGCCCTCTCCGTCGCGCCCTCTCCGTCGCGCCCTCTCTCCGTCGCGCCCTCTCCGTCGCGCCCTCTCCTTCGCGCCCTCTCCCTCTCGCCCTCTCCCTCTCGCCCTCTCCCTCTCGCCCTCTCCCTCTCACCCTCTCCCTCTCACCCTCTGCCTCTCACCCTCTGCCTCTCACCCTCTCTCCTATCACAGTCTCCCTCTCCCTCTCCTCTCCCTCTCCCTCTCCCTCTCCCTCTCACCCTCTCCCTCTCCCTCTCCCTCTCCACTCACCCCTCTCCCACTCACCCTCTCCCACTCACCCTCTTCCTCTCACCCTCTTCCTCTCACCCTCTTCCTCTCACCCTCTTCCTCTCACCCTTTGCCTCTCACCCTCTGCCTCTCACCCTCTGCCTCTCACCCTCTGCCTCTCACCCTCTGCCTCTCACCCTCTCCCTCTCACCCTCCCCCTCTCACCCTCTCCCCTCTCACCCCTCTCCCTCTCACCCTCCTCCCTCTCACCCTCTCCCTCTCA
This sequence comes from Isurus oxyrinchus, assembly GCA_026770705.1. NCBI lineage: Eukaryota > Metazoa > Chordata > Chondrichthyes > Lamniformes > Lamnidae > Isurus > Isurus oxyrinchus. The sequence goes on along the minus strand of JANJGN010000004.1, from coordinate 83,676,730 downwards.
CCCTCTGCCTCTCACCCTCTGCCTCTCACCCTCTCTCCCTATCACAGTCTCCCTCTCCCTCTCCCTCTCACCCTCTCCCTCTTCCTCCCACCCTCTTCCTCTCACCCTCACCCTCTCACCCTCTCCCTCTCACCCTCTCCCTCTCACCCTTTCCCTCTCACCCTCTCCCACCTACCCTCTCCCTCTCACCCTCTCCCTCTCACCCTCCTCCTCTCACCCTCTCCCTCTCACCCTCTCCCTCTCCTTCTCACCCTCGTCCTCACACCCTCACCCTCACCCGCTCGCCCTCTCACCCCGCTCACCCTCTCCCGCTCGCCCTCTCACCCTCTCCCCCTCTCTTTCTCCCTCTCCCTCTCTCCCTCTCACCCTCATACCCTCTCCCTCTCTCCCTCTCTCCCTCTCTCCCTCTGTCCCTCTCCTCCTCTCAGCCTTTCCTCCCTCTCACCCTCTCCCTCTCCCTCTCACCCTCTCCCTCTCACCCTCCTCTCCCTCTCCCTTTCACATCTCTCCCTCTCCCTCTCTCCTCTCCCTCTCTCCCTCTCCCTCTCTCCCTCTCCCCTCTCACCCTGTCCCCTCTCACCCTGTCCCTCTCACCCTGTCCCTCTCGCCATCTCCCTCTCAGCCTCACCCTCTCACCCTCTCCCTCTCACCCTCTCCCTCTCCCTCTCTCCCTCTCTCCCTCTGTCCCTCTCCTCCTCTCACCCTCTCACCCTCTCACCCTCTCCCTCTCCCTCTCCCTCTCTTCCCTCTCCCTCTCTCCCTCTCCCTCTCCCTCTCCCCCTCTCCCTCTCCCTCTCACCCTCCCTCTCCCCGTCTCCCTCTCCCTCTCACCCTCCCCCTCTCACCCTCCCCCTCTCACCCTCCCCCTCTCACCCTCCCCCTCTCACCCTCCCCCCTCTCACACCCGCTCCCTCTCACCTGCTCCCTCTCACCCTCACCCTCTCACCCTCTCCCTCTAACCCTCTCCCTCTAACCCTCTCCCTCTAACCCTCTCCCTCTAACCCTCTCCCTCTCACCCTCTCCCTCTCACCCTCCTCCCTCTCACCCTCTCCCTCTCACCCTCTCCCTCACCCTCTCAACCTCTCCCTCTCACCCTCACCCTCTCACCCTCTCCCTCTTACCCTCTCCCTCTCACCCTCTCCTGCTCGCCCTCTCACGCTCTCCCCCCTCTCTTTCTCCCTCTCCCTCTCTCCCTCTCACCCTCATAGCCTCTCCCTCTCTCCCTCTCTCCCTCTGTCCCTCTCCTCCTCTCACCTTTCCTCCCCTCTCACCCCTCCTCCCTCTCCCTCTCACCCTCTCCCCTCTCACCCTCTCCCTCTCCCTTTCACACTCTCCCTCTTCCTCCCACCCTCTTCCTCTCACCCTCCCCCTCTCTCCCTCTCCCTCTCTCCCTCTCCCTCTCTCCCTCTCCCTCTCCCTCTCCCTCTCACCCTGTCCCTCTCACCCTCTCCCGCTCGCCCCTCTCACCGTCTCCCCCTCTCTTTCTCCCTCTCCCCCTCTCCCTCTCACCCTCACACCCTCTCCCTCTCCCTCTTTCCCTCTCTCCCTCTGTCCCTCTCCTCCTCTCACCCTCTCTCCCTCTCACCCTCTCCCTCTCCCTCTCCCTCCCCTCTCACCCTCTCCCTCTCCCTCTCTCCCTGTCACCCACTCACACTCGCCCTCTCTCCCTCTCCCTCTCCCCGTCTCCCTCTCCCTCTCACCCTCCCCCTCTCACCCTTCCCCCTCTCACCCTCTCCCTCTCACCTTCCCCCTCTCACCCTCTCTTTCTCCCTCTCTCCCTCTCACCCTCTCCCTCACCCTCTCCCCCTCTCTTTCTCCCTCTCCCTCTCTCCCTCTCACCCTCATACCCTCTCCCTCTCTTCCTCTCTCCCTCTCTCCCTCTGTCCCTCTCCTCCTCTCACCCTTTCCTCCCTCTCACCCTCTCCCTCTCCCTCTCACCCTCTCCCTCTCACCCTCTCACCCTCTCCCTCTCCCTTTCACACTCTCCCTCTTCCTCCCACCCTCTTCCTCTCACCCTCTCCCTCTCTCCCTCTCCCTCTCCCTCTCACCCTGTCCCTCTCACCGTGTCCCTCTCGCCATCTCCCTCTCAGCCTCACCCTCTCACCCTCACCCTCTCCCTCTCACCCTCTCCCTCTCCCTCTCCCTCTCCCTCTCTCCCTCTCCCTCTCCCTCTCCCTCTCCCTCTCCCTCTCCCGTCTCCCTCTCCCTCTCACCCTCCCCCCTCTCACCCTCCCCCCTCTCACCCTCCCCCTCTCACCCTCCCCCTCTCACCCCGCTCCCTCTCACCCGCTCCCCTCTCACCCCGCTCCCTCTCACCTGCTCCCTCTCGCCATCTCCCTCTCAGCCCTCACCCTCTCACCCTCTCCCTCTACCCTCTCCCTCTCACCCTCTCCCTCTCACCCTCTCCCTCTCACCCTCTCCCTCTCACCCTCTCCCTCTCACCCTCTCAACCTCTCCCTCTCTACCCTCACCCTCTCACCCTCTCCCTTACCCTCTCCCTCTCACCCTCTCCTGCTCGCCCTCTCACGCTCTCCCCCTCTCTTTCTCCCTCTCCCTCTCTCCCTCTCACCCTCCCCCTCCTCACCTTCACCCTCTCACCCTCCCCCTCTCACCTTCACCCTCTCACCCTCTCCCTCTCACCCTCTCCCTCTCCCTCTCACCCTCTCCCCCCTCCCTCTCCCCCTCACCTTCTCCCTCTCACCCTCTTCCTCTCACCCTCTTCCTCTCACCCTCTTCCTCTCACCCTCTTCCTCTCACCCTCTGCCTCTCACCCTCTCCCTTTCACCCTCTCCCTCTCTCCCTCTCTCTCTCCCTCTCCGCGTATCGCTGTCCTCCCTCTCCCTCTCACCCTCTCCCTCTCACCCTCTCCCTCTCGCCCTCTCCCCTCTCGCCTCGCTCTCCCTCTCGCCCTCTCCCTCTCGCCCTCTTCCTCTCGCCCTCTTCCTCTCGCCCTCTTCCTCTCACCCTCTTCCTCTCACCCTCTTCCTCTCGCCCTCTTCCTCTCGCCCTCTTCCTCTCGCCCTCTTCCTCTCACCTTCACCCTCTCACCTTCACCCTCTCACCCTCTCCCTCTCACCCTCTCCCTCTCACCCTCTCCCTCTCCCTCTA
>JANJGN010000004.1:83256122-83668622 GCA_026770705.1 Isurus oxyrinchus | reverse complement strand
GCCCTCCCCGTCTCGCCCCTCCCCGTCTCGCCCTCCCCGTCTCGCCCCTCCCCGTCTCGCCCTCCCCGTCTCGCCCTCCCCCCTCTCGCCCTCCCCCTCTCGCCCTCCCCCCCTCTCACCCTCCCCCCTCTCACCCTCCCCCTCTCACCCTCTCCCTCCCCCTCTCACCCTCTCCCTCCCCCTCTCACCCTTTCCCTCCCCCTCTCACCCTCTCCCTCCCCCTCTCACCCTCTCCCTCTCTCTCTTCCTCTCACCCTCTTCCTCTCACCCTCTTAGTCTCACCCTCTTCCTCTCACCCTCTGCCTCTCACCCTCTGCCTCTCACCCTCTGCCTCTCACCCTCTGCCTCTCACCCTCTCCCTCTCACCCTCTCCCTCTCCCTCTCCGCCTATCGCTGTCTCCCTCACCCTCTCCCCCTCTCCCTTCCTCCTCTCCCTCTCCCTCTCACCCTCTCCCTCTCACCCTCTCCCTCTCACCCTCTCCCTGTCACCCTCTTCCCTCTCACCCTCTGCCTCTTACCTTCTCCCTCTCACCCTCTCCTTCTCACCCTCTGCCTCTACCTCTCCCCCTATCACTGTCGCCCTTTCCCTCTCCCTCTCCCTCTCCCCCCCTCTCCCTCTCCCTCTCCCTCTCCCTCTCCCTCTCCCTCTCCCTCTCACCCACTCCCTCTCCCTCTCCCTCTCTCCCCTCTCCCTCCCTCGCACCCTCTCCTCTCCCTTCACCCTCTCTCTCTTCCTCTCACCCTCTCCCTCTCCTCTCCCTCTCACCCTCTCCCTCTCACCCTCTCCCTCTCACCCTCTCCCTCTCACCCTCCCCCTCTCACCCTCTCCCTCTCACCCTCTCCCTCTCACCCTCTCCCTCACCCTCTCCCCCTCACCCTCTCCCCCTCACCCTCTCCCTCCCCTCACCCTCTCCCCCTCACCCTCTCCCCCTCACCCTCTCCCCCTCACCCTCCCCCTCTCACCCTCCCCCTCTCACCCTCCCCTCCCCCTCTCACCCTCCCCCTCTCACCCCTATCACTGTCTCCCTCTCCCTCTCCCTCTCCCTCTCCCCCTCTCCCTCTCCCTCTCCCTCTCCCTCTTCCTCTCACCCTCTCCCTCTCCCTCTACCCCCTCCCTCTCCCCCCCTCCCTCTCCCTCTCCCTCTCCCCCTCTCCCTCTCCCCCTCTCCCTCTCCCTCTCCCTCTCTCCCTCTCCCTCTCCCTCGCACCCTCTCCCTCTCCCTTTCACCCTCTCTCTCTTCCTCTCACCCTCTTCCTCTCACCCTCCCCCTCTCACCCTCTCCCTCTCCCTCTCCCTCTCCCTCTCACTCTCTCCCCCTCACCCTCTCCCCTCACCCTCTCCCCTCACCCTCTCCCCTCACCCTCTCCCCTCACCCTCTCCCCTCACCCTCTCCCCTCACCCTCTCCCCTCACCCCTCTCCCCTCACTCTCTCCCCTCACCCTCTCCCCTCACCCTCCCCCTCTCACCCTCCCCCTCTCACCCTCCCCCTCTCACCCTCTCCCTCTCCCTCTCCCCCTCTCCCTCTCCCTCTCCCTCTCCCCCTCTCCCTCTCCCTCGGTCCCTCTTCCTCTTCCTCTCACCCTCTCCCTCTCCCTCCCCCTCTCTCCCTCTCCCTCTCCCTCTCTCTCTCTCCCTCTCCCTTTCACACTCTCTCTCTTCCTCCCACCCTCTCCCTCTCACCCTCTCCCTCTCACCCTCCCCCTCTCACCCTCCCCCTCTCACCTTCACCCTCTCACCCTCCCCCTCTCACCTTCACCCTCTCACCCTCTCCCCCTCACCCTCTCCCTCTCCCTCTCACCCTCTCCCCCTCCCTCTCCCCCTCACCTTCTCCCTCTCACCCTCTTCCTCTCACCCTCTTCCTCTCACCCTCTTCCTCTCACCCTCTGCCTCTCACCTTCTCCCTCTCACCCTCCCCCTTTCACCCTCTCCCTCTCACCCTCTCCCTCTCCCTCTCCCCCTATCACTGTCTCCCTCTCCCTCTCTCTCTCCCTCTCCCTCTCCCTCTCCCTCTCCCTCCCCCTCTCACCCTCTCCCTCTCCCTCTCCCTCTCCCTCTCACCCTCTCCCTCACCCCCTCACCCTCTCCCCCTCACCCTCTCCCCCTCACCCTCTCCCCATCACCCTCTCCTCCTCACCCTCTCCCCCTCACCCTCTCCCCCTCACCCTCTCCCCCTCACCCTCTCCCCATCACCCTCTCCTCCTCACCCTCTCCCTCTCACCCTCTCCCTCTCACCCTCTCCCTCTCACCCTCTCCCTCTCACCCTCTCCCTCTCACCCTCTCCCTCTCACCCTCTCCCTCTCACCCTCTCCCTCTCACCCTCTTCCTCTCACCCTCTGCCTCTCACCCTCTCCCTTTCACCCTCTCCCTCTCTCCCTCTCTCTCTCCCTCTCCGCGTATCGCTGTCTCCCTCTCCCTCTCACCCTCTCCCTCTCACCCTCTCCGTCTCACCCTCTCCGTCTCACCCTCTCCCTCTCGCCCTCTCCCTCTCGCCCTCTCCCTCTCGCCCTCTTCCTCTCGCCCTCTTCCTCTCGCCCTCTTGCTCTCACCCTCTTCCTCTCACCCTCTTCCTCTCACCCTCTTCCTCTCACCCTCTTCCTCTCACCCTCTTCCTCTCACCCTCTTCCTCTCACCCTCTGCCTCTCACCCTCTGCCTCTCACCCTCTGCCTCTCACCCTCTGCCTCTCACCCTCTGCCTCTCACCCTCTCCCTCTCACCCTCTCCCTCTCACCCTCTCCCTCTCCCTCTATCACTGTCTCCCTCTCTCTCTCTCTCCCTCTCCCTCTCCCTCTCCCTCTCCCTCTCACCCTCTCCCTCTTCCTCCCACCCTCGTCCTCCCACCCTCTTCCTCTCACCCTCTCCGTCTCACCCTCTCCATCGCGCCCTCTCCGTCGCGCCCTCTCCCTCTCACCCTCTCCCTCTCCCTTTCACACTCTCCCTCTTCCTCCCACCCTCTTCCTCTCACCCTATCCTTCGCGCCCTATCCTTCGCGCCCTATCCTTCGCGCCCTATCCTTCGCGCCCTATCCGTCGCGCCCTATCCGTCGCGCCCTATCCGTCGCGCCCTATCCGTCGCGCCCTATCCGTCGCGCCCTCTCCGTCGCGCCCTCTCCGTCGCGCCCTCTCCGTCGCGCCCTCTCCCTCTCGCCCTCTCCCTCTCGCCCTCTCCCTCTCGCCCTCTCCCTCTCGCCCTCTCCCTCTCGCCCTCTCCCTCTCACCCTCTCCCTCTCACCCTCTCCGTCTCACCCTCTCCCTCTCACCCTCTCCCTCTCTCCCTCTCCCTCTCTCCCTCCCTCTTTCCCTCTCCCTCTCGCCCTCTCCCTCTCTCCCTCCCCCTCTCTCCCTCCCCCTCTCCCTCTCCCCCACCCCCTCTCCCTCTCCCCCTCCCCCTCTCCCTCTCCTTCTCCCTCTCACCCTCTCCTTCTCCCTCTCACCCTCTCCTTCTCCCTCTCACCCTCTCACTGTCTCTCCCTCTCACCCTCACCCTCTCACCCTCACCCTCTTACTCTCTTTTAGTTTCAGTAGCAGCATCTCTTCCACCCCAGCAGAGCAGTCTCTCTTCAGCGCCCCCACTGTTCCAGCAGCGTTTCTTTCTCCCCACCACCGCAGCCTGGTGGTCTCTATTCCCTGTCCTCCCGATCCAATCATGTCTTCTGTCCTGCACTGGGAGATGCCCATCGGGGCTCCTCTACAGGCTGCTGCGTCTGCATCTGAGCATGACGGCTACTGTCACCAGGCATATTCACTTGGATGGTTCCTGTGATGAGAGATGTCACCAGTGCCCCTGAGGGGTGGCCTCCTCATCAGCTTCTGCAATTGCTCAGCCCTTTCATGGTAGCTGGATCAGTGAACAAGAAGCGGGAAAAACCCCCTTGACCTTGTCCTTATCAATCTCCCTTCCCCCACCCAGCAGTGTCTCTTTCCAACAGACAAGAAGTCAGTCTCTCTATCTCTGTCTCCCCCCCCTCCTCTCTGAAAACCTTTCTTTCTTCCCAGCACACTCACTACCACTGGTGTCCTCTCCCAAACATGGGAGAGGAATGGCCTGTGATTGGAGGATCAGTTCCTTGCAGAATCTTCCACTCTACTTAACCATTTTCTGAACATTGTTGAACAGTGGCTCCAAATTTCAGGATAGAGAGGCATGACGGGCCATATCTGGCCAGCGGCTGTGGTTGGATAAGCCTGCTTTACATATTCGTTACCTGGACTTGGGCATACAGTGCATAATTCCAATGTTTGAGATGACATGATGCTCGGCAATGTAGTGAAACAGTGAGGATCATAACAGACAGATGACAAAGAAATGTCAATGGATGTATTTTAATAAGAATAATGAGGTGAGGCAATATAAGTGAAGCAACACAAATTTAAAGGAAATGCAGGAGGAGAAAGCCTACAGGAGCAGTGAGATGTCTGTGGATTTGGCGCATTGATCACACCATCTTCCTTCAACACCTTTCCTCCATCATTCAGTTAGGTCCTACCCTGCCTGGTTCCACTCCTACCCCCCAGGAACCCAGCGCCCAAACATTGAAGGGAAACTGTGACACAGTCCGAGCCTTCATGGCCATTGGCAGGCTGGCATGGCCACAAGGATTACATTGATTTAGCAATGTTTCAACTGACCGGCTCCCAAGCCTCTGGCAATTAACCACAAAACTCAACTTCTATCAGAGAAATAATTTATCCAGTAAACACACACGTGGGATTTGGATGATCAAATGACATGAAGCATGTGGTTTCCACCTCCACCATCACTCCACATTATAGACCAGGCACCCACACCGAGTCCAGCCTCCCATCTTCCCTCTTCAGCCCCTAACACAAACCAGTATGTGAAAGGACTAAGACCTCATGCTGTATATTTTTAATGAAGTATATATTGATGGCCTCATGGCTATTTCTAAAAATTTTTAAATGTTCAAAGGCCTCTTAAAATGGCTGAATCTATGTCTGTCTGTGTTCCCGAACAAAAAGAGCTACTTGGCAGTATCATAGAAACTCGAGGAGAGCTATATGAAGGTATTTCATAACCCAGGCTGGCCAACATAATTCTGCTCGTCTGATAAGACAAAATGGCCTTATCATCTTCCTTTCAATTCTTAATAGTTGAGATATTTAACCATCTTCAGGACTGAGATGAGGGACCTTTTGTCTGAAGAAGTGGGAGTCATGTGACACGGGCCTTTGGATGTGGACCCAGTAATATTGCCTTGTGGCACTGTAAACTCAATCTGCGGTTTACCATCCTACAAGCAGCTTCACATAAAAGGGGCTCTGGCCTTGGTGAATACCTGCCCCCACCTACACTGTTTCTGCTGCAACTTCTGTACTATCACCTACAAAACTGATTCATCACTGCATGCCTATCTCATCATGTGAAGTCAACACCACTGGAAAAGTGAATTATACAATATCGGTTTTCAACCCACCGACCTCCATGCAGAAATATCTCAATGGACTTTGATTCTGGACTCTGGAACCCACCAGAAACAATATTTCTTTTCTGTGGTCTCTGCACTGCAAATCTTTCTGTTCTGTATCCCTTTTTACTGTATGAATGCAAATGAGGCAACATTGCGACCCTCCTCCCACATCTTGAGTGTGTGCGAATTAACTAACCTTTTGAGTTCATCCTATTCCACCTTCCCGCCATCGTGAAACCGATCGTGCCATATTTTCCGCGTATGCTACCTATCACGCCTGTTGTCAGCGAGCACGGAAAATTCTGCCTTTAGTTTTAGAAAGGAAAAGTCCAGAATGAGGAGGCTGTTAACATCACTTGAAAGACAAATAGTGAATGGGATCAGGAGAAAATACTGTTTCTTCAAATGTTTTGTTTGAATGTAAAAACATCTCAATGACATTCTTGGAACAATGAAAAAGGATTTTGATCAGGAAAGAAATGAGTTGTTTGCACACAAAGAAACCATTTTGGACCAATTGTTTCAAAACAAGAATTTATCTTATTTGAGTTTAGGAAATAAATGGGATTATGCCTACAACTGAACTCCAGTGAATTGTGGTTGATCATTCTGTGTAATTCTGCTTATTTACAGGAGCAGCCAAGGTTTCATGCACATGAAACTGACTAGAACCAAAGATAAATACATCTTGGGAGAGAACAGCCTTCCATTTGACAGCATTCCTGAGGTCATACACCACTATACGACCAGGAGGCTACCCATTAAAGGAGCAGAACATTTGTCACTTCTCTACCCTGTAACAGTGCGAACATTATAATTTTTTCCCCCACTCGTTCAGTTTCCTTCCTATGGATGGGAGATTGATCAATTTCTTCAATATGCATGGATTGGGCTAATCATCACCAAGTGACCCTGTTGTGTATTTCAGTTATATTTGTAGACCGATGATTGCAGACTAAGATTGTGTTTCCTGTGTGGACACTATAACATTTACCTTGTGGTACTGTTGCATGAATATTATTTTGTTCAAATAAGCACCTAATGCAATTCAGAATTGTTACTGACATTTCATAAATCTGCTAAGATGTTTAAATTTTTCCTTATCTGAAGTTAGTAAAATTTGATACAGTATAATATGGTGCATATAATTCTGCACAGTTAGATCTCTCACCTTGGTGATTATTTATGAGTATCTGTAAATACTGTGGCTTAATATATAAATATATTTTTTATCACTTTTGGTACAGTGTAATGATACCTTTTGAGTACTCCACCGTGCTTTTTAGCTTTAGGCACACAAAAAAATTTAACTTTGTTCGGTATTGGTATTTTCATTAATATTTATGGATTACAAAAAAACCCAAAATATACTCATGATGAAGGGGGAACATTCATTTATTTAGCACCTTATGCCCTCCGGACACGCCAAAGTGCTTCACACTCCAATTAATTCCTTTCAGAGTGCAGTCACCCTATATTGTAAGCAAACAAAGCAGTCAATTTGTGCACAATAGAGTCACGCCAAGCAGTAAATGAGGTAAATAGGATCGTTTGTTGACAATGTTTGAAGGAGAATGTTGGTCAAAGCATCTTTGAATAATGCCGTGTGATCACCTTAAATGACAGGACACCAGTTCAATGTCTCATCTCAATGACAGCACCTCTAACAACACAGCATCTTTTCAGAATTGTCAATCTCTAGATTGTGTGTTGAGATTGCTGGAACTGGACTTGAATTCAATACCTACTGACTCAGAGGCGAAAGTGATACTAATTAGCTTTTGCTACTTGTTGAGAAATTAAGTAATAGATTCTTGTACGCTTTAAGTAAACTCATAAATTTCCCATTTGCAGCAAGCAGTTCAGGGCAAACCCTGAAGTTTTGTTATGTTTCAGCTGTCTCAAAGGGAAAAACTAATAATTACAAAGGAGTATATAGCACAGAAACATACCATTCAGCCCAACTAGTCCATGCTGGCGCTCATGCCTCCTCACATCTTGTGTATCAAAGTAACCCTCTATCCCCTTCTCCCTTATATGCTGTCCAGCTTCTCCTTAAATGCACCTATGCTATTCGCTTCAATCACTCCTTGTGGTAGGGAGTTCCACCACCTCAACACTCTTTATGTAAAGAAGTTTCTTCTGAATTTTCAATTGGATTTCTTGGTGACTGTCTCATATTGATGGCTTCTGGTTATGCTGTTTGCCACAAGTGGAAACATTATCTCTGTATCCATTCTATCAAAATCTTTCAGTAAGGTACTATTACAAAAAGAATAAAGATGAAACTGCATTGCTATTCATATGACCCACTGTATAAGCATTCTACTTTGCTTTTCCAGGTTTGTTTATAATTACCTCCTATCATTTTCCATGCTAACTACAAAACTAGATTATTTTGAATGCATGCATCCTTGTCATTGTCCTAATTTAACCAAAAGCTGCTTACTCTATAATATTGTAAAGAATTTCTACAGGTTCTAAAGTCCCAAAGCTCATTATCTGAAGTGAACATCCCATAATGGAATTGAGATAGGTTTTCAAGGGAGAAAAATGGTGCTTGTTCATGAATTGCTTGTTCCTGCTGTCTCCCTCTATTGCATTGATGGGGATATTATAGTAGCTAATAAGAGTCCTTTGAGCATATTTAACATTGCATTTTGTATGGTTTGGACATCTGACTCTGTTTTCTATGAAAGCTTGTTACTCTTAAAACTTGTACAATGTATTAAAAATCATATGACTTAATGCAGTTTGTCAGCTTTTCCCATTATAAACTCCTATCATCACTTTTATATTGGAAACTGCAAGTTTAAATTAGGCACATTGTTGGGTTCAAGTCTTGTAGCTTTGTTGTTGGTGGAAAGATGTAATTGTAGCATGGAAGGTAAAAAGATTTGCATTGATTTCACACCTTTCATGAGCTAAAGAGATGCTTACATTCAACAAAGTGCATTTGAAGTGTAGTAGTTTTAATGCAGGTAACACAGCAACTAATCTGTGCACAGCAAAGTCCTACGAATAAAGTTTCACTGTTAGAAAATATTTTTTGTTTCCCAATTGCTTTGAGACTTTGGGAAATCTCTGATTTTCACTAGAATCTAAATTAGACAATTTAATTTCAAGAAAATTCTCAATTTATTTGGTGATTTTTTTTACAAAATGCTCAGTTGAATTTCCCATCTAAGACCATCAATAGTAACTGATGTCAAGTGTTCATAATAAAGGAGATTTTGTTTTACCTGATGAAATTTGTGGGCAGATTATGCTATGATGAACTGAGCTGCCAATTATGAAAAGTTATGACATTTTCATGATGGGGGATAATATAAACCAGTGTCCACTAACTTTGGACCTCATCACTGTTCTAGTAACCAAGGAAAATTACATCTTTTGGTTATCTCCACTTATCATTGACCCTCTATCCAGCTCTACTTGTCCCACCCTCCCCTTAAAATATCTTCTATTTTTACTTAGTTCTGTTGAAGGGTCATTCGGACTCAAAACGTTAACTGTGCTCCTCTCCGCAGATGCTGCCAGACCTGCTGAGTTTTTCCAGGTATTTTTGTTTTTGTCAAGGAAAATTATTGTTCTTCTATAGGTCATTTTTTTCATTGGATAATGTTTCATAGTGAGCAACCTTTCTCTTATTCCTTTGTTTAGTTACAGAAGCATTGGTTGGTTGAAAAAAATGAAGTATTTTTTACCTGTGGCGATGAATTGGTCAAAGTAGATGGATAGTTACAGGAATCACACACATTGGGCTGGATTCAGTGTTCCAGTTGTGGGACCCTTCCACCAGTTGGAGAACTAATGTTGCCTTGGTGGTGGGGGCCCAACTAAATTAAGTGCCCATCCCCGAGAGCTACCAGCCAATCAGAAGCCAGTAGCTCTCCAGTAATGACAGCGCACTGTGAGCAGTGACCACTGCTGGTACAACAGTGAGGCTGTAACCGGAGATCATCACAGGAGTGGGGCGGTCTGGGAGTCCCGGGGAGGGTGTGGCTGATGGGGGTGGTAGGAGTGGGGTCAGATGCAAGGGCAGGTGGGTGGTTCTTAGCGGGCACACCCTTTCTGTGATCCAGGTACTACTAAATGCCTTTGAAAGAGGGAACCCCTGGGAGGGCAGCCTGTAGGAGGCATGGCCAGCTCATGCAAGTTACCCAGAAGGAAAAAAACACTTTGGGCCAGCACTCTTATTTCCCAGTTTTTACTAGTGTTCCACTTTAAGGTATACAAGACCAGTTCAGACAAGTACTCTTATTTCCCAGTTTTTACTGTTTTTTTCCTTCTGGGTAGGGAGAATCTATGAGCCTTCACTAAATCCTGGTGGATTCAGGGATAATTAATGAGCCTAATTAGGCAGTGGGTGCATTCCTCCTGTGAGCCCATTCCTGCTACTGATTTATTGAAGGTTGATTATCCCAGCGGAAGGATTCCCCAAAATGATGTGGGCCTGCCCGCCAGCCAGCCCACACTGGGGGGCTCCATTAAAACCATTACCTAAGCATTACTTTGTAGACAAAAAAAATTGTTGGATTGGTGCCTGATGAAAGAAAAATAAAATTTAGAGAGAATTCTACCTATAAGGACTAGATTGGCACACACCATCAATAGCACTGGCCATTTTCCATTCTCTTCCCAATCTCCTGTTCATTTTGAATTGAGTTAAGGAGAAACCAGTGATAGCACACAAATAGCTGGGAAATAACCTTCTCTGCATAATTCCCTATAAATGGCAAGATCAATGCAGCTCTAAAGTATTGTCAGATTTTGGAATGCACTTGTTTTTATTATTTTATGCAAATTGCATTGTGCACATTTATGTTCATCAATGTGTTTTAAAACTCAGGTTGAATTTTGCCATAAACCTACATCATCATAGATATTGGCCATGGACTAAGGCTCTAAATCATTTTGCTTGCTTTTCTCAGCTGCTCGTGTTTCTGTTTCACAGTTACAGCTCTTCAAAACTATTAATGGTTTGTAAGTTTCTATAATTTTTCTTGTAATGCTTAAAGCAAAACTGTGCTGCCAAGATCAGAGATCTCACATGTTTAGAGTTTGAAAAGAATTCATGAGTATATTGTTTGAACATGGTACCTGAATGGCCCAAATTTTGCAGTATATTGATGTGAAACTGTCAGCACTCATTACTCCTCTGAAAGGCTCAGCCACTTCTGGAGTCCGCACATGTGCAGATACATATGAAAATCCGAAGTCCCTGTCACTGGTTCCATGCTTTTCCATAGGGTGTGCTATTGAAGTCCCCGCAAACTATGTTCAAGTAAAATCACTGAATCGAAAAGAATTTGCCATTTTATGCTATCAGTCTCACTGTAAAGATCCTTGAAAATTTGCACCTTGTTTAATGAAGGGTAACTGGGTTTTTAGCAACATGCTAAGTTCATAATTGCTGCTTAACAGCCTTGCTGACCCTGAAAAACTAATTCTGTTTTCTTTCATCAGGTGCAAATTCAACAATTTATATTTTTATGTGCAAAGTAATGCCTAATCATGTGTAGTTACATTAATGGTCCCTGCAGCTGTCCATTTACTACTTGGACCAACTCATCTCCCCAGGTAAAAAAAGAATTTATCTCCTTTTAAACCAACCCAACTAACCAATGCCTCTGGAACTAAAAAGGTGAAGAGTGCTAAATTTCTCCATGAAATCATTTTCTGTCTTTTTGTTTGATATTTCAGCTTCTACCATGTGTTCATTCCAATAATTTACCTTCTGCAAATTTTTAATTAAAAATGGAGTGCATTTTTCCCCCCTGTTTTATCTGTGAGAATGCTTCAATGTGATTGATTGCTAATCTTGCTCGATGATTATGCTGTTGCTGGACGCCTGGCAATAGATTCAAAAGGGAAAGGGATATTCACATGATGGAAATCACTAGAATTTTGTGAACAGCTTCTCAGGTTCAGTGATGAGTGATTGGCCACAAAACCTGGAGCAGTGTGTTCTGCACCATCTACAATGCATCATTATTTTAGTCAGATGTAATGTGAACCATTTTTGCCAAAGTGTGCACTCACATCTGCGCTTAAAACCTACAGTCGAAGAAAAAGACTGCTTCTTCCTTGCACAAACAAATCTTGTGCAAAGAAATTATGTATGAATTACATTGTTGCTATTCATGAACACTTCTTCTCATGGAGAAAATGGGTAACGTTTTTAATTGCCAGTTGCAAGGTTGGTCATGCCATGATGCAGTCTTTTGAAGAATGGTATTGGCACACGCACTGTATAGGAATTATTGTGATTTATCATTGCATTAAATATATTTTATGCAGTGGGCTGTCCTCAATACTATGGTTGGTTTGAAAATGATGAATTTCATAAGCTACTAATCATATTAATTTGTAGAAACAATCTGGATATACAAAAATAAAAGGATAACTTTTTATTAATCATCTAATTAGATCATATCTAATTGTTGGAGTTAATAATTTTCCATGGAATCTGTTTTTTGCTAATCTATGCTGGTTTTGCACTTTAGTGAAAGAATTAATAAATATCAGTAAAATAAAATATTTACTGTGTTTTTACATTATCCACATTCTGATTTAATCTATGGTGAAATACTTGGCTCTCACTAAATTTCAACTATAGTCACATAAATCCACCTCTCTGTGGGAAGACTGGTCCCAATCCTGTTGCAGTTGAATAAGGCTGTCCCAGAACTTGTTCCTGTTATGATCCACAGCTGAGGTTACCCCTGGACAAGCCTGATCCTAGAGTGGAACCCAGATAGATAGATTCTAACTTTTATTTTGCGTGTTTAGATGCATAGAGAGTAGCTACTGAACAGAGGCATAGGAGTCAGCTGATGGACTTTTAACAGAAGAATAAAACATTTATTCATCAAGAAATGATGAACTATTTTGCAATACTTCTTCACCCACTACACCTTTACAGATATGTACAGATTTGTAAGGATAACACAAGTTACAAAAGCTACCTTATACTCTAATGTTCACAGTAAGTACACAGTCCGTGTAAACCAGTAGGTACCCTGTGGTCAGACACACCACACTCTGAAACCAAGTGACAGATGCCATCTCAACCAGATGCTATGGATGTCCCCTCAACTCCCCCCAGACGCTTGTCACATTGTGAGCCAACCAGTCTCACTGAATTCCGTCCTTCACACAATGGATTCCAATCTCCACTCTCCAGGACCTTGCCTTGGAATCTTCTCCCAAATTGACGTTTTCACTCAGACACCTTGCACAAGGGTTCACCTCCAGGGTTTCAAACTCCCCTCCTGATCTTCCTCTTCCCTGGGTCACAACATGCACTCAAGCTGTCATCCATGCACTCTCTCACTAACTCAGCCTTATCAGTACACCACTGCTTCACATGCCCATAGCAAAGAGTTACAGACCTTCAGTTGTCTCTTTGAACCCTCTTGCTTCTTGCAAGCTGTTATCACTTTAAATCTGAAGCTTGGCACCTTCCTCTCTGCCCCTCACTCTTAACTTCACTTAACAGGACTTTTTTCAGGTTCCTGTCCTTCCTTTAACTAGAAGGTCTTCTTTGGACTTTCTCTTGTTCCTAAACTTTTGAGGTTTTTCTTAGTTTGGG
The DNA here is from genome assembly GCA_026770705.1 of Isurus oxyrinchus. NCBI lineage: Eukaryota > Metazoa > Chordata > Chondrichthyes > Lamniformes > Lamnidae > Isurus > Isurus oxyrinchus. The sequence goes on along the minus strand of JANJGN010000004.1, from coordinate 83,655,599 downwards.
ACTTGCTATCTGCCCCCTTTTAGGTTGCTTCTGCTTCACAGCTGCCTTCAAACCAACTGAACTCAAACAGCTTCGAAAACAAACTGCTGTCTTTCTTGTGTGTGACTGTCTGTGAGAGGAACCTGTCTATCTGGCCCACTGTAGCTAGGCAACAGCACTGGTCTTCCTACTCTTGCGTTTACTTTCACTTAATAGGGGTCATAAACGTCTCATTAGAAATGCAAGCAGCCTTTTAAAGTGAGACTAAAACTCCATTTGACCTTTCTTAACACAGATACAGAAATACAAATCAAACTTAAACTTTAAAGCTAAAACTCATTCCTAACACCCAAAAATACAAGTATAGTATTCAATGAACGGCATTGCACTAGGAAGTTCTGAGGAACAAAGGGACCTTGGCGTGTGTGTCCATAGATCTCGGCAGGCAGAGGGGCATGTTAGTTAGTGAAAAAGGCCTTTATCGATCGTGGCATAGATTACAAAAGAAGAGAGGTCATGTTGGAGTTATACAGAACCTTGATGAGGCTACAGCTGGAGTACTGTGTGCAGTTCTGGTCACCACATTATAGGAAGGATGTGATTGCACTGGAGGGGGTGCAGAGGAGATTCACCAGGATGTTGCCTGGGATGAAACATTTAAGTTATGAAGAGAGGTTGGATAGACTTGGGTTGTTTTCATTGGAGCAGAGAAAACTGAGGGGCGACCTGATCGAGGTATACAAGATTGAGGGGTATGGGCAGGGTGGATAGGGACCAGCTGTTCTCCTTAGTTGAAGGGTCAGTCACAACGGGGCATAAGTTCAAGGTGAGGGGCAGGAGGTTTAGGGGGGATGTGAGGAAAAACGTTTTTAACCCAGAGGGTGGTGACAGTCTGGAATGCGCTGCCTGGGAGGGTGGTGGAGGCGAGTTGCCTCACATCCTTTAAAAAGTACCTGGATGAGCACTTGGCACGTCATAACATTCAAGGCTATGGGCCAAGTGCTGGTAATTGGGATTAGGTAGGTAGGTCAGGTGTTTCTCATGTGTCGGCGCAGACTCGATGAGCCAAAGGGCCTTTTGTGCACTGTGTGATTCTGTGAGGAGTAATTCATTTGGCCCATCAAGCCTGAAGTGCCATTCAATAAGATCTTGGCTGCTCTGATTTTGGTTTGAACTTTACATTTCTGCCGGCCCTTGACTCCCTTGTCAATCAAAAATCCGTCTAATTCAGCCTTGAATATATGCAAGACATACCCTCCACTGTTCTCTGTGGAAGAGAATTCCAAAGACTAACAACCCTCTGGGAGAAGAAATTCCTTCTCATCTCTGTCTTAAACTGTGTGCCAGATCTCTGTTCCCCCACAAGGGGAAACATCCTCTCAGCAGCTACCCTGTCAAGCCCCCTTAGAATCTAATGTTAATGATATATTATATTGCTAAGCCACATGTGTGAAGGGCATCCAAAGAAGAAACAAGCAGTTATGAAGATTGTCTGTTAAGTGGGTTATGTACCATAAGACGTAGGAGCAGAAGCTGACCATTCAGCCCATCGAGTCTGCTCTGCCAATCAATGAGATCATGGCTGATCTGATGGTCCTCAATTCAACTTTCCAGCCTTTTTCCCCATAACCCTTGTTTCCCTTGCTGATTAAAAATCTGCCTATCTCGGCCCTGAATATACCTAATGATTCAGCCTCTGCAGCCTCCTGAGGTAAAGAATTCCACAGCTTCACTACTCTCTGAGAGACGAAATTCCTCCTCACCTCTGTCTTAATTGGGCAATCCCTTACTCTGAGATTATTATGCCCTCTGGTCCTGGACTCTCCCACAAGGAGAAATGAACTCTCAGCATCTACCCTTTCAAGCTCCCTAAAAATCTTTTGTTTTTCAATAAGGTCGCCTCTCATTCTTCTAAACTCCAGTGAGTACAGGCTCAGCCAACTCAACCTCTCCTCATAACAAAATCCCTCCATACCCTGGATCAACCTAGTGAACCTTTTATGGACTGCTTCCAATGCCAGTATATCTTTCCTGTCATGAAGAGATATTAATGTTTATAATGTTATTGGAAATTATTTTTAAAAATAGACTTTGGTGGTGTCTGTGTGTGTGTGTGTGTGTGTGTGTGTGTGTGTGTGTGTATGTCGTAATTGGATTAAAGCCAGTTGGTCTAGAGGCTTTGATGTATAGAAAGAAGTAGGTTTGAAATGTTAATTAGATAAACATGGGGAAGTTTAGAAACATAGACATCAAGGGGGAAATTTGTGCTTTTAAATCTTACACCTAGCTAGAAGACGCCAAGCAATGTGTTTATTTTTTCAGCTTACTAATAAAATTGGTGGAATCAAAGGATGTTACTATTAGAGGAGGTAAAATTAAAAGTCTAGTGATATAATGGAAAATTTACATTCAAAGAGAAAGATATGTATAAAGGAGAAAGGAGATAGTAAGGCAGAGGCATTTTCAGTTCCAACAAGTGTGAGACACCTCAAGCTGCTGTCTGCAAGGACCCAGAGCTGAAAGAAACTCATTTTGAATGCGACTGCCCAGCTGTGCTTTGCTCGGTGTCTCTTTAAATCTGAGATTTACTGTTGCCTTAACAGGGAGAATCAGATTAATTAGGGGATTTTTGTAGCTATTATAATTGTAACTTTGTAGACATATGTATGTGTTTACAATCTTTCTTTCATTAATAAATGTTTAATTTAGTTTCATAAAAAACCACTTGAGACTCGGTGGCCTTCTTACTACTGAATTCAAAGCCTGCATCTCGAAACATACAAATGGCAAAAATAGGTTATGACAGTTGTTACAGGTTTCCCTCTGGGATTTGAAAAATTCAACCTTTACAATCAGCCAAGTCACAATATTCCTTCGATGAATGACCAAAACTGTTCAGTGCTCTAGGTGTGGTCTAACTAGTGCCTTGTATAGTTTTAGCAAGGCTTCGCTACTTTTATACTCCATTCCCTTTGAAATAAAGGCCAACATTGTATTTGCCTTCCCCATTACCTGTTGAACTTGTATGCTAGCTTTTTGAGATTCACGTACAAGGACCCCAAATCCCTCTGTGCTGCAGCTTTCTGCAGTCTTTCTCCATTTAAATAATATTCAGCTCCTCTATTCTTCCTGCCAAGGTGCATAACCTCACATTTTCCCACATAATATTCCATCTGCTAACTTTTGGCTCACTCATTTAACCTCACTATATCCCTCTGTAGACTCTTTGTGTCTTCCTCACAACTTGTCTTCCCACATATTGTTGTGTCATCCACAAACTTGGCGATAGTACATTCATTTCCCTCATACAAGTCATTAATATATATGGTAAATAATTGTGGCTCCAGCACTGATCCCTGCGGCACTCCACTAGTTACAAGTTGCCATCCTGAAAATGCCCCCTTTATCCCAACTCTGTCTTCTATTAGTTAGCCAGTTCTCTATCCATGCTGCCCCCAACACCATAGGCTCTTATCTTATTAAGTAGCCTTAGTTGTGGAGCCATATCAAACGCCTTTTGAAAATCCAAATATACTACACCTACTGGTGCCCCTTTATCTGCTTGTTATCTCCTCAAAGAATTCTAATAAATTTGTCAGGCATTATTTCCCCTTATGAAGCCATGCTGACTCCGCTTGATTAGATTATGTATTTCTAAATGCTCTGCTATTACATCCTTTATAATAGACTCTTTTTCCCCATGTTAAGCTAATTGGCCTATAGTTACTTGTTTTTTTTGTCTCCCTCCCTTTTTGAATAAGGGTGTTACATTGGCAGTTTTCCAATCCTCTGGGACTTTCCAAAATCTAAGGATTCTTGGAAGATTACTACCAGTGCATCCACTATCCCTGTAGCTACTTCCTTTAAAATCCTAGGATGCAACCCATCAGGTCCAGGGGACTTATTGGTCTTTAGCCCCATTGGTTTCCCTAATACTTTTTCTCTAGTGATAGGTATTGTATTTACAAGGCACAATGCCAGTTAGCTCATATTGGAAACCAGTACTGTTTTGAAACACACTACAATCGTGGAGATTTTGAGGGCAAATAAAACAGTACAGAAATTAAATTTAGAGCAAAGCAATTTTGGGTGACCCAAAGGACATGAAATTAGTCCTTTTCAGTGATGCTTCCTTGCTAATGATCTGATGGGTATTTGAGTACAGCTGAGTCTATAAATTTCTTGGTGATTAAAAATTGAAAGTGTTTTCTCTCGCCCTGGGAAGCCAAGAAAGTAAAAAATGTGGGTAAAAGTACCCTGGCTGCAGAAATACTGGTACTAGTAGAAGTGATAAATATGGGATTTTGGGAAAAGTTAGCCCGTTAAGTAATATGTGGATAACCATTTCCTATAGGATAGTGTACATTCAACAATGAGTATGACTGAGAAATGGCCTTGTTTGTATAAAATAAATGAGAGAGAGAAAAGAGGTCCGTGAGATAAAATGGCTAGGCACTAAGTATCAGACTACTTTACATAAAGGAACTCGTGCTTGAAGAAATTGTTAGAGGTCCGAGAAGAGGGGCGTCTTGTCCTATTATAGGTTATGTAAAATATGGAGATTTGTTTTGTAATTATTTGAGTGTGTTATAAAGCTTTTGTTTAAGGAAAAGGGAATCTGTTAATTATATTTTTAAGAATTTAAGTACCGAGAGCATTTATAAAGAGACACTGCTGGGACACTGATCGGGAGGCGTGGGCGGGAAGCAGACATGAGCAAGGCTACATTCTGTAAATTATCAAGAATGGAATTGGTGTCTAGTTTCATACTTTAATTCGCTTGGAATCTGACATGTTTCAATAAGATCATCTTCATTCTTTTAAACTCCAATAGGCCAACCTTTCATTAACATGTACAAGTTTTCCTCATAAGATGACCCCATCATCACAGGAATCAGCCTCGTGAATCTTCCTTGAACTACTTCCACTGCAAGTGTCCTTTAAGTAAGGAGACCAAAACCGTACACTGTACTCCAGCTGGGTCTCAGCAATGCCTGTACAGTTGTAGCAAAACTTCCCTACTTTAATAGTCCATCCCCCTTGCAATAAAGATCAACATCCCATTTGGCTTCCTAATTATTTGCTATACCTGCATGCTAATCCTTTGTAATTTGTGTACATGGAGAGCCAGAACCATTCTGTACATTTGTTGGCCTTTTGTGAAAAGATTTGATATTCTGGCAAAAAGTGCTTAACTCTGTGAGTCATGTTCTCATATTTTTGTGTTTTACGACTTTTTTATGGAGGTCCAACACAAAAACACTCCTGCAGCCATCATTCTATAACACACACATGCGCACGCACATACATGCACTCCTTTAGCCATTGCCCTGATTATTGCTGATTATTTTCAGTATCTTACACATACACACATGCACACCCCTTCAACTATCTCTCTCAGGTGATTATTTTCAGCATCAAACAGTCTTTCCTATTCAGCAATCACCTTCTTCTGCCTATTTCAGTACACACACACATTTATTCAGCCATTGCACTACACGTCAACCATCGCCCTCAGCTAGTTCCTTTTAGGGGGTTTAAACTAATTTGGCAGGGGGATGGGGCACAGATTGGAGGTACAGTATGAGGTGATACACAGTCAAATATAGAAGAGAAACTAAGTCAGTCTGGAAGGCAGAGCAAATATAGACCCGTTAAGGCACAAGGGAATAATGAAAGGTTGGATTGCATTTATTTTAATGCAAGGAGCCTTACAAGTGAGACAGATGAATTGAGGACGTTGATTAACACATGGGAATATTATATTGTTGCTGCACAGAGACATGACTGAGGGAAGGGCAGGACTGGCAGCTCAATATTCCAGGGTATATAATCTTCAGGGTGTGGGGGGGCGTGGTGTAAAAGAGGAAGTGGCATTGCACTATTAATCAAGGAGTCAATAACTGCAGTGAGGAGGGATGGTATCTCAGAAGGTTCCTCAAATGAGGCCATATGGGTCGGACTTAAAAACAAAAAGGGGTCTGGCCTTCATGTGGCTCCTGACCCACAGCAATATGGTTGACTCTTTTAAATGCCCTCTGAACAAGGGTAATTAGGGATGGGCAATGAATGCTGGCCTAGCTAGCGACACCCACATACCCCATGAATGATTTTTTTAAAAATCACTTTGCTGGGAGTGTACTATAGGTCTCCAAACAGTCATGGGGAGATAGAGGAGCAGATATGTAGGCAAATCTCAGAGATGTGTAAAAATAATAGGGTAATAATGGTAGGGGATTTCCATTCCCCCAAATATTAACTGGGATAGTTTTAGTGTGAAAGACTTAGAGGGTGCAGAATTCTTAAAATCACCCAGGAGAGCCTTTTGAGCCAGCACATGGAAAGTCCTACAAGAGAAGGGGCGGTACTGGACCTAACCTTCGGGAATGAAGCAGGCAAGTGGTAGAAGTGTCAGTGGGGGAGCATTTCGGGTATAAGGACCATAAACTCTGTAAGACCTAAGGAAATTATGGAAAAGGACAAAGATGGTCCAGAAATAAAGGTCCTGAATTGGGGGAAGGCCAATTTCAATACAATAAGACAGGATCTGGCCAATGTGGACTAGGAGCAGCTACTTGTAGGAAAGTCTACATCAGACCAGTGGGAGTCATTCAAAAAGGAAATAGTGAGAGTTCAGGGCCAACATGTTTCCGTAAAGGTAAAGGGTAGGACCAACAAGTCCAGAGAACCCTGGATGTCATAGAATATAGAGGATTGGATGAGGAAAAGAAAGGAGGCTTCTGGAAGATACCGAGGGCTAAAAACAGCGCAAGCCCTAGAGGAGTATAGAAAATGTAGGGGGTACTTAAAAAAAGTAATTAGGAGAGCGAAGAGGGGGCATGAAAAAACACTGGTGGGCAAGATAAAGGAAAATCTCAAAGCATTTTATAAATATATTAAGGGCAAGAGGATAACCAGGGAAGAGTAGGGCTCATTAGGGATCAAAGTGGCAACCTGTGCATGGAGCTGGAGGATATAGGTGAGATTTTGAATGATTACTTTGCATTTGTGTTCTCTATGAAGGACAATGTAGGTGTAGAAATCAGGGAGAGGGACTGTGATATACTTGAACAAATTAGCATTGAAAAGAAGGAGGTTTTAGCGGGCTTAAAAATGGATAAACCCCCAGATGCATGCAGTTCTGGTCACCACACTATAGGAAGAATGTGATTACACTGGAGGGGGTGCAGAGGAGATTCACAAGGATGTTTCCTGGGCTGCAGTGTTTCAGCTATGAAAGGAGACTGGATTGGCTAGGATTGTTTTCCTTAGATCAGCAAAGGCTGTGGGGGCACCTGAAAGAGGTATACAAAATTATGAGGGACATAGGGTAGATAGAAAAAAACTTTTCCTCTGAGTGGAGGTGTCAATAACCAGGGGGCATAGATTTAAGATAAGATGCAGGAGGTCTAGAGGGGATTTGAGGAGAAATTTCTTCACCCAGAGGGTGGTTGGAATCTGGAACATATTGCCTGAGAGGGTGGTAGAGATAGGAACCCTCACAACATTTAAGAAGTATTTAGATTATCTTTTGAAACGCCAGAGCATACTGGGCTATGGCCAAGTGCTGGAAAATGGGATTAGAATAGATAGGTGCTTGATGGTTGGCACAGACACAATGGATCGAAGGGCCTGTTTCTATCCTTCATAACTCTTATGACAAACACCACTTCAGCCAACACCCTCTGCTGGTTACTTTCAATTTAACAGATACACGCACACCCTCATCCATTGCCCTCCTCTGATTATTTTCAGTACTACACAAACACACAGTCCACCCTCTGTTTATTTTCAGTATCAGGCACTCACACCCAGTCAGACCCATTGACACCCTCTGCTGGTCTTATCTCAGTGAGGAAAGCATTTTACAGTTTTTAATTAAATAGCATTTTTTTGAGTTGCACTAATATTTATAATGAAGTGCTAACTGTCCTTCAGCTTTTTGTGACAAGTTATGATTTTCTGGCAAAAATGTTTATCTTTTTTTATTCATTCACAGGATGTGGGCTTCACTGGCTGGGTCAGCATTCATTGCCATTCCTAGTTGCCCTTAAGGTGGTGATGAGCTGCCTTCTTGAATCGCTGGAGTCCATGTGACGTAGATACATCCGCAGTGCTGTTAGGAAGGGAGTTCCAGGATTTTGACCCAGTGACAGTGAAGGAACGGCGATATGTTTCCCAGTCAGGATGGTGAGTGACTTGAAGGGGAACTTCCAGGTGGTGGTGTTCCCATCTATCTGCTGCCCTTGTCCTTCTAGATAGTAGCGGCTGTGAGTTTGGAAGGTGCTGTCGAAGGAGCCTTGGTGAATTCCTGCAGTGCATTTTGCAGATAGTACACACTGTTGCTAACTCTCACGGTTTGCATGAGGTACTAGGATTTTTTTTATTTAGAAGTAAAATCAATTTTTGAATCTTTGATTTTCTGGCAAAATCTCACTGAGGTAAGTACTTTTAGATTGGAAATCAATACTTTGCACAGAACGTTCAAAAATTCTTAGAACTTGGTAAGAAATAATAGCACATCACAAAAAATGTTTCACTTGTTGAGATAAGCACTTGTTGCCAGAAAATCAAAACTTTTCAGAAAAGGTTCAAAAATTGTTTCAACTTCATAAACAAAAGTAATACATCACAAAAAAACCTTAACTGAGACAAGTACTTTTTGTGTGAAAATCAAATTTTAAATCAGTGCCTAAATCAGTGATTCACTCAATTTTTTTGCTTCCCTCATTTTTAAGCAGAAAACCTAAACTTGTCACAAAAAACTCAAGATTATCAGAATACCATTAGACATAGCGGCACATCACAAAAATGACTTCATTCACTGAGATAAACACTTTGTGCCAGATAATCACAACTTGTCATTAAAAAATCTCAAAAATAACTAGAATTTCATTGGAAATACCAGCGCATCTCAAAAAAAATCCTATCTCAGTGAGATAGGCTTTGATTTTCTGTTAAAAATGCTGATCAGAAAAGCTTTAAAATTCTTAATACTTCATAAAAAAATACCACTACGTTGCAAAAAAAGCTTACCTTATTGTGATAAGCATTTTTTGGCGGAAGATAAATATTCCTCATTAATAACTCAGCATCGTTGCAGCATTGCTTAAAAAAATATTAGTACATTTGAAAAAAACATGCTTAATTCACTGGCATAAACACGTTTTGCCAGAAAATCATAACTTGTAAGGAAAATCTCAAAAATTGTTAGAATGTCATTGGAATTAGTAGGACATTTGAAAAGAAAATGCTTACCCGCGGATGTACTTTTTGACAGGAAATTGATACTTTTCACAAAACTTTCAAAAGTTGTTAGAATCTGATATTAAAAAAAAGTGCAGTACATTTCATAAAAATGCTTAACTCTCTGAGATGGACAATAAATGCTGGCCCAGCCAGCAAAGCCGACATCCTGTGAATGAATTTAAAAAAAAAGGATAAATGCTTTTGCCAGAAAATCATAACTTGTCACAAAAAGCTTGAAGGGCAGTTAGCGCTTCATCAGAAATAGTAGTGTAACTCAAAAAAAATGCTCCATCAGTGAGGTAAGCATATTTAGCAGAAAATCACTACTTGTTGTAAAAAAATAGCTAGAACCTTATTAGAAATAGCAGTACATCTCAAAAAACCTCACTGCATTAAGTAAATCAAACTGTTTCAGAAAAAAATCAGAAATTGAGAACTTCATAAAAAATAGTAGTGCATAAAGAATGTTTCAATTGCTGATATGTATGCACTTTGGTAGAAAATCAAAACCTTTTGCAAAAAAAAGCCCAATTTTGGTTAGTACTTCAAAAAAAAAAGTACATCACAACAATGCTTAACACTCTAAGATGAATATTTTTTGACAGAAAATCAATATTTTTCATGACGTCTTTGCTTCATAAAAAATAGTAGTTGGTCTAAAGAACTGCTTGAATCATTGAGATTTTTGGTAGAAAATCAAGGCCTTTCATAAAAGAAACTCCAAAATTGTTAGTACTTCATAAAAAAAAAGTTGTATGGCGCAGAAAATGATTAACTCATGGAGACAAGGGGCAGAATTGTCCCAGATTTGCATCAAGTGCGGTAATGAGCCATGATGGCGAGTTCTCACACCATCTTACCCCAATCCCGCCGCATTAATTATGCATTCCCAGGAAACACGCCATTTTGATGGCGGGTGGGATCTCGTTCATCCACTTGCTATCATCTCACAGTTTCATCACACCGGACGCCATATTTAAAGTTTCAGAAACACTTCTTGGTGCTTCCAAGCCTTGACTGCTGTGGGGAAGATGTCCACAAAAGGCAAAAAGACTGCAGCTCCCAGGTTCAGCAACACATCACTGGAACACCTTTTGGATGCAGTGGAGGCCCGCCGTCCTCTACCTGCTCTGGCTGCAGGATAGGCAGTGACATTACCAACCGCGGTGGCGGTCAGTGCCAATGCCCTGCAAAAGAGGACATCCACCCAGTGCCACTACAGAATGAATGGTCTCATCCAGTCCACCAGCGTAACTCATTCTTCCCATCACTCAACTCTCACACTCACAAAACCATCATACATCTACAGGGATCTCACACCTCAAGGGACAACACCACCAACTCTCTCATACCAACCCCTCACATCTCCATTAGGCTCACATCCTCTCAAGCTCACATCTTCATTCCTGTCCATGGCTCTGCTCACCACACAAACATTCCATGCAGTCCCATGTGTCTTGCTCACTCTCCATCTGTTTTCATGCAGCAGAAGCCTGCTCACATCAGCAGGGAGAGGTCCCAGACTGGGGGTGGAGTGCCCACATTAGGCCCCTCACTCACTTTGAGGAGTGTGCCACCGTACTGACTGGTGAGGATGTGGACCCTGCCCGCAGTGACGAACACCCACCTGAGGATCCTGCATCACATCATCCTTCCCTCAACACAACTGTGAGTGCTCTCTCTCCTGCTTTTGACCTTGCTGCCATGCACTGCTTATCTCTACTTTGGTTCACAGGGAGCTCTGCCAAGGGACCAACATCCTCAGCCAGCCAGTCCCCCTCAGCTTCATCCACATCTGCAACCAAGAGGACTCCTCCAGTGAAGAGTTGGAAATAAGCAGCCTGGAAGACCCGTCACCACAGAGGGAGCAGCCGGGCCACAAGTGATTCTGGGTGGAAAAGTGTGTGCGTGGCAGGGATTTTTGGAGCCTCGTGCAAGCACTCCCACACACACACATCCTTCACATTTCACACTCATCTCAATGTCCTGAACATTTAGAATGCTGCCTGCTAGGGTTCACTTTCAAGTTGTCCATCTGAGCTGACATGCATCTTCGCCCATTCACTGATCACATTCCCTGATCACATTCCCATGCAGCACATGATCTCGCCCACCATGATTCTCCTTTCACTTTCAATTTGGACAGTATGGTGCTAATTCAGTTTTACTTTCAGTCCCCCAAGGAGAGTAAAAGACTACTCTCCCCCAGTAACCCATTTCCTTCCCCTGGCATCACCTTCCATCTCCCCTCTGTTACCTTCCAGCCCCAACCCTTTTCCTTTGGGGATGTCCAGGTGAATCTACACGTTCCCTTCCTTTCTGAAAATCCCACCCCCATCCATAGTCACCTCCCCGACATCCTCCTTCCCACCCTGAGGGTCTGTGTCTATCTTCAGGCCCCCACCAAACACCCTTGCCATCCCTTCTATCGCTACCATCTAACCCTCACCCTCCCACCACAGACACTGACAGCACTGAAGGAGGCCATTCAGCCCATCGTGCCGGTCAACAAAGATCTGACTACACTAATCCCATTTTCCAGCACTTGGCCTGTAGCCCGAGAGGCTATGGCAACGCAAGTGAATATCTAAATGCTCCTGTCATGAAGCAATATTAATGTATATAATGTTATTGGAAATCATTTTTCAATTGGACTTGTAGTAGGGTCTGTGTCTGCGGGTGTGTCTGTGTGACTTAATTGGATTAAAGCCAGATAGTCTTGGTGCTTTGATGTATAGTAGTTTGAAATGTTACTTTGATAAATGTAAGGCTAGAAGGTAAAGAGTACATTTTCATTTGTTGAATAAACCATTCAAAAGAAGGGAGTAAAATCTTGCATCTAGCTAGGAGACACCAAGCAATGTGTTTATATTACTAATAAAATTGATGCTATGAAAGAGGTTTTATTGTTTGAAGAGGTGAAGTTCAAAGACATTTACATTCAAAGGGAAGACTAGGTGTAAACAGAAAGGAGTTTTGTATGTGCATATCAGAGGCATGTAAGATCTAAGCAGTCTGTAAGCCCTATAACTGTGTATGCAAAAGAACCAAATTGCAAGGAACCTCATTTTGAATTCGTAGAGTAAAATGTGCTCTGTTTAAAGTCTATAGCTTGTTGCCTTGGTGAAGATTTACCTGGGTGTGATTAATTTGGGGATTTGTTTAAAAGTTATTGTGGTAGTAATTTGTATGCATGTGTATGTGTTTATTTCCTTGTTAAATTAATAAATGTTTAATTTAATGTATATAAAAAAAACCTCGAGGCTTGGTGGCTTTTATTCCTGAATTCAGAGCTGCATCTCAAACATACCAATTGAAAATATAGGTTATGACAATTGTTCAAGTTTCCCTCTGGGATTTAAATAACTCAGCGTTTACCAACTGCTGTGTCATAACAACTTCTTAAATGTTACAAGAGTTTCTTCCTCAACCACCCTTTCAGGCAGTGAGTTCCAGACTCCCACCACCCTCTGGGTGAAAACATTTCTCCTCAACTGCCCCCACCCATTGCCTCACTGTGCCCTCGGTCATTCTCATCCTTCCTCTGTACCACGTCCACCCTCAGTTTGGTCCCCTGGAGGCATGGACCTATCTGACTCGTCCCGGACACATTTATCTGCACATCCATCCCCCCCACCCCCACTCCACTCCGCACCCCTTCCTCCACTCCAGACACCCTCCCCTCTCCGCACTCCTTCCTTGCACCTTCCACACCCCCTATACCTGCCCCCTTGTTGCAGACTTCTCCCTGTTACCCCCCTCCTCTCCCCATTCTCCCTACCCCCCTCCCAACGTCTCCCCATCCTGACACCTTCTTTACCCCCCAAAGACCCCCCATGTTGACACCTTTATACCCCCACCCCCCAACCTCAGCCCACCAACACTGTTTCCTCTCCCAGCCGATCCTAGCCCTTTTTCTCCCACCCTGTTGACCATCACCTGTCGTGAGCAGCAACTTCCAACTTCTGTGAGCTGCTTCACAGCAGAGCCATGTCCATGAGAATCCACCCAGCATACCATGCGCGTTCCCTCCATATGCTGTTGGTGTCGGGCTCCAGCATCTGCTCCTCGGATGTGAGCAAAGCCCTCGCAGGTATGTCCTGATATCTGCACATCACACTTGTAAAGATGTGTCCTGTACTGGTGTGCTTTCCTGCCATCATGGGCGGACGATCCAATGGGGGTGGGAGCAATTCCAGTTGGCAGGGCTAATAATGATTTGCTGATGTATTACAATGCAGTTCCCGACATCCAGTGGCAGAGAACATGGCTCACTGAACGGATGATGGCGAACCGCTTTCACGCCATCGTCAAACCAATCACACCATATTGTCTGCTCACGCCACTGAACACGCCCGATGCTTGTGGGCACGGAAAATCCCAGCCAAGGACTTTTTGCTACCAAATCAAATTATTTCACGAAAGGCTCAAAAATTGTTCTTACTTGATCAAAAATAGCAGTCAACTGCAAAAAAAAACTTCACACAGGTAAGCGTTTTTAGCTGAAAATCAAAACTTTTCACAAAAAGTTTGAAAATTGTTTATGCTTCAGAACAAACATTACAAAATAATTGCTTACTGTATTGAGATAAGCACTTTTTGATGGATAATAAATATTGGGCTGAATTTTACATTGATCAGGCGGGTGGGCACCCGACCCAATCGAGCGAGCATGCCAACATCATTGCACACTCGTGCGATATCTCGCTCGGCAGGCACATGCGAAAGTTATAAGCACGCCTGTCGACAATTAAGAGGGCAATTAAGCCCATTAAACGGCGCAATTGTCTTTGATTTTTCGTCACCCATCCAACCTTACGGTTGGCAGACAGGCGAATCGGCCAGGCGGCCTTTACGTTTTTCATGAAACATCATCCAAGGACGGGATGAAGTTTCCATTATGATGTAAGTAAAAATATCTGTGGGCGGCATTTTTATCACCTGTATTTTCAGGTGCCTGATTGTGATGCTCAGGCATTTTTTTTTATGCATTTCAAAACTTTATTGGAACATTTTCGGGCCTGCAGACTGCTGTCTGTGCCTTCAGGGAGCTTTTTCTCAGCGCTCGCCCACGTCGGCGTTGACATCTCCACCTGCCTTCTTCCTGCCCCCACCCTGGCAGTGCTGAGCTTTTCAGCACGCACTTTACCCTAGCTGGCCGTTAACTGGTCGGGGGCCGATAACAGCTGGCGGTCCATTTCCCGGCCGATCCCACCTGCCCACCGAGCTAAAAATTCAGGCCAATGTTCATTAAAACCTCAACATTGTTGAAGCATCATTTAAAATATTTATTAGTACATTTGAAAAGAATGTGCTTAACTTACTGACAAAAGTACTTTTTGACAGAAAATCGAAACTTGTCATGGAACAGTCAAAAAATGTTAGACTGTCATTGGAAATAGCAGGACTTATATAGAAAATGCTTAACTCATTGAGGGAAGTACTTTTCAACTGTGAATCAATACTCTTCACCAAGCACTTAAAAATTATTTGCCCTTCGTTAGAAATAGTAGTATTTCTCAAGAAATGCAGTGAGGTAAACTTTTTGCCAGAAAATCAAATGTATTCACAGGAAGATCAAAATTTGTTTTTCCTTATATAAAAAAAAACTAGTACATCACACCAAATACATCGCACTCACTCAGATCAACATTTGTTTTGCCAGAAAATCAAACCTTTTCACAAAAGACCTGAAAATCTGTTGGAACTTCCAAAAGTAGAGCATAGAAAACCCTTTACTCTCTGAGATAAGCGCTTTATGACAGAAAATGAACTGTTATCACAAAGGTTTCAAAATTTGTTTTTATTCATTAAAAAAATGCTGATTGCATTACACAGAATGCTTCATTGACTGAGACAAGCACTTTTTTTAACCAGAAAATCAAGACATCACAAAAAGCTCAAAAATTGTTTAAAAAAAAAGTATCACATCTCAATAAAATGCTTAAATCACCGGGGTGAGCACTGAGTAGATTGCAAGAAGTGCTTTAGTCAGAGGTAAACACTTTACCAAAAATCAAACCAGTTCTCAAAATTCAAAAATTGTTAGAGCTTCATAAATCTCAAAAAGATGTTGCAATCACAGCATACTTTGGCAGAAACTCAAACCTTTTGCAAAACAGTTAAAAATTATTAGTACTCACTAAGAAAGAAGTTTTGACAGAAAATAGAAGCTTTTCATGAAAGAGACAAAAATTGTCTTTATTTCAGAAAAAGTTGCAGCAGATCTAAAGAAATTGAGATAAGCACTCCTTGTCAGAAAATCAAAACATTTCATAAAAGAATTCCAAACTTGTTAGCACTTTGTAAACAAAAGGTAGTTCATTACAGATAATGTTTAACTCACTGAAACAAGCACTTTAGGCCGGAATTCAAATTATTTTAAGAAAGATGCAAAAACTGTTTTCATTTGATCGAAAAAATGTGGTGCATCGCAAAAACACAGTTAGATAAACGTGTTCAGAGAATTAAAGCTTGTCACAAAAAAATCTTTAGACTTCATGAAAATACTGTTGCATTACAAAAAAGTGCTTACTGTATAAGCACTTTTTGACGGAAAATAATATTGTTCATTAAAAACTCAGCAATGTTGGAACATCATTTTAAAAATGTTACATTTGCCATCAGCACTTTTTGCCAGAAAATCAAAATGTGTCACAAAAAAACAAATATTGTTAAAATGTCATTGGAAATAGTAGGACATCTCAAAATAAATGCTCAATCCATTTTCCACAAAACATTCAAAAATGATTTGTCCTTCATAAGAAATGGTAGCACATCACACAAAATGCTTAAATCACTCAGGTCGCCATTTTTTGCCAGACAATCAATCCCATCGCAAAAGCCCTCAAAAATTGTTGGAACTTGACAAAAGTATGTCGGCCATACAAAATGTTTAACTGTCTTGAGTTAATGACTTTTTAGCACGAAATCAACTGGTATCACCAACGATTCAAATATTTCCAATGACGGACAAATAATTTTAGAAGGTTGTGTGAAAGGCATTGATTCCAGTTAATAAGTGCTGACATTGTTGGCTTATGTGGCAATGTGATTATTTTCTATGAAGTGCAAAGAATTTTGAAGCTTTTTGCGAAAAGCTTTGATATTCTGCGAGAAATGCTTTTCTCGCTGTGTTAGGCGTTTAGTTGCTGCTTTTGATGAAGTAAAAACATTTTTTGTGTCTTCCATGAAATAATTTGATTTCCTGGCGTAAGGCTCAGTGAGTTTAAACATCTTCTGTTATGTTCTGCTTTTGTTTATGAAGTACTAACAATTTTGGGCTTTTTCTGCGAAAGGGTTGATTTTGATGCCAAAATGTGCAAAGATCAGTGATTGAAGCATTTTTTGAGATGTATTCATATATTTCTTGTCAATTTCTGATTTTTTTAACGAAGTTCTAACAATTTTTAATTTCCTTGTAAAACGGTTTGATTTTTTGGTGAACAACTGTCTAACTCACTGAGTCTGGCGATGTAGTCGTGTTTTGCACGCAGTTAAAAATAATGGACTCTTTGGTGATAAATGATTTTCTGGCGGAAAGTGTTTACCCCACTGAGTTGATCAATTTCTGAGACAAACTATTATTTCTAATGGAGGACAAATACATTTTGAAGGTTTTGTGTAAGCCATTGATTTCCAGTCAAAAAGCACTTAGATCATTGGGTTACGCATTTCCTTCTAATATAGTACTTCTCTTGACTTTCAAATAGCTTTTAACAAAAAGCTCCAAAGCTTTGATCTTCTGGCAAAAAGTGCATATTTCAGGGAGGGAAGTATTTTTAAGGAGTTAAAAACACGTTTTGGACCTTTTGTAATAACATTTCATTTTCTGTTTTAATGTGCTTGTCTGAGAAAGTTCTGCTCCACGACTATTATTAAGTTCGAACACTTTTTTGAGAGCTTTTGTGAAAAGGTTTGATTTTCAGGCAAAAGGTGCTGATCTGAAGCAATTTGTGTGATGTGCCAATATTTGCCTATGCAGACGACACTAAGGATGGAGGAGTTGCAGATAGTGAAGAGGATTGTCAAAGGATACAACAGGATATAGATCGGTTGGAGACTTGGGTGGAGAAATGGCAGATGGAGTTTAATCCGGACAAATGTGCAGTAATGCATTTTGGTAGTCTAATATAGGCAGGAATTATACAGTAAATGGCAGAACCCTTAAGTGCATTGATGAGCAGAGGGATCTGGGTGTACAGGTCCACAGTTCACTGAAAGTGGCAATGCAGGTGGATAAGGTAGTCAGGAAGGCATATGGCAAGCTTGCCTTCAATGGCAGAGGTATTCAGCATAAAAACTGGGAAGTCATGCTGCAGCTGTGTAGAACATTGGTTAGGCTACACTTGGAATATTGCGTGCAATTCTGGTCGCCACATTAACAGAAGGATATGGAGGCGTTGGAGAGGATGCGGAAGAGGTTTACGAGGATGCTGCCTGGTGTGGAGGTTATTAGCTATGAGGAGAGGTTGGAGAAACTCGGATTGTTCTCAATAGAATGACGGAAATTGAGGGGCGACTTGATAGAAGTTTACAAAATTATGAGTGGCATGGACAGAGTAGATAGAAGTTTTTTCCCAGCATGGAAGAGTCAATTACTAGGAGAATAGATTTAAGGTGAGAGGAGAAAACTATAGAGGAGATGTGCAGGGCAAGTTTTTTAGGCAGAGGGTATTGAGTGTCTGGAATTCACTGCCAGAGGAGGTGGTGGAAGCAGGTACGATAGTGGTGTTTAAGAGGCAGCTTGACAAATACATGAATAGGCTGGGAAAAGAGGGATACGGACCCCGGCAATGCAAAATGATTTAGTTGACGGGCAATTTGATCGGCGCAGGCTTGGAGCGCCGAAAGGCCTGTTCCTGTGCTGTACTTTTCTTTGTTCTTTTTTCTTTGTCAAGCTGCCTCTTAAACACCACTATTGTACCTACTTCCACCACCACCTCTGGCAGCGAATTCCAGACACTCACTACCCTCTGCGTAAAAAACTTGCCCTGCACATCTCCTCTAATGTTTTCTCCTCTCACCTTAAATCTATGTCTAGTAATTGACTCTTCCACCTGGGAAAAAGCTTCTGACTATCTACTCTCTCCATGCCACTCATAATTTTATAAACTTCTATCAAGTCACCCGTCAATCTCCACAAATTCATCTGATATATCCTGCTATTTCTACTCTGACTAGCATGTGGCACTGGTTGTAATCCTGAGATCACTACCTTTGAGGTCCTACTTTTCAACTTACTTCCTAATTCACAATATTCTGCCTTTAGGTCCTCATCCCTTTTTTTTTACCTATGTCATTTGTACCATTGTGTGTCGTGACCACTGGCTGTTCACCCTCCCCCTTCAGAATGTCCTCTAGCCACTTTGAGATATCCTTGGCCCTAGCACCAGGGAAGCAACATACCATCCTGGAGTCTCGTTTGCAGCCACAGAAACACCTATCTATTCCCCTTACAATTGAATCCCCTATAGCTATTGCTTTCACACACTTTTTACTCCTCCCCTGTGCAGCAGAGCCAACCGTGGTGCAATGAATTTGGCTGTTGCTGCTTTCTCCTGAGAGGCCATTCCCCCCAACAGTATCCAAAGCAGTATATCTGTTTTGCAGGGGAAGAGCCACAGGAGATTCCTGCACTGCCCACCTAGTCCTCTTGCTCTGCCTGGTGGTCACCCATTCCCTACCCAGCCTGTGGAGTCTTAGTCTGCAGTGTGACCACCTGTCTATATGTGCTATCCACGATACTTTCCACCTCGCGGACGCTCCCCAGCCGCCACTCCAGCTCTGAAATCCGGGCTTCCAGGAGTTGCAGCTGGAGATACTTCCCACACACATGCTGGCCCCAGTCACTGGAAATGTTCCCAGCTCCCCACATAGAGCAGGAGGAGCACACCACGGCTTTGAGCTCACCTGCCATGACTTACCCCTTTAAATTAAATTAAACCTTTTGGCAGATACTTAATATCAAATAATATGAATTACTCTTGGACCCTTCTTCCCTGCTCCTCGTTGTTACAAAATATAGCCCTCACAAACGATGAACCACAAAATAAGACCTTAAAAACTATAAGTGATAAAAGTAGTAAATACTTACCCGACCGAACTCACAGTACTCAAAGGATCACCTCATTCCCTCCTCACTGAACTCCCTCAGTCACCTCTGCCCTTCCAGCTCCTTTTCAGCTCCTGGCTTCTCTACAACTCCCGGCTCTGCTCACGCTCCTTTTTATTTTCCTCTCATCAAATTGGATAATGAGGGGACTTGTGGAGAGGGGCCCAAGGGCCTGCCCTTGAATTTAGCGCACAAGTATTCGGGGTGTGGGGTGGTGCGTAGGGTGGGTGAGGAAATTGGCCATGCGTTAGGGAAACCTGTGTAAAGTGACCATTCCTCTGCAACTCAGTTTAGGTTCAGCCACATTGATATGATTGGAGTCGGGCCTCTAGCTTATCTGCCCACTCAAGCAATGCAGAGGCTTCAAAGTGTCACCAGGTGGTCCAGAGCTTTTCACCACCCCCCCCCACCCCATTCCTACCCCCCCTCCCCCCCGCCCCACCACACCGAGCCCCCCGGCACAGACCGCAAAGTCATGGGCATTTTAGTGGGCTGCAGAACAGTTGGACGACTGGGCACCTTGTACAATCTCCTTGCTAAAACTGGCCATGCAGCAGTCACTGGTGGAGGTGCGCACAGCCCCTTGCAATGTCATCATCCCAGTTTGAACCAGCCTCCCCCATTGTTCAAGCTAACAATGCTGCCTTGCAGTGTGGGTTAGGGGAATGCCTGTGCCTGAGCTGAGAGCACAGCATGCAGTCCAATGGGCAAAGCTGCCTCCAGTCAGTCAGGTGGAATGGGCGCAGAGGTGGGTGGGGTTTTGGACAGCCATGCAGCGTAGTAAACTCTGGCCATCCAAGTAGTGGCCAGCACTCTCTGGGAAGCATTAAGGGGCCTTCAGATTTAACCAGGACAGGTTCTTAGTATACCCATGCTAACCACATGTCTCCCTCTTTCAACCTGCAGGAGAACATCAGGATCATGGAGCCAGGCGAATGGTTTCCACGGAGTGTGAAGACTCCTACATCCTCAGTTGGTCACAGATCCCTGGAGTCTTCCAGGGTCTACAGAAGCTGTGTAAAGTGACCATTCCTCTGCAACTCAGACAGTTTAGGCACAGCCACATTGATATGATTGGAGTCGGGCTGGTTCCTCGGGGACAAGGGCTACCCGTAGAGGCTGATGACTTTTTAAAAATTCATTCTTGAGATGTGGGTGTTGCGTTGCTGGCTAGGCCAACATTTATTGCCCATCCCTAATTGCCCTTGTTTAGAGGGCATTTGATAGTCAACCACATTGCTGTGGGTCTGGAGTCACATGTAGGCCTGACCAGGTAAAGATGACAGATTTCCTTCCCTAAAGGACATTAGTCAACAAGATGGGATTTTTCAATAATTGGAAATGGTTTCATTGTCATCCTTACATTTTCAATGCAAGATTTTTTTTATTGAATTCAAATTCCATCATCTGCCATGCCAGGATCCAAACCCGGTCCCCAGAGCATTACCCTGGGTCTCTGGGTTACCAGTCCAGTGACAATACCAGTAGGCCACCACCACCCCAACACCTGAGTGGTGGCATCGGACTGCAACAGAGAGATGCTATAATGAGGCTTATACTGCAACTTGTAACTTGGGGAGCAGACTATTGAGATGCTGAAAATGAGGTTCCAGTGGCTGGACCAGTCTGTTGGAGCCCTGCAACATAGTTCATAAAGGGTGTCCTGCATCGTCGTCACCTGCTGCGCCCTTTACAAACTGGTGCTCAAATGGGGAGACGAGCTGGCTGAGGAGGAGATGCAGGAGCTGGTGGTCTCCTCTGATGAGGAAGACTCTGACCGGGATCAGAGTGAGGAGATCCTTGGAGGTGGGGATGAGGCCCTAGCACTGGCTAGATGAGGCAGGCGCGCTTGGGAGGCCCTCATAGCTGCCAGATTTGTGGAGGATGATGACGATATGCAGTGAGGTGACTCCATAGATTGTTGACATCACATCCGTGATGTGAATGTTTGACTCCAGTCTGGCTTATGGCAGTGTGAATACCCGCTGTGAGAATGCTCCTGTCATGGAGATACAATGGAGGCCCTAATAGTCATTCGATTGCAGGAGGATGATGACAACGTGCAGTGAGGACACTCCATAAATCTTCACATAGCCTCTGAGAATGTCCTTTCTGGCCGAGGGCAGCTCACTTGTGCTCCATGACCAGGGCCATCTCAGAGATGCAGCCATGAAACTTTAGAAGCATCTGATCCTTTGTCTGCCTTCAGCATCTGACCCCTTCAGGGGCATGACATCACTGGTCGCAGATGCTGAAGAGATGGGGGACAGCCCCACCCTAAAGGCGCTGAGAGCACACGGAGAGAATGAGATAACTCTGTGATGCCTGCTCACGACATTCCAGCAGCAATGACCAGCACTGCCGAGGTGCAGGCATCACTGATATGTCCAGGGAGTGTGAGGCCAGACCATCACATTGGTCTGAAGGCTGCACAGAGCACAGGGAAGAGGCCCTGAACTGAGATACCTGTCTTTATCTTATGCAGAAAGGTTCCACATCTGAGTGACATGAACATTGTTCATCGGCACAAGGAGCCATAGGCAGGGAGACATTGTTGAGAGTTTATTTACAATAGTGAACATCATGTACAAGTGATGAACACTTGTGTCCAGGCTGTGCAACTACATTTTCTTAACCTTCCTAACCCTACTGCTATGTCTTGGTGCCTCCCCAGGTGGAGGCAGCCTGCTGACTGCTACATCCCGTTTGTGATGACCTTGGCAGGTGTCCTCTGGAGGGCTACGACCAGTGATTGGAGCATTTTCCTGCGATGTAGCACTGTTTCGATTGTGAAGTTCTTAGAATTCTTAAGCTTTTTTGCAAAACGGTTTGGTTTTCTGGAAAAATAGTGAGATACTCGGTGAGTTAAGCATTTTCTGTGATGTACCAGCATTTTTGTCAAGTGAAACCAATTTTTGCCTCTTTTGTGTCAACATTTGATTTTCTGGCAAACAAATACTAACCTCACTGAGAAAAGCCTGCACTGAGATGTACTTCAATTTCCGAATGTTTTGTGAAAAGTATTGATTTCTAGTCAATGAGTGCTTATCTCAGTGATTTCAGCATTTTCTTCTGAATTACTACTTTTTTTAGCTCTCAAATAGCTTTTGAGCTTTTTGTGAAAAGCTTTTATCTTCTGGCAAAAAGTGTATATTTCAGGGAGAGAAGCATTTTTTGAGGTAAAAGCAGGTTTGGAACCTTTTGTGATAACACTTGATTTTCTGTTTTAAAGTGCTGATCTGAGAAAGTTCTGCACTTTTTATGCTGCACTGTTGTAGGCAAAACTATTTTTCATTCTTCTGTCATAAAATTTGATTTTACCAGCGAGAATCTGTCAAACACACACATACTCTTTCTCTGTCACACATACACCTCTCTCGTACACACCCTATTTCTCTCTCTCTCACACAAACACATTCGTACGCACACACACACACACACACACACACACAGACACAAACAATCACTCTGACACGCACACACGCACCTAATTTCTTTCTCTCTCTCTCACCCACACACACTCACCCTCTCTCTCTCTCACATGTGCACACACACACCCTATCTCCCTCTCTTTCTCAAAGACACACACACACACTCTCTTCCTCTCCCCCTCTCTCTTTCTCTCACTCTCTCACACACAGACCCACATACACACTCTCTCTCTCACACACACTCACGTACACACACACACACTCTCACTCACACATACTCACTCACACACCCTTACACACATCTCTCTCTTTTGCGCGCACACACACACCCTACGTACGCATGCACACAGACAGACACACACACCCTTTCTCTCTCTCTCACACACAAACACAGACACACACAAACCCACACAGAGACACACACACCTTCCTCTCTCACACACACCCTCCCTCCCTCTCAGACACACCCCCTCCCTCTCTCTCACGCTCACGCATACACACACCCACACACACACCCACATTCACACACACACACACCCCCTCTCTCCCACATATGCTCACCCCTCTCTCTCATACACACACACATGTACCCTCTCTCTCTCTCTCACACACACAAACACACACCCCAATTTCTCTGTCTCTCACATCCATACACACACACACCCTCTCTCTGTCTCTCTCTCGCATACACAAACACCCTATTGTCCTCTCTTCTTCACGCACACACTTTCTCTCTCTCCCTCTCCCCCTCTGTCTTTTTCCCTCTCTCTCCCTCACTCTCTCTTTCTCTCTCGCTCGCTCGCTCTCACACACACACACACACATACACACCCTCTCTCTCTCACACACACACTATTTCTCTCTCACGCACAAACACACACCCCAATTTCTCTCTCTCTCACATCCACACACACACACACCCTCTCTCTGTCTCTCTCTCACATACACACACACCCTATAGTCCTCTCTTCCTCACACACACTTTCTCTCTCTCCCTCTCCCCCTCTCTCTTTTTCCCTCTCTCTCTCTCCCTCACTCTCTCTTTCTCTCTCACTCTCTCACACACACACAGACACACACACACACACACATAAACACCCTCTCTCTCTCACACACACCCTATTTCTCTCTCTCACACACACACGGCCTCCCTCTCTCGCTGTCACACAGACACACACACACACACACACAATCTCTCTCTCACATTCACCCAATTTCCTTTTCTCTCTCTCTCTCTCACACACACACACAATCGCCCTCTCACACACACACTCTAACTCACACACACACTCTTACTCACACACACACACTCTCTCACTTGCGCACAAACACCTCCCTCTCAGTCACACACACACACACCACCTCTCTCTTTCTTCTCTCCCACACACACCCCCTCCCTCTCTCCCAATTGCACAAATACACCCACACAGCCACACTCACACATACCCACGCATACACTAACTTTCAAACTCTCACACACACCCTCTCTGCCTCACACAGACTCACCCCTCTCTCTCATACACACGCATGCACACATCCACAGACACACACCTCCCTCGCGCGCGCACACACACACATGGCAGAATTTTTAGTTTGGCGGGTGTGCACGATGGGCAGGCCCAGAAGCAGCCAGGAAGGTGCTGCCACCTGTGATTGGCCCCCGACCACGATTTCATGCCGGCGGACCAATTAAGACCCGCCACGGTGGCTCCTCACTGGTCGGTTGGGGGGTGGAGACATGTCAGCTGCCGGGGCCAAAGGTGACCTGGTGGCATATTTAAAAATGGCACAGGCAGCCCCTGGAAGGCTGCCAGCAACAAAGACATCTTTTCGTCTTGTCAACAGGAAATTATGGCTTGAAATTCAGTTGCAGATGCCTGGGTCTAGTGCTGCAAGAAGTTTAATGACCTGCTGGGCTCAGGAAGGGTGAGTACTGTGTTGGCATCAATCAATGTGTTGCAGTGTTAAGGTCTGGCCGTCAGTCCCCCCATGGAGCTCAGGGGTGTTAGAGTGCCATTAGTCAGTGACGCCAGAGCTGGCCAAGAGGGTGAACACAGACTATTTGGACTGAGTGCCTTGTGGCTCAAGGGCCATGAATTGGATTGCCCGGTGAGCTGTTTCTAAACTGGGGTTGGCCAAGCTGCAATGGCGCTGCAAGAGCAAGCTAATCAATGCACCTCCGTCCTTTCAGGAGAAGACGACGGAAGGTCACGGACTGGCAGGGGCCCCCAAAATCTCTTAATCCTCACGTGTACCAAGCAGGATGCCTTAGAAATGGCAGAGATGCTGGGGTGTCAGATGAAAGTAAGAGTGCAGTGCACTGAGGTGAGCGTTTCGGATGATGCAAACGTTCTTGTGTAATCTCATTATTGATGGGATCCTCAAAACTGGATTCCCCACTGATCAATGAAAGACAATGACACCATGTCCCCGTTGTCTCACCAGGATACCTGGCATGCACAGTGACATTGTGATGACTTAAATTAATGACATGTTATTGTTCTCCCTTAGATTCGCCAGCACACACTCATTCTCAAGACCCTGAAGAGCCACCCCTGATTCCAGAGGACCACCAGGTTTATATGCACCTGCGTCACACCTGCTCTCTGAACCTGGCACCAGTGCAGATACCAGCACCTCGGTGGGCATTAGATCATCAGCTAGAATGTCTGACTGCTGATGTGGGGGCACTTCACCCTCGCTTGAGGAGCAGGCGGAGGTAGCGAGTGCCCAGGGTGCCGGCTGTTGGAGGACTGCTGGAGACCAGGACAATGCACAGTCGAAGACAGATAATGAGTCTCTGGAGTTGTCCATTAGGCGGCAGATGCTGGATGTCCAGCAGGATGTGGAGGATCTGGTGGAGATCCATGAGGATCTGTGTACCATGTTCCCTGTTGTGGAGGAGTCCATGCGGAGCATGAGCACTGTGTTGGCCCTCATGACCGAGCGCACTGCCTCCTCCACTGAAACTCGAATGGGGAGGCAGCTCCAGGAACAGAATCAGAGGTCCCTGGGGTTGTGCTCGGACCTGCAAGCCCTCACACAGGCATTGACATCAGGTAGTCAGTATCAGTGTGGGAGATGGATGAGGCACCCAGTATCCCAGCTAGGTGCCCATCCATCAATGGTGAGCAGGGGTTTCCAGAGCAACCTCACATTGGCTCATGAGCTGCTTTTCATCTTTGTGTGCTCCTCCCAGGGCACTCTGGATGATGGCAGCAGCTCCTCTGCCCCTCGGCCAGTGACCGTGGCATCTGATGAGGCTACGATGACTGGGGAGATGCCAGTTGTGGCACTGGCTGCTCCTTCCCAGGTGGGAGCAGCACAGACTCCACTGGCCAGAGGACGACTGCCAAGGTCATCAAGGTCAACAAGACACCAGAGCCAGCAGGCTGTCTCCAATGCCACTGCCAGCGAGGGGAACTCACAAAGACATAGCACTCGCAAATGTAAGTGTAAGGCACCATGGGCACAAGAGGGACTGTTCACGGGTGATCCTCTATTGTGCAATGTTTTATTTATGTATACTGGCCTGGAGTTGAAGACCAGAGAAGGTGATGTTAATTTGTTTGGACTGTCAAAGTGAGATAAATTTTCTTCGGTCATAATGGCCTGGCCTGAGGATACTTAACCCTTTTTATTTAATGTGCTGCAGGGTACACCAGTATGTAATGCTGGATGTGAGTGGCACAAAACTTTCTTGCACAGGCACTGAGTGGGGTCAAAGAAAAGGGTCATTTCAGACATCTTGGATGGAGGTGGCAGTCCTGACATGAGGTGGTAGCATTTATTTGACAGCCTAGCTGAAGGACCATTGGATCAAGGCATCCCTGGTGTCCCTGCCTCCCTGCAGGTTACTGAGGTCGGCCTCCACGCCCTCAGCATTCTCCTCACCATGCTCATCTTCCAACTCACCACTGGACTCATCCTCTGTGGCCTGTGGAGCTACATCAAGATCCTCTTCCTCAAGTGGATCCCCCCTTACCAGTGCCATATTTGGGAGAGCGCAGCATGCAAACACGATCAGTGATACCCGCTCTGGCAGGATTGTAGTGCTCCCCCTGAATAGTCCAGGCATTGGAAGCGCATCTTCAGAAGACCTGTGGTCCTCTTTATCATCACCTTTGTTGAGGCATGACTCCTATTAGAATGCTGCTCTGCCTCTGTTCTTGGTTGGCGGAGAGTCCTCATGAACCATCTTTTCAAGGGATAGCCCTTGTCACCCAGCAGCCATCCATCCAGATGGTGTTGGGGAGCACGAAGAGCCTCGGCATCTGGGTCTGTCTCAGGGTATAAGCATAATGGGAGCTGCCTGGGTACCTGGCACAGACTGGCAGGATCTGCATCCTGTGGTCACACACTATCTGCATGTTCATGGAGTGGAATCTCTTCCTGTTGATGAAGGCACCCGGCTGACCTGCTAGTGCCACGATGGCCACGTGTGTGCAGTTGATGGCACCCTGGATGCAGGGGAAGCCAGCAATCACTGCAAAGCCTCTGGCTCACTCAGCCTGGCTAGCCTCATCCATACGGAAATGAACGAAATTCAATACCCACCTGAACAGAGCTTCTGACCCCTGCTTTATGCAACTGTGGACAGCTAATTGGGAGACTCCACACAGATCCCCCACTGACTCCTGGAAAGAGCCGGAGGCATAGAAGTTGAGGGCCACTGTGGTCTTCAGAGCCATTGGCATGGGGTGTTCACCCACACAGTGCTGATCTCAGACCCAATCATCTGATAAATGGAGGTTACTGTCTCCCTGGAGAGATGGAGCCTCCTTCGGCATTGCACCTCAGACATATTGAGGTAGCTACATTGCCACCTGTAAATCCTGGCAGCAGGATAGTGGCATCTTCTGCAGCCCCTTCCACTTTGGACTTCCTGCTGGCCCTGTGCCGCATGCGCCAGTGTCTCTCTTCCTGCAGGCCACTTCCCAGGAAGCTGCATTGGGATACATAGCCTCAACCCCCTTCCACCCGTCTTTTCCTCCTCCAAGGAGGTGCCTCCAGCAAAGACCACAATCCCCATTACCAGGGTAACGGAAGGCTGTTTGATACCTGGAATCTTTAGGGGTCCTTAGAGACACCAATGTATCCTGAAATGAAGCGTGGAAATGCTAACAATGAAGCCCCAAACAGAGATGAATCTGCCAAGTACCAATAAGTCACCAGCAGCAAATTATCTACCAGATCCTCACTACTCACATTGGCAATGCTGCTGACCCTTTTTATCCGGCCTGTTAATAAAGTTTGGCAAATTGTCGGCTGGCCACCTGTCAGTTTTGCCCATGTGACGAGCGTGAAGTTCCATGGGCAGATGTAAAATGGGCGTCAATTGCCTTTTCATTGGCCTGAATTGGCCACTTAATTAATGGTGGCTGCAATTCCGGCACCCGCTCGTGTGCAGCGACCAAATTATTGTGCGAGCATGGGATGTCATCAAGATGCTGACCCGACATTAGCTCACACAATTTCAGATCCCATCGGTACTTGCCCACCTGATCGGCATACAATTCTGCCCACACACACACACACACACACACACACACACACACACTCCTCTATCTCACACACACACACACCTCTCTCTCAAAAACACAAATTCTTCTCTCTCTCACAGACACACTCTTCTATCCCACTCTCTCACACACCTCTGTCTCACACACACACTTCTCTCTCACACACACACTTCTCTCTCTCAAACACACACACTCCGCTCACAAACACACACTCCTCTCTCTCACACACACACACTGCTCTCTCTCACACACATACGCTCTGCTCTCATACACACACACATCCCTCTCTCTCACACACACACATTTTCTCTCACACACCCTCCTCTCCCTCACACACACTACTCTCCCTCACACACACACACACTCCGCTCTCACAAACTTCTCTCTCAGAATCACAAACATACTCTTCTCTCTCACAACACATACTCCTCTCTCACACACACACACACATACTCCTCTTTCACACATATACACTCCTCTCTCTCACACACACTCCTCTCTGTCTCTGTCACACACACATACTCCTCTCTCTCACACGCAGAATTCTCTCTCACACACACACTCCTCTCTCTCACACACACTCCTTTCCCTCACACACACTACTCTCCCTCACACACACACACACTCCTCTCTCACACACTTCTCTCTCAGAATCAAACACACACTCATCTCTCTCACACACACACTCCTCTCTGTCTCTCTCTGGCACACACAGATACTCCTCTCTCTCACACACAGAATTCTCACTCACACACACACACTCCTCTCTCTCACACACACTCCTCTTGCTCACACACACATGCACACACTTCTCTCTCGCACACACATACCTCTGTGTCTCTCTCTCTCACACACATACCTCTGTTTATCTCTCACGCACACACCTCCTCTCTCACACACACACACTCCTCTGTCTCACACACATACACAATCCTCTCTCTCTCTCACACACACTCCTCTCTCTTACAGAGACACTCCTCTCTCTCACAGACACACACACGCACTCCTCACTCTTGCACACACACACTCCTCTCTCTCGCGCACACACACTCCTCTTCCCTCTCTCACACACACACTCCTCACTCACACACACACACACACACACTTCTCTCTCTCACACACACACTCTTCTCTCTCACAAACACACTCCTCTATCTCACACACACACTCTTCTCTCACACACATAAACACCCACTCCTCTCTCTTGCACACACTGCTCTCCCTCACATACACACACACTCTTCCCTCACACACACACACACTCCTCTCTCACACACACACTCCTCTCTCACACCCACTCTCCTCTCACACACACACACTCCTCTCTTTCACACACACACACACTCCTCTCTCTCTCACACACACATTCCTCTCTCTCACACACACACACACACACTCCTCTCTCTCTCTCTCACACACACACACACACACCTCTCACACACACACACTCCTCACTCTCATACACAAACACTCCTCGTACACACACATGCACACTCTTCTCTCTCTCACACACACCTCTGTCTGTCCCTCACACACACACACAACTCTGTTTCTCTCTCACACACTCCTCTCTCTCTCACACACACACTCCTCACTCTCATACGCACACACTCCTCTCTCTCACACACACACACACTCCTCTCTCTCTCACAAACACACAAACACCTCTCTCTCACACACACACTCTTCTCTCACACACACAAACACACACTCCTCTCTCTTACACACAATGCTCTCCCTCACATACACACACACTCTTCTCTCACACAACACACACACTCCTCTCTCACACACACACAAACTCCTCTCTCTCATACACACACTCTTCTCTCACACACACAAACACATACTCCTCTCTCTTACACACACTGCTCGCCCTCACATACATACACACTCTTCTCTCACACACACACTTCTCTCTCACACACACATTCCTCTCACACACACACACTCCTCTCTCACACACACACTCATCTCTCTCTCACACACACACTCCTCTCTCACACACACACTCCCCTCTCTCTCACACACACTCCTCTCTCACACACACACACTCCTCTTACACATGCATGCACACACTTCTCTCTCACACACATACCTCTGTCTCTCTCTCTCTCACACACACATAGCTCTGTCTGTTTCTAACACACACACATACACCTCTGTCTCTCTCTCTCACACACAAACCTCTGTCTCTCACTCATACACACACACTCCTCTCTCTCTCTCACACCCACACTCAATTCTCTCACACACTTCTCTCTCACACACATACTCATCTCTCTCTCTGACACACACACACACTCCTCTCTCACAGACACACATACTCCTCTCTCACACACCTACATACCTCTAAGTCTCTAGAACACACATACACTCCTCTTTCTCACACATACACAGTCCTCTCTTTCGACATACATCTCTGTCTCTCTCTCACACACACATACCTCTGTCTCTCTCTGACACACATATATCTCTGTCTCTCTCTCACATACACACTACTGTCTCTCTCTCTCTCACACACACACACTCCTCTTACACATGCATGCACACACTTCTCTCTCACTCACACACCTCTGTCTCTCTCTCACACACACACTCATCTCTCACACACAGACTCCTCTCTCTCTCAGACACACACTCTCTCTCACACACACTCCTCTTACACACGCATGCACACACTTCTCTCTCACAAACACACCTCTGTCTCTCTCTCTCTCACACACACATAGCTCTGTCTGTTTCTAACACACACACATACACCTCCATCTCTCTCTCACACACACAAACCTCTGTCTGTCTCTCACTCATACACACACACTCCTCTCTCTCTCACACACCCACACTCAATTCTCTCACACTCTTCTCTCTCACACACATACTCATCTCTCTCTCTGACACACACACTCCTCTCTCTCAGACACACATACTCCTCTCTCGCACACATACACATCTCTAACTCTCTGGAACACATACACACTCCTTTTTCTCACACATACACACACCTCTCTTTCGACACACATCTCTGTCTCTCTCTCACACACACATACCTCTGTCTCTCTCTGACACACATATATCTCTGTCTCTCTCTCACATACACACTTCTGTCTCTCTCTCTCACACACACACTCTTCTTACACACGCATGCACACACCTCTCTCACACGCACACCTCTGTCTCTCTCTCACACACACATAGCTCTGTCTCTCTCTCACATACACACTTCTGTCTGTCTCTCTCTCACACATGCACACACCTCTGTCTCTCTGTCTCTCTCACAAACACACACACACACACACTCCTCTCTCACACACACTCCTTGCTCACACACACATGCACACTCTTCTCTCTCGCACACACATACCTGTCTCTCGCTCTCACACACATACCTCTGTTTATCGCTCACGCACACTCCTCCTCTCTCACACACACACACACACTCCTCTGTCTCACACACACACATACACAATCCTCTCCCTCTCACACACACACTCCTCTCTCTCACAGAGACACTCCTCTCTCTCACAGACACACACACGCACTCCTCACTCTTGCAAACACGCACTCCTCTCTCTCGCACACACAAACTCCTCTTCTCTCTCTCTCACACACACACTCCTCTCTCACACACACACACTCCTCTCTCTCTCACATACACACTCCTCTCTCACACACACTCTCTTCTCTCACACACACAAACACACACTCCTCTCTCTTACACACACTGCTCTCCCTCACATACATACACTCTTCACTCACACACACACACTCATCTCTCACACACACACTCCTCTCACACACACACTCCTCTCTCTCACCCACACACACTCCTCTCTCTCACACACACACACTCCTCTCTCTCTCACACACACACACTTCTCTCACACACACACACTCCTCACTCTCATATATACACACACTCCTCTTACACACACATGCACACTCTTCTCTCTCACACACACACCTCTGTGTCTCTCTCACACACACACAACTCTCTGTTTATCTCTCACACACACACTCCTCTCTCACATACACACACTCCTCTCTCACACACACACACTCCTCTCTCTCTCACATACACACTCCTCTCTCACACACACACTACTCACTCTCAGACACACACTCTCCTGTCTCTCACACACACTCCACTCTTTCAACACACACCTGTCTCACTCTCATACACACACATGCCTTTGTCTCTCTCTCTCACAAGAGACACACTCCTCTCTCTTGCACACACACACCTACTCTCCCTCTCTCACACACACACATCTCTCTCAGACACGCACACTCCTCTCTCTCACACACACATTCCTCACTCTAGACACACACACTCCTCTCTCTCACACACACTCCGCTCTTTCAACACCCACCTCTGTCTCTCTCTCATACACACTCACACCTCTGTCCCTCTCTCTCTCTCTCTCTCACACACACTCCTCTCTCTCACACACACTCTTCTCTCACACACACAAACACACACTCCTCTCTCACAGTCACCCACACATACTCTTCTCTCTCACACACACTCCTCTCTCTCTCACACACTCCTCTCTGTCTCTCACTCTCTCACACTCACAGTCACTCCTCTTAAACACAGAATTCTCTCTCACACACAAAAACTCCTCTCTCTCCCACACATTCCTCTCTCTCACACATAATCTTCTCTCTCACACACTCACACACTCCTCTCTCATACACACTCCTCTCTCTCTCTCACACACAAACACTCCTCTCTCACACACACTCGCATGTACTCCTCTGTCTCACAAACACACACTCCTCTCGCTCACACACACTTCTCTCTCTCACACACACTCCTCTTGCTCACACACGCATGCACACTCTTCTCTCTCACACACACACCTCTGTCTCTCACACATATACCTCTGTCTCTCTCTCTCTCACAAACATATCCTCTGTTTCTCGCTCATGCACACACCTCCTCTCTCACACACACACTCCTCTGTCTCATACACACACATACACAATCCTCCCTCTTTCACATACACAATCCTCTCTCTCAGACACACGCACTCCTCTCTCTCACAGACACAACTCTGTCTCTCTCTCACACACACACTCCACTCTCTCACAGAGACACTACTCTCTCTCACAGACACACACACACTCCTCTTTCTTGCACACACTCCTCACTCTCACACATACACACTCCTCACTCTTGCACACACACACTCCTCTCTCTTGCACACACACACTCCTCTCTCTCCCTCACACACACACTCCTCTCTCACACACACACACACTCCTCTCTCTCTCACATACACACTCTTGTCTCTTACACACACACACACACAGTCCTCTCTCTCAAACACACACACCTCTCTTTCGACACACGTCTCTGTCTCTCTCTCACACACACATACCTCTGTCTCTCTCTGATACACACACACCTCTGTCTCTCTCTCTCACATACACACCTCTGTCTCTCTCTCATACACATACACCTCTGTCTGTCTCTCTCTCACACACACACAGACTCCTCTCTCTCACACACATAATATTCTCTCACACACACTTACACACAACCCTCTCTCTCACACACACACTGCTCTCCCTCACATACACACACACTTCTCTCTCACAGACACACACACAGTCTTCTCCAACACGCATACACTCCTCTCTCACACACACACACACCTCTCTGTCTCTCACTTTCTCACAGACACACTCACTCCTCTCACACACACAATTCTCTCTCTCACACACATACTCCTCTGTCTCACACACACATACACAATCTTCTCTCTCCCACATACACAGTCCTCCCTCTCTCAGAAACATGCATTCCTCTCTCTCACACACACAATCCTCTCTCTCACACACACACTCCACTGTCTCACAGAAACACTACTCTCTCTCACAGACACACACACACTCCTCTCTCTTGCACACACACACACACTCATCACTCTGACACACACACACTCCTCACTCTTGCACACACACACTCCTCTCTCTCACACACATGCACTCCTCTCTCTCTCACACACACACTCCTCTCTTTCGATACACGTCTCTGTCTCTCTCTGACACACACACCTCTGTCTCTCTCTCTCACATACACACCTCTGTCTCTCTCTCACACACAAACATACACCTCTTTCTCTCTCTCACCCACACACACTCCTCTCTCACACACATGCACACCGCTGTCTCTCTCTCACACACAGACACTTCTGTCTCCCTCTCTCACACAAACGCTTCTCTCTCACACACTCACCTCTCTCTCACAGACACACATCTGTCTCTATCTCACACACACACACACTTGTGTGCCCCTCTCTCTTGCTCACAGACATACCTCTGTTTCTCTCTCACACACATATCTCTGTCTCTCTCTCACAAACGCACACCTCCCTCTCTCTCTCTCTCTCTCGCTCACACACACACTCCTCTCTCTAACAAACACAGACTCAATTCTGTCACACACACACATCTCTTTCACACACACACTCACCTCTATCTCTCTATCACACACACTCCTGTCTCTCACAAACTCTCCTTTCTTTCAACACATACCTCTGTTTCTCTCTCATGCACACGCGCCTCTGTCTCTCTGTCTCTCTCTCACACACACACACTCCTCTCTCTCACACACACACTCTTCTCTCACACACACATTCATGTACTCCTCTCTCTCACACTGCTCTCCCTCACATACACACACACTTCTCTCTCACACCCACACATATTCCTCTGTTTCAAACACACACTCCTGTCCCTCACACACACTACTCACCCACACACACACAAACCCCTCTCTCACACATTCCTCTCTCACACACTTCTCTCCCACAAACACACACACACTCCTCTCTCTCGCACACACACACTCATCTCTCTAACACACAGACACACACACACACACTCCTCTCTCTCACACACACACACTCCTCTCTTTCGACACACGTCTCTGTCTCTCTCTCAGACACACATACCTCTGTCTCTCTCTGACACACACAACCTATCTATTTCTCTCACATACACACCTCTGACTCTCTCTCACACACGCACTCCACTCTCTCACAGAGACACTACTCTCTTTCACAGACACACACACACTCCTCTCTCTTACACACAATCCTCACTCTCACACATACACTCTCTTCACTCTTGCACACACACATAATCTTCTCTCTTGCATACACATACTCCTCTCTCTCTCTCACACACACACTCCTCTCTCACACACACACACTCCTCTCTCTCTCACATACTCACTGTTGTCTCTTACACACACACAAACTCCTCTCTCTCACACACACACTCCTCTCTTTCGACACACGTCTCTGTCTCTCTCTCACACACACATACATCTGTCTCTCTCTCACACACACACATACACCTCTGTCTCTCTCTCATGCACACACACTCCTCTCTCACACACATACACACCGCTGTCTCTCTCTCAAAGACAGACACCTCTGTCTCCCTCTCTCACACACAGGCTTGACTCTCACATACAAACCTCTCTCTCACAGACACACATCTGTCTCTATCTCACACACACACATGTGTCCCTCTCTCTCGCTCACAGACATACCTCTGTCTCTCTCTCACACACACATATCCCTGTCTCTCTCTCACAAACGCACACGTCTCTCTCTCTCTCTCTCTCTCACACACACACACTCACTCCTCTCTCTCTAACAAACACACACTCAATTCTATCACACACACACATCTCTCTCACACACACACTCACCTCTATCTCTCTATCACACACACACACTCCTGTCTCTCACAAACACTCCTCTCTTTCAACACATACCTCTGTTTCTCTCTCATACACAAACACTTCTGTCTCTCTCATAAAAACTCCTCTCTATCCCACACATTCCTGTCTCTCACATACACTACTCTCACACAGAAACTCTTCTCTCTCACAAACTCACACGCTCCTCTCTCACACACACTCCTCTCTGTCTCTCCCTCTCTGTCTCACACACACACACTCCTCTCTCTCACACACATGCACTCCTCTGTCTCACACACACACACTCCTCTCTCTCACTCACACTCCTGTCTCTCACACACACTCCTCTTTCTCACACACGCTTGCACACTCTTCTCTCTTGCACACGCCTCTGTCTCTCTCACGCACATACCTCTGTCGCTCTCTCTCACACACATACCTCTGTTTCTTGCTCACGCACACACCTATCTCTCTCACACACACGCCTCTGTCCCACACACACACACAAACACAATCATCTCTCTCTCACACACACTCCTCTGTCCCACACACACACACACATACACAATCATCTCTCTATCACACACACAATCCTCTCTTTCTCAGACATGCACACTTCTTTCTATCACAGAGAGACTCCTCTCTCTCACAGAGACACACACACCTTCCTCTCTGTGGCACAAACACACACTCATCATTCTCGCACACAAATACTCCTCTCACACACACATGCTCCTCACTCTCAGACGCACACACTCCTCTCTTTCAACACACACCTCTGTCTCACTCTCATACACATACACACACCTCTGTCTCTCTCTCTCTCACACACACTCTTCTCTCTCTCACACACACTCCTCAAACTCAGACACACACACTCCTCTCTCTCACACACACTCTTCTCTTTCAACAGACACCTCTGTCTCACTCTCATATGCACACACATGCCTCTGTCTCTCTCTCTCACAACAGACACACTCCTTTCTCTTGCACACATACACTCCACCTCTCCCTCTCTCACACACACACTCCTCTCTCTCACACACACACATTCCTCTCTCTCTCTCAGGCACACACCTCTCTCTCACGCACACACACTCCTCTCTCTCTCACATGCATTCCTCACTCTCAGACACACACATTCCTCTCTCTCACACATACTCCACTCTTTCAACACCCACATCTGCCTCTCTCTCATACACACTCACACCTCTGTCTCTCTCTCTCTCTCTCACACACACACACTCTTCTCTCACACACACAAACACACACTCCTATTTCTCTCTCACACACACTCCTCTCAAACATACACTCCTCACTCTCAGACACACACTCCTCTCTTTCAACACACACCTCTGTCTCACTCTCATACACATACACACATCTCTCTCTCTCTCACACACACTCTTCTCTCACACACACAAACACACACTCCTCTCTCTCACACACTGCTCTCCCTCACATACACACACATTTCTCTCTCACAGACACTCACACATACTCTTCTCTCTCACACACACACTCCTCTCACTCTCACACACTCCTCTCTGTCTCTCACTCTCTCACACACAGTCAGTCCTCTCACACACAGAATTCATGCTCACACACAAAAACTCCTCTCTCTCCCACACATTCCTGTCTCTCCCACACATTCCTCTCTCTCACACACTCCTATCTCTCTCACACACTCCTCTCTCTCACACACACTCCTCTCTCACACACACTCACATGTACTCCTCCCTCTCACACACACACACTCCTCTCTCTCACTCACACTCCTCTCTCTCACACACACTCCTCTCTCTCACACACACTCCTCTCTCTCACACACACTCCTCTTTCTCACACACGCATGCACACTCTTCTCTCTCGCACACACACCTCTGTCTCTCACACACACATACCTCTGTCTCTCTCTCTCTCTCACACATACTCCTCTGTTTCTCGCTCATGCACACACCTCCTCTCTCAGACACACACACACTCCTCTGTCTCACACACACACACATACACAATCCTTTCTCTCTCACATACACAATCCTCTCTCTCTCAGACGCACGCATTCCTCTCTCTCACACACACACTCCTCTCACACACACACTCACTCCACTCTCTCACAGAGACACTACTCTCTCTCACAGACACACACACACTCCTCTCTCTTGCACACACACACACTCCTCACTCTCACACACACACTCCTCACTGTTGCACACACACAGTCCTCTCTCTCGCACACACACACTCCTCTCCCTCTCTCTCACACACACACACTCCTCTCACAAACACACACGCACTCCTCTCTCTCTCACACACACACTCCTCTCTTTCGACACACGTCTCTGTCTCTCTCTCACACACACCTACCTCTGTCTCTCTCTGACACACACACACATCTCTGTCTCTTTCTCTCACATACACACCTCTGTCTCTCTCTCACATACAAACATACACCTCTGTCTCTCTCTCATGCACACACACTCCTCTCTAAGACACATGCACACTGCTGTCTCTCTCTCACACACAGACACCTCTGTCTCCCTCTCTCACAAACTCTCCTCTCTCTCACAGACACACATGTCTCTATCTCACACACACACATTTGTGCCCCTCTCTCTTGCTCACAGACATACCTGTTTCTCTCTCACACACATTTATCTCTCTCTCTCTCTCACAAACTCACACACTCCTCTGTAACAAACTGACACTCAATTCTGTCACACACACACATCTCTCTCACACACATACTCACCTCTATCTCTCTATCACACACACACACTCCTGTCTCTCACAAACACTCCTCTTTTTCAATACATACCTCTGTTTCTGTCTCATACACACGCGCCTCTGTCTCCATGTCTCTCTCACACACACACACACTCCTCTCTCTCACACACACTTTTCTCTCACACACACAATCACGCACTACTCTCTCTCACATTGCTCTCCCTCACATACACGCACATTTCTCTCTCACACCCGTACATACTCCTCTGTTTCACACACACACTCCTCTCTCTCACACACACACTCCTCTCCCTCACACAC
The DNA here is from genome assembly GCA_026770705.1 of Isurus oxyrinchus. Taxonomy (NCBI): domain Eukaryota; kingdom Metazoa; phylum Chordata; class Chondrichthyes; order Lamniformes; family Lamnidae; genus Isurus; species Isurus oxyrinchus. Next base: position 83,616,533 of record JANJGN010000004.1, on the reverse strand, counting down.
ACTACTCATCCTCACACACACACACGCTCCTCTCTCACAAACTCCTCTCTCACACACTTCTCACCTCTATCTCTCTATCACACACAGACACTCCTGTTTCTCACAAACACTCATCTCTTTCAACACATACCTCTGTTTCTCTCTCATACACACGCGCCTCTGTCTCTATGTCTCTCACACACACACAAAGTCCTCTCTCTCACACACACAATCACGGACTCCACTCTCTCACACTGCTCTCCCTCACATACTCGCACATTTCTTCTCTCACACCTGCACATACTCCTCTGTTTCACACACACACTACTCTCTCTCACACACACACTCCTCTCCCTCACACACACTACTCATCCTCACACACACACACGCTCCTCTCTCACAAACTCCTCTCTCACACACTTCTCTCCCACAAACACAAACATACTCCTCTCTCTCGCACACACACACTCATCTCTCTAACACACAGACACACACACACACTGCTCTCTCTCTCACACACACACTCCTCTCTTTCGACATACATCTCTGTCTCTCTCTCAGACACACATACCTCTGTCTCTCTCTGACACACAAACCTCTGTCTCTCTCTCACGCACACACACTCCTCTCTCACACACACGCACACCGCTGTCTCCCTCTCACACACAGACACCTCTGTCTCCCTTTGTTTCTCTCTCACACACACATATCTCTGTCTTTCTCTCACAAACGCACACCTCTGTCTCTCTCTCACACACACACACACACTCCTCTCTAACACATACAAACATACAATCCCTTTCTCTCTCACACGCAAACTACTTCACACACACACCTCTCACACACACAAAATCGTCTCTCTCACACACACACTGCTCTCTTTTTAAACACACACTCCTCTCTGTCTCTCTATCTCTCACACACACGCCTTTCTCCCACATACAAATACACACTCCTCTCTCTCACACACACTGCTCTCCTTCACACACACACACCTCTCTCACACCCACACACACACATACTCGTCTCTCTCACACACACATTCCTCTCTCTCTCTCTCACACACACTCCTCTCTCTTGCGCACACACGTACTCTTCTCTCTCACACAAACACTCCTCTCTCTCTCACACACTCCTCTCTGTCTCTCACTCTCTCACAAACACAGTCACTCCTCTCACACACAGAAATCTCGCTCACACACAAAAACTCCTCTCTCTCCCACACATTCCTCTCTCACACACACTCCTCTCTCACACACTCCTCTCTCACACACAATCCTCTCTCAAACACTCTTGCATGTACTCCTCTGTCTCACACACACACACTCCTCTCTCTCACGCATACATGCACACTCATCTCTCTCGCACACACACCTCTGTCTCTCACACACACATACCTCTGTCTCTCTCTCACACATATTCCTCTGTTTCTCGCTCATGCACACACCTCCTCTCTCACACACACACACTCTGTCTCACACACATACACAATCCTCTCTCTCTCACATACACAATCCTCTCTCTTTCAGACACACGCATTCCTCTGTCTCACACACACACTCCTCTCTCTCACACACACTCCTCTCTCTCACACACACTCCACTCTCTCACAGAGACACTACTCTCTCTCACAGACACACACACATTCCTCTTTCTTGCACACACACACACACTCCTCACTCTGACACACACACACACCTCACTCTTGCACACACACACTCCTCTCTCTTGCACACACACACTCCTCTCCCTCTCTCACACACACACTCCTCTCTCACACACACATGCACTCCTCTCTCTCTCACATCCACACTCTTGTCTTGTGCACACACACACTCTCCTCTCTTTCGACACACGTCTCTGTCTCTCTCTCACTCACACATACCTCTGTCTCTCTCTGACACACACACACCTCTGTCTCTCTCTCTCTCACATACACACCTCTGTCTCTCTCTCACACGCAAACATACAGCTCTGTCTCTCTGTCACGCACACACACTCCTCTCACACACATGCACACCACTGTCTTTCTCTCACACACCGACACCTCTGTCTCCCTCTCTCACACACACGCTTGTCTCTCACACACTCTCCTCTCTCTCACAGACACACATCTGTCTCTATCTCACACAAACACATGTGCCCCTCTCTCTTGCTCACAGACATACCTCTGTTTCTCTCTCACACACACTTATCTCTGTCTATCTCTCACAAACGCACACCTCTCTCTCTTGCTCACACACACACACACACACATTCCTCTCTCTAACAGACACTCAATTCTGTCACACACACACACATCTCTCTCACACACACACTCACCTCTATCTCTCTATCACACACACGCACTCCTGTCTCTCACAAACACTCCTCTCTTTCAACACATACCTCTGTTTCTCTCTCATACACACGTGCCTCTGTCTCTATGTCTCTCACACACACACACTCCTCTCTCTCACACACACTTTTCTCTCACACACACAATCACGCACTCCTCTCTCTCACACTGCTCTCCCTCACATACACGCACATTTCTCTCTCACACCCGTACATACTCCTCTGTTTCACACACACACTCCTCTCTCTCACACACACACTCCTCTCCCTCACACACACTACTCACCCTCACACACACACACACACACTCCTCTCTCACACACTCCTCTCTCACACACTCCTCGCTCACACACTTCTCTCCCACAAACACACACATACTCCTCTCTCTCGCACACACACACTCATCTCTATAACACACAGACACACACACACACTCCTCTCTCTCTCACACACACACTCCTCTCTTTCGACATACATCTCTGTCTCTCTCTCAGACACACAGACCTCTGTCTCTCTCTGACACACACACACCTCTGTCTCTCTCTCTCACATACACACCTCTGTCTCTCTCTCTCTCACACACACACATACACCTCTGTCTCTCTCTCACACACACACACTCCTCTCACACACGCACACTGCTCTCTCCCTCTCACACACAGACACCTCTGTCTCCCTTTGTTTCTCTGTCACACACACATATCTCTGTCTCTCTCTCACAAACACACACCTCTCTCTCTCTCTCCCACAAACGCACACACTCCTCTCTCTGTAACAAACTGACACTTAATTCTGTCACACACACACATCTCTCTCACACACACACTCACCTCTATCTCTCTATCACACACACACACTCCTGTCTCTCACAAACAGTCCTCTCTTTCAACACATACCTCTGTTTCTCTCTCATACACACCCGCCTCTGTCTCTCTGTCTCTCTCACACACACACACACTCCTCTCTCTCACACACACACTCTTCTCTCATACACGCAATCACGCACTCCTCTCTCTCACACTGCTCTCCCTCACATACACGCAAACTTCTCTCTCACACCCGCACATAAACCTCTGTTTCACACACACACTCCTCTCTCTCACACACACACTCCTCTCCCTCACACACACTACTCACCCTCACACACACACACACACTCCTCTCTCACACACTCCTCTCTCACACACTTCTCTCCCACAAACACACACATACTCCTCTCTCTCGCACACACACACTCATCTCTCTAACACACAGACACACACACACACTCCTCTCTCTCTCACACACACACTCCTCTCTTTCGACATACATCTCTGTCTCTCTCTCAGACACACAGACCTCTGTCTCTCTCTGACACACACACACCTCTCTCTCTCTCCCTCACATACACACCTCTGTCTCTCTCTCACACACACACACATACACCTCTGTCTCTCTCTCACGCACACACACTCCTCTTTCACACACACGCACACCGCTGTCTCCCTCTCACACACAGACACCTCTGTCTCCCTCTGTTTCTCTGTCACACACACATATCTCTGTCTCTCTCTCACAAACGCACACCTCTCTCTCTATCTCTCTCACACACACACACAAACTCCATTTCTCTCTTACACGCAATCTCCTTCACACACACACCGCTCGCACAAACACAAAATCGTCTCTCGCTTACCCACACACTGCTCTCTTTTTACACACACACTCCTCTCTGTCTCTCTCTCTCTCACACACACGCCTCTCTCTCAAACACACACTTCTCTGTCACACACACTCCTCTCTCACACCCACTCCTCTCCGCTCTCTCACACACTCACTAACATACACCCTTCTGTCTTTATTTCACACACACACACTCCTTTGTCTCACACACGCACGCCTCTCTCACACACGCACACATTGATCACTCTCTCACAGACACTCCTCTCTCTCAAACTCAACCCATCTTTCTCTCTCTCACACACACACTCCTCTCTCCCTCATACAAATACACACTCCTCACTCTCACACACATTGCTCTCCTTCACACACACACCTCTCACACACACACTCTCACGCATACTCGTCTCTCTCACACACATATACCTCTCTCTCTCACACACACACTCCTCTCTCTCGTACACACACACACTCCTTCTCTCTCTTTCTCACACACACACTCCTCTCCCACACACACACTCCTATCTCTCTCACACACACACTCCTATCTTTCTCTCACATACAAACTCCTTTCTCTTACACACACACAAACTCCTCTCTCTCACACACACACACACTCATCTCTTTCGACACACGTCTCTGTCTCTCTCTCACACACACACATACCCCTTTGTCTCAGACACACTCATACACAATCCTCTCTCTCTCACATACACTTTCCTCTCTCTCTCAGAGACACGCATTCCTCTCTCTCACACACACACTCCTCTCTCTCACACACACACTCCACTCTCTCAAAGAGACACTACTCTCTCTCACAGACCCACACACACTCCTCTCTCTTGCACACACACACACTCCTCACTCTCACACACACACACTCCTCACTGTTGCACACACACACTCCTCTCTCTCGCAAACACACACTCCTCTCCCTCTCTCACACACACACTCCTCTCTCACACACACATGCACTCCTCTCTCTCTCACATACACACTCCTTTCTCTTACACACACACACACACTCCTCTCTCTTACACACACACACTCATCTCTTTCGACAAACGTCTCTGTCTCTCTCTCACACACACACACCTCTGTCTCTTTATCTCACAAACACACCTCTGTCTCTCTCTCACATACAAACATACACCTCTGTCTCTCTCTCACACACTCACTCCACTCTCTCACAGAGACACTACTCTCTCTCACAGGCACACACACACTCCTCTCTCTTGCACACACTCCTCACTCTCACACATACACACTCCTCACGCTTGCACACACACACTCCTCTCTCTTGCACACACACACTCCTCTCTCTCACACACACACACTCCTCTCCCTCTCTCACACACGCACTCTTCTCTCACACACACACGCACTCCTCTCTCTCTCACATACACACTCTTTTCTCTTACACAGACACACACTCTTCTCTCTCAAACACACACTCCTCTCTTTCAACACATATCTCTGTCTCTCTCTCACGCACACAAAAGTCTGTCTCTCTCTGATACACACACACCTCTGTCTCTCTGTCTCATACACTCCTCTGTCTCTCTCTCACGCACACACACTCCTCTCTCACACATATACACACCGCTCTCTCTCTCTCACACATAGACACCTCTGTCTCCCTCTCTCACACACATGGTTGTCTCTCACACACACAGCTCTCTCTCACAGACACACATCTGTTTCTATCTCACACACACACATGTGTGTCCCTCTCTCTCGCTCGCAGACATACCTCTGTTTCTCTCCCACACACACATCCCTGTCTCTCTCTCACAAACGCACACGTCTCTCTCTCTCACACACACACACACACTCCTCTCTCTCTAACAAACATACACCCAATTCTGTCACGCACACACATCTCTCTCACACACACACTCACCTCTATCTCTCTATCACACACACACACTCCTGTCTCTCACAAACACTCCTTTCTTTCAACACATACCTCTGTTTCTCTCTCATACACAAACACATCTGTCTCTCTCTCTCACACACAAACACACTCCTCTCTCTCAAACACACACTCCTCTCTCCCACATACAGATACATACTCCTCTCTCTCACATACACTGCTCTCCTTCACACACACACCTCACATACACACAGACACATACTTGATTCTCACACACACATATTCCTCTCTCTCTCTCACACGCACTTCTCTCTCTCGCACACACACACTCCTTTTCTCTCTGTCTCACACACACACTCCTCTCGCACACACACATACTCCTCTCTCTCTGACACACACACTCATATCTCTCTCACACACACACTCCTCTCACTCACACACTCCTTACTCTCAGACACACGCACTCCTCTCTCTCACATATACACTTTTCTCTCACACACACAAACACACAACACTCTCGCTCACACACACTGCTCTCCCTCACATATACACACACTTCTCTCTCACTGAGACACACACATACTCTTCTCCAACACTCACACACTCCTCTCTCACACACACACACACCTCTCTGTCTCTCACTCTCTCACAGACACATTCACTCCTCTCACGCACACAATTCTCTCTTTCACACACATTCCTCTCTCTCACACACACTCTTCTCTCTCACACACTCACACACTCCTCTCTCACACACACTCCTCTCTCTCTCTCTCACACACACACTCCTCTCTCACACACACTCACATGTACTCCTCTGTCTCACACACACACAATCCTCTCTCACTCACACTCCTCTCTCTCACACACACACAATCCTCTCTCTCACTCACACTCCTCTCTCTCACACACACTCATCTCTAACACACAGACACACACACACACTCCTCTCTCTCTCACACACACACTTCTCTCTTGCGACGTACATCTCTGTCTCTCTCTCAGACAGACATACCTCTGTCTCTCTCTGATACACACACACCTCTGTCTCTCTCTCTCACATACACACTTCTGTCTCTCTCTCACACACACATACATCTCTGTCTCTCTCTCACGCACACACACTCCTCTCTCACACACACGCACACCGCTGTCTCCCTCTCACCCACAGACACCTCTGTCTCCCTCTGTTTCTATCTCACACACATACCTCTGTCTCTCTCTCACAAACACACCTCTCTCTCTCTCACACACACACACACACACACACACACTCCTCTCTCACACATACAAACACACAATCCCTTTCTCTCTCACACGCAAACTACTTCACACACACACCTCTCACACATACACAAAATCGTCTCTCGCACACACACACACACTGCTCTCTTTTTAAACACACATTCCTCTCTGTCTCTCTCTCTCTCACACACACGCCTTTCTCTCACACACACTCTTCTGTGTCACACACAGATACTCCTATCTCTCACCCACACTCCAGTCTCTCACACCCACTACTCTCTGCTCTCTCACACACTCTCTCACAAACACCCTTCTGTCTTTCTCTCACACACACACACTCCTCTGTCTCACACACACGCGCCTCTTTCACACACACAAACATCGATCACTCTCTCACACACACTCCTCTCTCTTACACTCAACCCCTCTGTCTCTCTCTCACACTCACACTCCTCTCTCCCACATACAAATACACACTCCTCTCTCTCACACACACTGCTCTCCTTCACACACACCTCTCTCACACACACACACATACTCATCTCTCTCACACACATATTCCTCTCTCTCTCACACACACACTCATCTCTCTCGCACAAACACACACTCCTTCTCTCTCTCTCACACACACACTCCTCTCCCACACAGATGCACTCCTATCTCTCTCACACACACACTTCTATCTCGCTCATGCATACACTCCTCTCACACACAAACTCCTCACTCTCAGACACACACAACCCTCTCTTCAACACACACCTCTGTCTCACTCTCATACACATACACACACCTCTGTCTCTCTCTCTCTCACACACACTCTTCTCTCTCTCACACACACTCCTCTCTCACACACACACTTCTCTCACACATACACACTGCTCACTCTCAGACACATACACTCCTCTCTCTCACACATACTCCTCTCTTTCAACACACACCTCTGTCTCACTCTCATACACGCACACATGCCTCTGTCTCTCTCTCTCACAACAGACACACTCCTCTCTCACACACACACACTCCTCTCTCTCTCTCACACACACACCTCTCTCTCTCACATACACACTCCTCTCTCTCTCGCACACATTCCTCACTCTCAGACACACACATTCCTCTCTCTCACACACACACACACTTCTCTCACACATACAAACACACACTCCTCTCTCTCACACACACTGGTCTCCCTCACATACACACACACTTCCCTCTCTCAGACACACACACATTCTCTTCTCTCTCACACACATACTCCTCTCTCTCTCACACATTCCTCTCTGTCTCTCACTCTTTCAGACACACAGTCACTCCTCTCACACACAGAATTCTCTCACACGCAAAAACTCCTCTCTCTCCCACACATTCCTCTCTCTCCCACACATTCCTCTCTCTCCCACACATTCCTCTCTCTCACACACACTCTTCTCTCTCACACACTCCTCTCTCACACACACTCCTCTCTCACACACATGCATGCACACTCTTCTCTCTCGCACACACACCTCCGTCTCTCACACACACATACCTCTGTCTCTCTCTCTCTCACACATATTCCTCTGTTTCTCGCTCATGCACACACCTCCTTTTTCACACACATACACTCATCTGTCTCACACACACATACGCAATCCTCTCTCTCTCACATACACAATCCTCTCTCTTTCAGACACACTCATTCCTCTCTCTCACACACACACTCCACTCTCTCACAGTGACACTCCTCTCTCTCACAGACACACACACACTCCTCTCTCTTGCACACACACACTCCTCACTCTCACACACACACACTCCTCACTCTTGCACACACACACTCCTCTCTCTCGCACACACACTCCTCTCCCTCTCTCACACACACACTCTTCTCTCACACACACACGCACTCCTCTCTCTCTCACATACACACTCTTGTCTCTTACACACACACACTCCTCTCTCTCTCACACACACACTCCTCTCTTTCGACACACGTCTCTGTCTCTCTCTGACACACACATACCTCTGTCTCTCTCTGACACACACACACCTCTGTCTCACTCTCTCACATACACACCTCTGTCTCTCTCTCACACACAAACAAACACCTCTGTCTCTCTGTCACGCACACACACTTCTCTCTTGCACACATGCACACCACTTTCTTTCTCTCACACACAGCCACCTCTGTCTCCCTCTCTCACACACATGCTTGTCTCTCACACACTCACCTCTCTCTCACAGGCACAGTTCTTTCTTTTTCTCACACACACATATGTGTGCCCGTCTCTCTTGCTCACAGACATACCTCTGTTTCTCTCTCACACACACATATCTCTGTCTCTCTCTCTCTCTCACAAACACACACACTCCTCTCTCTCTATCAAAAACACACTCAATTCTGTCATACACACATCTCTCTCACACACACACTCACCTCTATCTCTCTATCACACACACACACTCCTGTCTTTCACAAACACTCATCTCTTTCAACACATACCTCTCATACACACGCGCCTCTGTCTCTCTGTCTCTCTCACACACACACTCCTCTCTCTCACACACACACTCCTCTCTCACACATACAAACACACTCTCCCTTTCTCTCTCACACGCAAACTCCTTCACACACACACCTCTCACACACACAAAATAGTCTCTCTCTCACCCACACTCCTCTCTGTCTCTCTCTCTCTCACACACACGCCTCTCTCTCACACACACACTTCTCTGTCACACACAGATATTCCTCTCTCTCACACAAACTCCTCTCTCTCACACACTCTCTCACATCCACCCTTCTGTCTTTCTCTCACACACACACTCCTCTGTCTCAAACACACACGCCTCTCTCACACACACACACATTGATCAGTCTCTCACACACACTCCTCTCTCTCACTCTCAACCCATCTGTCTCTCTCTCACACACACACTCCTCTCTCCCACATACAAATACACACTCCTCTCTCTCACACACACTGCTCTCCTTCACACACACACCTCTCACACACACACTCACACACATACTCGTCTCTCTCACACACATATACCTCTCTCTCTCACACACACACTCCTCTCTATCTCATACACACACACTCCTTCTCTCTCTGTCTCACACACACACTCCTCTCCCACACACACACACTCCTATCTCTCTTTCACACACAATCCTCTCAAACACACACTCCTCACTCTCAGACACACACTCCTCTCACACATACACAGTCCTCATTTTCATACACACACATTCCTCTCTTTCTCTCACACACACAACTCTCTCTCACACACACACACTCCTCTCTCTCTCACACACATTCCTCACTCTCAGACACACACACTGCTCTCTCTCATACACACTCTGCTCTTTCAACACCCACCTTTGTCTCTCTCTCATACACACTCACACCTCTGTCTCTCTATCTCTCTCCCACACACACATTCCTCTCGCTCACACACACACTCTTCTCTCACACACACAAACACACACTCCTCTCTCTCACACACACTCCTCTTTCTCACACACGCATGCACACTCTTCTCTCTCATACACACCTCTGTCTCTCTCACACAGATACCTCTGTCTCTCTCTCTCACACACATACCTCTGTTTCTTTCTCACGCACACACCTCTCTCCCACACACACACTCCTCTGTCCCACAGACACACACATACACAATCATCTCTCTCTCACACACACAATCCTCTCTTTCTCAGACATGCACACTTCTCTCTCACACACACACACTCCTCTCTCTCACAGAGAGACTTCTCTCTCTCACAGAGACACATACACATTCCTCTCTGTGGCACAAAGACACACTCATCAATCTTGCACACACACACTCCCCTCACACACGCACACTCCTCACTCTCAGACACACACACTCCTCTCTTTCAACACACACCTCTGTCTCACTCTCATACGCACAAACATGCCTCTGTCTCTCTCTCTCACAACAGACACACTCCTCTCTCTTGCACACACACACCCCACCTCTCCCTCTCTCACACACACTCCTCTCTCTCACACACACACACACACTCCTGTCTCTCTCTCACACATTCCTCACTCTCAGAAAAACACACTCCTCTCTCTCACACACACTCCGCTCTTTTAACACCCAGCTCTGTCTCTCTCTCATACACACACACAACTCTGTCTCTCTCTCTCTCTCTCACACACACTCTTCTCTCACACACACAAACACACACTCCTCTCTCTCACACACACTGCTCTCCCTCACATACACACACACTTCTCTCTCACAGACACTCACACATACTCTTCTCCCTCACACACACACTCCTCTCTCTCTCACACACTCCTCTCTGTCTCTCACTCTCTCACACACACAGTCACTCCTCTCAGACACAGAATTCACGCTCACACACAAAAACTCCTCTCTCTCCCACACATACCTCTCTCTCACACAGACTCTTCTCTCAAATACTCACACACTCCTCTCTCACACACACTCCTCTCTCTCTCTCTCTCACACACACACTCCTCTCTCACACACACTCACATGTACTCCTCTGTCTCACACACACACACTCCTCTCTCTCACTCACACTTCCTCTCTCTCACTCACACTCCTCTCTCTCACACACACTCCTCTCTCACACACACTCCTCTATCTCACACATGCATGCATACTCTTCTCTCTCACACACACACCTCTGTCTCTCACACACACATACCTCTGTCTCTCTCTCTCTCACAAATATTCCTCTGTTTCTCGCTCATGCACACACCTCCTCTCTCACACACACACACACTCCTCTGTCTCAGCCACACACATACACAATCCTTTCTCTCTCGCATACACAATCTTCTCTCTCTCAGACACACACATTCCTCTCTCTCACGCACACACTCCTCTCCCTCACACACTCACTCCACTCTCTCACAGAGATACTACTCTCTCTCACAGACACACACACACCTCTCCCTTGCACACACACACACTCCTCACTCTCACACACACACACTCCTCACTTTTGCACACACACAGTCCTCTCTCTCGCACACACACACTCCTCTCCCTCTCTCACACACACACTCCTCTCCCTCTCTCACACACACACTCCTCTCTCACACACACACGCACTCCTCTCTCTCTCACAGACACACTCTTGTCTCTTACACACACACACACTCCTCTCTCACACACACACTCTCCTCTCTTTCGATACACATCTCTGTCTCTCTCTCACACACACACATACCTCTATCTCTCTCTGACACACACACACACCTCTGTCTCTCTCTCACATACACACCTCTGTCTCTCTCTCACATACAAACATACACCTCTGTCTCTCTCTCATGCACACACACTCCTCTCTCACACACATGCACACTGCTGTCTCTCTCTCACACACAGTCAACTCTGTCTCCCATTCTCACACACATGCTTGTCTCTCACATACTCTCCTCTCTCTCACAGACAAACATCTGTCTCTATCTCACACACACACGTGTGCCCCTCTCTCTTACTCACAGACATACCTCTGTTTCTCTCTCACACACACTTATCTCTGTCTCTCTCTCACAAACGCACACCTCTCTCTCTCTCTCTCGCACACACACACACTCCTCTCTCTCTAACAAACAGACACTCAATTCTGTCACACACACACATCTCTCCCACACACACTCACCTCTATCTCTCTATCACACACAGACACTCCTGTTTCTCACAAACACTCATCTCTTTCAACACATACCTCTGTTTCTCTCTCATACACACGCGCCTCTGTCTCTATGTCTCTCACACACACACAAAGTCCTCTCTCTCACACACACAATCACGGACTCCACTCTCTCACACTGCTCTCCCTCACATACTCGCACATTTCTTCTCTCACACCTGCACATACTCCTCTGTTTCACACACACACTACTCTCTCTCACACACACACTCCTCTCCCTCACACACACTACTCACCCTCACACACACACACACACACACCTCTCTCACACACACTTCTCTCCCACAAACACACACATACGCCTCTCTCTCGCACACACACACTCCTCTCTCTCAGACACACACTCATCTCTCTAACACACAGACACACACACACACTCCTCTCTCTCACACACACACTTCTCTCTTGCGACATACATCTCTGTCTCTCTCTCAGACAGACATACCTCTGTCTCTCTCTGATACACACACACCTCTGTCTCTCTCTCTCACATACACACTTCTGTCTCTCTCTCACACACACATACACCTCTGTCTCTCTCTCACGCACACACACTCCTCTCTCACACACACGCACACTGCTGTCTCCCTCTCACCCACAGACACCTCTGTCTCCCTCTGTTTCTATCTCACACACATACCTCTGTCTCTCTCTCACAAACACACCTCTCTCTCTCTCACACACACACACACATACACAAACTCCTCTCTCACACATACAAACACACAATCCCTTTCTCTCTCACACGCAAACTACTTCACACACACACCTCTCACACATACACAAAATCGTCTCTCGCACACACACACACTGCTCTCTTTTTAAACACAGAGTCCTCTCTGTCTCTCTCTCTCTCTCTCACACACACACCTTTCTCTCACACACACACTTCTGTGTCACACACAGATACTCCTATCTCTCACCCACACTCCACTCTCTCACACCCACTACTCTCTGCTCTCTCACACACTCTCTCACAAGCACCCTTCTGTCTTTCTCTCACACACACACTCCTCTGTCTCACACACACACGCCTCTTTCACACACACACACATCGATCACTCTCTCACACACACTCCTCTCTCTTACACTCAACCCCTCTGTCTCTCTCTCACACACACACTCCTCTCTCCCACATACAAATACACACTCCTCTCTCTCACACACACTGCTCTCCTTCACACACACCTCTCTCTCACACACACACACACATACTCATCTCTCTCACACACACTCCTCTCTCTCGCACATACACACACTCCTTCTCTCTCTGTCTCACACACACACTCCTCTCCCACACAGACACACTCCTATCTCTCTCACACACACACTTCTATCTCTCTCACGCACACACTCCTTTCACACACAAACTCCTCACTCTCAGACACACACACTCCTCTCTTTCAACACACACCTCTGTCTCACTCTCATACACATACACACACCTCTGTCTCTCTCTCTCTCACACACACACTCTTCTCTCTCTCACACACACTCCTCTCTCACACACACACTTCTCTCACACATACACACTCCTCACTCTCAGACACACACACTCCTCTCTCTCACACACACTCCTCTCTTTCAACACACACCTCTGTCTCACTCTCGTACGCACACACATGCCTCTGTCTCTCCCTCTCACAACAGACACACTCCTCTCTCTTGCACACATACACTCCTCCTCTCCCTCTCTCTCTCACACAATCCTCTCTCTCACACACACACACTCCTCTCTCTCTCTCACACACACACCTCTCTCTCTCACACACTCCGCTCTTTCAACACCCAGCCTGTCTCTCTCTCATACACACACACAACTCTGTCTCTGTCTCTCTCTCTCACACACGCACATTCCTCTCTCTCACACACACACTTCTCTCACACACACAAACACACACTCCTCTCTCTCACACACACTGATCTCCCTCACATACACACACACTTCTCTCTCACAGACACACACACATACTCTTCTCTCTCACACACACACACTCCTCTCTCTCTCACACATTTATCTCTGTCTCTCACTCTCTCACACACACAGTCACTCCTCTCACACACAGAATTCTCTCTCACACACAAAAACTCCTCTCTCTCCCACACATTCCTCTCTCTCACACACACTCTTCTCTCTCACACACTCTTCTCTCTCACACACACTCCTCTCTCACACACTCTCGCATGCACTCCTCTCTCCCACACACACACACTCCTCTCTCTCACACATGCATGCACACTCTTCTCTCTCGCACACACAGCTCTGTCTCTCACACTCACATACCTCTGTCTCTCTCTCTCACACATATTCCTCTGTTTCTCACTCATGCACACACCTCCTCTCTCACACATATACACTCCTCTGTCTCTCACATACACACATACACAATCCTCTCTCTCACATACACAACCCTCTTTCTTTCAGACACACTCATTCCTCTCCCCCACACACACACTCCTCTCTCGCACACACACAATCCACTCTCTCACAGAGACACTAGTCTCTCTCACAGACACACACACACTCCTCTCTCTTGCACACACACACACTCCTCTCTCTGACACACACACACTCCTAACTCTTGCACACACACACTCCTCTCTCTCGCACACAGACACTCCTCTCCCTCTCTCACACACACACTCCTCTCTCACACACACACGCACTCCTCTCTCTCACACACACACTCCTCTCTTTCGACACACGTCTCTGTCTCTCTCTCACACACACACACCTCTGTCTCCCTCTCTCACATACACACACAGCACTGACTCTCTCTCACACACCTCTCTCTCACAGAGACACATCTGTCTCTATCTCACACACACACATCTATGTCCCTCTCTCTCGCTCACAGACATACCTGTTTCTCTCTCACACACACATATCCCTGTCTCTCTCTCTCACAATCGCACACATCTCTCTCTCTCTCTCACACACACACTCCTCTCTCTAATAAATACACACTCCATTCTGTCACATACACACATCTCTCTCACACACACACTCACCTCTATCTCTCTATCACACACACACTCTCCTGTCTCTCACAAACAGTCCTCTCTTTCAACACATACCTCTGTTATTCTCTCATACACAAACACCTCTGTCTCTCATACACAAACACCTCTGTCTCTCTCACAAAAACTCCTCTCTATCCCACACATTCATGTCTCTCACATACACTACTCTCACACAGGCACTCTTCTCTCTCACAAACGCACATGCTCCTCTCTCACACACACTCCTCTCTGTCTCTCCCTCTCTCTCACACAAACACACACACTCCTCTCTCACACACACATGCACTCCACTGTCTCACACACACACACACTCCTCTCTCTCACTCACACTCCTCTCTCTCACACACACTCCTCTTTCTCACACACGCATGCACACTCTTCTCTCTCGCACACACCTCTGTCTCTCACACAGATACCTCTGTCTCTCTCTCTCACACACATACCTCTGTTTCTTTCTCATGCACACACCTCTCTCTCACACACACACTCCTCTGTTCCACAGACACAGACATACACAATCATCTCTCTCTCACACACACAATCCTCTCTTTCTCAGACACGCACACTTCTCTCTCTCACACACACACTCCTCTTTCTCACACACGCATGCACACTCTTCTCTCTCGCACACACACCTCTGTCTCTCACATACACATACCTCTGTCTCTCTCTCTCTTACACATATTCCTCTGTTTCTCGCTCATGCACACACCTTCTCTCTCACACACACACACTCCTCTGTCTCAGACACACAAATACACAATCCTCTCTCTCTCGCATACACAATCTTCTCTCTCTCAGACACACACTTTCCTCTCTCTCACACGTACACTCCTCTCTCTCACACACTCACTCCACTCTGTCACAGAGACACTACTCTCTCTCACAGACACACACACACCTCTCCCTTGCACACACTCACACTCCTCACTCTCACACACACACACACTCTTCACTGTTGCACAGACACACTCCTCTCCCTCTCTCATGCACACACTCCTCTCTCAGACACACATGCACTCCTCTCTCTCTCACAGACACACTCTTGTCTCTTACACACACACACACATTCCTCTCTCTCACACACACACACTCCTCTCTTTCAACACATGTCTCTGTCTCTCTCTGACACACACACACACACCTCTCTCTCTTTCTCTCACATACACACCTCTGTCTCTCTCTAACATACAAACATACACCTCTGTCTCTCTCTTATGCACACACACTCCTCTCTCACACACGTGCACACTGCTGTCTCTCTCTCACACACAGGCAACTCTGTCTCCCGCTCTCACACACACGCTTGTCTCTCACACACTCTCCTCTCTCTCACAAACACACATCTGTCTCTATCTCACACACACACGTGTGCCCCTCTCTCTTGCTCACAGACATACCTCTGTTTCTCTCTCACACACACTTATCTCTGTCTCTCTCTCACAAACGCTCACCTCTCTCTCTCTCTCACACACACACACACTCCTCTCTCTCTAACAAACAGACACCCAATTCTGTCACACACACATCTCTCCCACACACACACTCACATCTATCTCTCTATCACACACAGACACTCCTGTTTCTCACAAACACTCCTCTCTTTCAACACATACCTCTGTTTCTCTCTCATACACACGCGCCTCTGTCTCTATGTCTCTCACACACACACACTCCTCTCTCTCACACACACACTCTTCTCTCACACACACAATCACGCACTCCTCTCTCTCACACTGCTCACCCTCACATGCTCGCACACTTCTCTCTCACACCTGCACATACTCCACTGTCTCACACACACACTCCTCTCTCTCACACACACACTCATCTCTCTAACACACAGACACACACACACACTCCTCTCTCTCTCACACACACACTCCTCTCTTTCGACATACATCTCTGTCTCTCTCTCAGGCACACATACCTCTGTCTCTCTCTGACACACACACACCTCTGTCTCTCTCTCTCACATACACACTTCTGTCTCTCTCTCACACACACACATACACCTCTGTCTCTCTCTCATGCACACACACTCCTCTCTCACACACACGCACACTGCTGTCTCCCTCTCACCCACAGACACCCTGTCTCCCTCTGTTTCTATCTCACACACATATCTCTGTCTCTCTCTCACAAATGCAAACCTCTCTCTCTCTCTCTCACACACACACACATACACACACTCCTCTCTCACACATACAAACACACATTCCCTTTCTCTCTCACACGCAAACTACTTCACACACACACCTCTCACACATACACAAAATCGTCTCTCGCACACACACACACTGCTCTCTTTTTAAACACACATTCCTCTCTGTCTCTCTCTCTCTCACACACACACCTTTCTCTCACACACACACTTCTGTGTCACACACAGATACTCCTATCTCTCACCCAAACTCCACTCTCTCACACCCACTACTCTCTGTTCTCTCACACACTCTCTCACAAGCACCCTTCTTTCTCTCACACACACACACTCCTCTGTCTCACACACACACGCCTCTTTCACACACACACACATCGATCACTCTCTCACACACACTCCTCTCTCTTGCACTCAACCCCTCTGTCTCTCTCTCACACACACACTCCTCTCTCCCACATACAAATACACTCTCCTCTCTCTCACACACACTGCTCTCCTTCACAAACACCTCTCTCTCTCACACACACACACACACACACACATACTCATCTCTCTCACACACATATTCCTCTCTCTCTCTCACACACACTCCTCTCTCTCGCACAAACACACACTCCTTCTCTCTCTGTCTCACACACACACTCCTCTCCCACACAGAAACACTCCTATCTCTCTCACACACACACTTCTAACTCTCACCCACAAACTCCTCACTCTCAGACACACACACTCCTCTCTTTCAACACACACCTCTGTCTCACTCTCATACATATACACACACCTCTGTCTCTCTCTCTCTCCCTCACACACACTCTTCTCTCTCTCACACACACTCCTCTCTCACATACACACTTCTCTCACACATACACACTGCTCACTCTCAGACACACACACTCCTCTCTCTCACACACACTCCTCTCTTTCAACACACACCTCTGTCTCACTCTCATACGCAAACATATGCCTCTCTCTCTCTCTCACAACAGACACACTCCTCTCTCTTGCACACACACACTCCTCCTCTCCCTCTCTCACACACACAATCCTCTCTCACACAGACACACAATCCTCTCTCTCTCTCACACACACACCTCTCTCTCTCACACACACACTCCTCTCTCTCGCACACATTCCTCACTCTCAGACACACACACTCCTCTCTCTCACACACACTGATCTCCCTCACATACACACACACTTCTCTCTCACAGACACACACACATACTCTTCTCTCTCACACACACACTCCTCTCTCTCTCACACATTCCTCTCTGTCTCTCACTCTCTCTCACACACAGTCACTCCTCTCAAACACAGAATTCTCTCTCACACACAAAAATTCCTCTCTCTCCCACACATTCCTCTCTCTCCCACACATTCCTCTCTCTCACACACACTCTTCTCTCTCACACACTCCTCTCTCACACACACTCCTCTCTCACACACATGCATGCACACTCTTCTCTCTCGCACACACACCTGTGTCTCTCACACACACATACCTCTGTCTCTCTCTCTCACACATATTCCTCTGTTTCTCGCTCATGCACACACTTCCACTCTCACACACATACACTCCTCTGTCTCACACACACACATACACAATCCTCTCCATCTCACATACACAGTCCTCTCTCTTTCAGACACACTCATTCCTCTCTCTCACACACACACTCCAATCTCTCACAGTGACACTACTCTCTCACACAGACACACACACACTCCTCTCTCTTGCACAAACACACACTCCTCACTCTGACACACACACACTCCTCACTCTTGCACACACACACTCCTCACTCTTGCACACACACACTCCTCTCTCTCAAACACACACACTCCTCTCCCTCTCTCACACACACACTCCTCTCTCACACACACACGCAGTCCTCTCTCTCTCACATACACACTCTTGTCTCTTACACACACACACACTCCTCTCTCTCTCACACACACACTCCTCTCTTTCGAAACACGTCTCTGTCTCTCTCTCACACACACATACCTCTGTCTCTCTCTGACACACACACACCTCTGTCTCTCTCTCTCACATACACACCTCTGTCTTTCTCTCACACACAAACATACACCTCTGTCTCTCTGTCACGCACACACACTTCTCTCTCGCACACATGCACACCGCTTTCTTTCTCTCACACACAGCCACCTCTGTCTCCCTCTCTCACACACATGCTTGTCTCTCACACACTCACCTCTCTCTCACAGACACACATCTGTCTTTTTCTCACACACACACATGTGTGCCCCTCTCTCTTGCTCACAGACATACCTCTGTTTCTCTCTCACACACACATATCTCTGTCTGTCTCTCACAAACGCACACCTCTCTCTCTCTCTCTCTCACAAACACACACACTCCTCTCTCTCTAACAAAAACACACTCAATTCTGTCACACACACATCTCTCTCACACACAAACTCACCTCTATCTCTCTATCACACCCACACACTTCTGTCTCTCACAAACACTCCTCTCTTTCAACACATACCTCGCATACACACGCGCCTCTGTCTCTCTGTCTCTCTCACACACACACTCCTCTCTCTCACACACACACTCTACTCTCACACATACAAACACACTCTCCCTTTCTCTCTCACATGCAAACTCCTTCACACACACACCTCTCACACACACAAAATAGTCTGTCTCTCACATACACTCCTCTCTGTCTCTCTCTCTCTCACACACACGCATCTCTTTCACACACATGCTTCTCTGTCACACACAGATACTCCTCTCTCTCACACACACTCCTCTCTCTCACACACTCTCTCACATCCACCCTTCTGTCTTTCTCTCACACACACACTCCTCTGTCTCACACACACACGCCTCTCTCACACACACACATCGATCAGTCTCTCACACACACTCCTCTCTCTCACACTCAACCCATCTGTCTCTCTCTCACACACAAACTCCTCTCTCCCACATACAAATACACACTCCTCTCACACACACTGCTCTGCTTCACACACACACCTCTTACACACACACACACATACTCGTCTCTCTCACACACATATACCTCTCTCTCTCTCACACACACACTCCTCTCTCTCGCATACACACACACTCCTTCTCTCTCTGCCTCACACACACACTCCTCTCCCACACACACACACTCCTATCTCTCTCACACACACACTCCTATCTCTCTTTCACACACACTCCTCTCAAACACACACTCCTCACTCTCAGACACAAACTCCTCTCTTTCAACACACACCTCTGTCTCACTCTCATACACATACACACACCTCTGTCTCTCTCTCTCTCACACACTCTTCTCTCTCTCACACACACTCCTCTCTCACACACACACTCCTCTCACACATACACACTCCTCCTTTTCATACAAACACATTCCTCTCTCTCTCTCACACACACACCTCTCTCTCACACACACACTCCTCTCTCTCTCGCACACATTCCTCACTCTCAGACACACACATTCCTCTCTCTCTCACACACACACCTCTCTCTCTCACACACACACACTCCTCTCTCTCTCACACACATTCCTCACTCTCAGACACACACACTGCTCTCTCTCACACACACTCCTCTCTTTCAACACACACCTCTGTCTCACTCTCACACACACACTCCTCTCTCTCTCGCACACATTCCTCACTCTCAGACACACACATTCCTCTCTCTCTCACACACACACCTCTCTCTCTCACACACACACACTCCTCTCTCTCTCACACACATTCCTCACTCTCAGACACACACACTGCTCTCTCTCACACACACTCCTCTCTTTCAACACACACCTCTGTCTCACTCTCACACACACACTCCTCTCTCTCTCGCACACATTTTTCACTCTCAGACACACACATTCCTCTCTCTCACACACACCACTTCTCTCACACACACAAACACACACTCCTCTCTCTCACACATACTGATCTCCCTCACATACACACACACTTCTCTCTCACAGACACACACACGTACTCTTCTCTCTCACACACACTCCTCTCTCTCTCACACATTCCTCTCTGTCTCTCACTCTCTCACACACACAGTCACTCCGCTCACACAGAATTCTCTCTCACACACAAAAACTCCTCTCTCTCCCACACATTCCTCTCTCTCACACACACTCTTCTCTCTCACACAGTCTTCTCTCTCACACACTCCTCTCTCACACACACTCCTCTCTCACAAACATGCATGCACACTCTTCTCTCTCGCACACACACCTGTGTCTCTCACACACACATACGTCTGTCTCTCTCTCTCTCACACATATTCCTCTGTTTCTCGCTCATGCACACACATCCTCTCTCACACACATACACTCCTCTGTCTCACACACACACACATACACAATCCTCTCTATCTCACATACACAGTCCTCTCTCTTTCAGACACACTCATTTCTCTCTCTCACACACACACTCCTCTCTCTCACACACACACTCCACTCTCTCACAGTGACACTACTCTCTCTCACAGGCACACACACACTCCTCTCTCTTGCACAAACACACACTCCTCACTGACACACACACTCCTCACTCTTGCACACACACACTCCTCACTCTTGCACACACACACTCCTCTCTCTCACACACACACACACTCCTCTCCCTCTCTCACACACACACTCCTCTCTCACACACACGCACTCCTCTCTCTCTCACATACACACTCTTGTCTCTTACACACACACACACTCCTCTCTTTCGACACACGTCTCTGTCTCTCTCTCACACACACATACCTCTGTCTCTCTCTGACACACACACACCTCTGTCTCTCTCTCTCACATACACACCTCTGTCTTTCTCTCACACACAAACATACACCTCTGTCTCTCTGTCACGCACACACACTTCTCTCTCGCACACATGCACACCGCTTTCTTTCTCTCACACACAGCCACCTCTGTCTCCCTCTCTCTCACACACGCTTGTCTCTCACACACTCACCTCTCTCTCACAGACACACATCTGTCTTTTTCTCACACACACATGTGTGCCCCTCTCTCTTGCTCACAGACATACCTCTGTTTCTCTCTCACACACAGATATCTCTGTCTCTCTCTGACAAACGCACACCTCTCTCTCTCTCTCTCTCTCACAAACACACACACCCCTCTCTCTCTAACAAAAACACACTCAATTCTGGCACACACACATCTCTCTCACACACACACTCACCTCTATCTCTCTATCACACACACACTCCTGTCTCTCACAAACACTCCTCTCTTTCAACACATACCTCGCATACACAAGCGCCTCTGTCTCTCTGTCTCTCTCACACACACACTCCTCTCTCTCACACATACAAACACACTCTCCCTTTCTCTCTCACACGCAAACTCCTTCACACACACACCTCTCACACACACAAAATAGTCTCTCTCACATACAGTCCTCTCTGTCTCTCTCTCTCTCACACACATGCCTCTCTCTCACACACACGCTTCTCTGTCACACACAGATACTCCTCTCTCTCACACACACTCCTCTCTCTCACACACTCTCTCACATACACCCTTCTGTCTTTCTCTCACACACACACTCCTCTGTCTCACACACACACGCCTCTCTCACACACACACACATCGATCAGTCTCTCACACACACTCCTCTCTCTCACACTCAACCCATCTGTCTCTCTCACACACACACTCCTCTCTCCCACATACAAATACACACTCCTCTCTCTCACACACACTGCTCTCCTTCACACACACACCTCTCACACACACTCACACACACACTCCTCTCCCACACACACACACTCCTATCTCTCTCACACACACACTCCTATCTCTCTGTCACACACACTCCTCTCAAACACACACTCCTCACTCTCAGACACACACTCCTCTCTTTCAACACACACCTCTGTCTCACTCTCATACACATACACACACCTCTGTCTCTCTCTCTCTCACACACACTCTTCTCTCTCTCACACACACTCTTCTCTCTCTCACACACACTCCTCTCTCACACACACACTCCTCTCCCACATACACACTCCTCATTTTCATGCACACACATTCCTCTCTCTCTCTCACACACACCTCTCTCTCTCACACAAATTCCTCACTCTCAGACACACACACTGCTCTCTCACACACACACTCCTCTCTTTCAACACCCACCTCTGTCTCTCTGTCATATACACTCACACCTCTGTCTCTCTCTCTCTCTCCCACACACACATTCCTCTCTCACACACACACACTCTTTTCTCACACACACAAACACACACTCCTCTCTCTCACACACACTGCTCTCCCTCACATACACACACACTTCTCTCTCACAGACACACACACATACTCTTCTTTCTCACACCCACACTCCTCTCGCTCTCACACACTCCTATCTGTTTCTCACTCTCTCTCACACACATTCACTCCTCTCACACACAGAATTCTCGCTCACACACAAAAACTCCTCTCTCTCCCACACATTCCTCTCTCTCACACACACTCTTTTCTCTCACACACTCACAAACTCCTCTCTGATAAACACTCCTCTCTCTCTCTCTCACACACATACTCCTCTCTCACACACACTCATATGTACTCCTCTGTCTCACACACCCACAATCCTCTCTCTCACAAACACTCCTCTCTCTCACACACACTCCTCTTTCTCACACATGCATGCACACTCTTCTCTCTCGCACACATACCTCTGTCTCTCACACACACATACCTCTGTCTCTCTCTCTCTCACACATATTCCTCTGTTTCTCGCTCATGCACACACCTCCTCTCTCACACACACACACTCCTCTGTCTCAGACACACATTTACACAATCCTTTCTCTCACACATATACACAATCCTCTCTCTCTCAGACACACACATTCCTCTCTCTCACACACACACTTCTCTCTCTCACACACACCATTCTCTCACAGAGACTCTACTCTCTCTCACAGACACACACACACGCCTCTCTCTTGCACACACACACACACACTCCTCACTCTCACACACACACACTCACTCCTCACTCTTGCACACACACACTCCTCTCTCTCGCACACAGACACTCCTCTCCCCCTCTCACACACACACACTCCTCTCTCACACACACATGCACTCCTCTCTCTCTCACATATACACTCTTGTCTCGTACACACACACACTCCTCTCTTTCGACACAAGTCTCTGTCTCTCTCTCACACACACATACCTCTGTCTCTCTCTGACACACACACACCTCTGTCTCTCTCTCTCTCACATAGACACCTCTGTCTCTCTCTCACACACAAACATACCCCTCTGTCTCTCTCTCTCACACACACACACTGCTCTCTCAAACACATGCACACCACTGTCCCTCTCTCACACACAGACACCTCTGTCTCCCTCTCTCACACACAAGCTTGTCTGTCACACACACAGCTCTCTCTCACAGACAGACATCGGTCTATCTCATACACACACGTGTGTCCCTCTCTCTCGCTCACAGACATACCTCTGTTTCTCTCTCACACACACTTATCTCTGCCTCTCTCTCACAAACGCACACCTCTCTCTTTTTCTCTCTCACACACACACACACACTCCTCTCGCTCTAACAAACACACACTCAATTCTGTCACACACACATACACATCTCTCTCACACACACACTCACCTCTATCTCTCTATCACACACACACCTGTCTCTCAGAAACACTCCTCTCTTTCATCACATACCTCTGTTTCTCTCATATGCACGTGCCTCTGTCTCTCGGTTTCTCTCTCACACACACACTCCTCTCTCTCACACACACACTCTTCTCTCTCACACACAATCACACACTCCTCTCTCTCACACTGCTCTCCCTCACATACACGCACACTTCTCTCTCACACCTGCACATACTCCTCTGTTTCACACACACACTCCTCTCTCTCACACACACTCCTCTCCCTCACACACACTAATCACCCTCACACACACACACACACATACGCCTCTCTAACACACTCCTCTCTCACACACTTCTCTCCCACAAACACAGACATACTCCTCTCTCTCGCACACACACACTCATCTCTCTAACACACACACACACTCCTCTCTTTTGACACAAGTCTCTGTCTCTCTCTCAGACACACATACCTCTGTCTCTCTTTGACACACACACCTCTGTCTCTCTCTCTCTCACATACACACCTCTGTCTCTCTCTCACACACACACATACACCTTTGTCTCTCTCTCACACACACACACTCCTCTCTCACACACACGCACACTGCTGTCTCCCTCTCACACACAGCACTTCTGTCTCCCTCTGTTTCTCTCTCACACACACATATCTCTGTCTCTCTCACACAAATGTACACCTCTCTCTCTGTCTCTCTCTCACACACACACAAACACCTCTCTCACACATACAAACACACACTCCCTTTCCGTCTCACACGCAAACTCCTTCACACACACACCTCTCACACACACACACAAAATCGTCTCTCTCTCACACACACACTGCTCTCTTTTTAAACACACACTCCTCTCTGTTCTCTCTCTCTCACACACCTCTGTCTCTCTCTCACACACACTCCTCCCTCTCACACCCACTACTCTCCTCTCAACTGCTTCTCTCTCTGTCTCACACACACACTCCTCTCCCACACACACACACTCCTCTCTCTCACACACTCTCTCACATACATCCTTCTGTCTTTCTCTCACACACACACACTCCTCTCTCTCTTACACACACACTCCTATCTCTCTCACACACACACTCCTCTCACACACACTCTCCTCACTCTCAGACCCACGTACTGCTCTCTCTCTCACACACTCCTCTCTTTCAACACACACCTCTGTCTCTCTCTCATACACACACACACCTCTGTGTCTCTCTCTCTCTCTCACACACACACACTCCTCTCTCTCACACACACACTCTTCTCTCACACACACAAACACACACTCCTCTCTCTCACACACACTGCTCTCCCTCACATACACGCACACTTCTCTCTCACAGACACACACACATACTCTTCTCCAACACGCACACACTCCTCTCTCACACACATACCCCTCTCTCTCATGCACACACACTCCTCTCACACACCCACACTCCTCACTCTCAGACACACACATGCCTCTCTTTCAACACAGACCTCTGTCTCACTCTCATACACATACACACACCTCTGTCTCTCTCACACTCACACACTCCTCTGTCTCACACAAACACTCCTCTCTCATACACAAACACATGCACCTCTGTTTCTCTCTCATGCACACACTCTCCTCTCTCACACATAAGCACACCGCTGTCTCCCTCTCACAAACGCACACTCTTCTCTCTATCTCTCTCAAACACACACACTCCTCTCTCACACATAAAAACACAGACTCCCTTTCTCTCTCACACGCAAACTCCTTCATGCACACACCACTCACACACACACAAAATCATCTCTCTCTCACACACACACTGCTCTCTTTTTAAAAACATACTCTTCTCTATTTCTCTCTCACACACATGCCTCTCTCTCACACACACACTCCTCTGTCACACAGAGATACTCATCTCTCTCACACACACTCCTCTCTCTCACACCCACTACTCTCCTCTCTCTCACACACTCTCTCACATATATCCTTCTGTCTTTCTCTCACACACACACACTCCTCTTTCTCACACACAAAAGCCTCCCTCATACACACACACATCTATCACTCTCTCACACACACTCCTCTCTCTCACACTCATAACGCTCTGTCTCTCTCTCTCACACATACAGTCCTCTGTCCCACATACAAATACGGATTCCTCTCTCTCACACACACTGCTCTCCTTCACACACACACACCTCTCACACACACACACACACACATACTCGTCTCTCTCAGACACATATTCCTCTCTCTCTCACACACACACTCCTCTCTCTCACACACACACACTCCTCTCTCTGTCTCACACACACATTCCTCTCCCACACACACACACTCCTCTCCCTCTCATACACACACTCCTATCTCTCTCACACACACACTCCTCTCACACACACACTCCTCACTCTCAGACACAAACATTCCTCTCTGTCACACACACTCCTCTCTTTCAACACACACCTCTGTCTCTCATACACACACACACACCTCTGTCTCTCTCTCTCTCTCACACACACACTCCTCTCTCTCACACACACACTCTTCTCTCACACACACAAGAACACACTCCTCTCTCTCACACACACTGCTCTCCCTCACATACACACACACTTCTCTCTCACAGACACACACACATACTCTTCTCCAACACGCACACACTCCTCTCTCACACACACATACCTCTCTGTCTTTCACTCTCTCACACACACTCACTCCTCTTACACACTCTCACACACACACACTCACTCCTCTCACACACAAAAACTCCTCTGTCTCCCACACATTCCTGTCTCTCACATACACTACTCACACACACACACTCTTCTCTCTCACACACTCACACACTCCGCTCTCACACACACTCCTGTCTCTCACTCACACTCCTCTCTCTCACACACACTCCTCTTTCTCACACACGCATGCACTCTCTTCTCTCTCGCACACACCTCTGCCTCTCACAGACACATACCTCTGTCTCTCTCTCTCACACAGATACCTCTGTTTCTCGCTCACGCACACACGTCTTTCTCTCACACACACTCCTCTGTCTCACACACACACACATACACAATCCTCTCTCTCTCACACACATAATCCTCTCTTTCTCAGACACGCACACTCCTCTCTTTCACACACACATTCCTGTCTCTCACAGAGACACACACACACTCCTCACTCTCAGACAAACACACTCCTCTCTTTCAACACACAGATCTGTCTCACTCTCATACACATACACACACCTCTGACTCTCTCTTTCTCTCTGACACCCACACTCCTCTCTCTCTCACATACACTCCTCTCTCACATACACACTCCTCTCTCACACACACACTCCTCACTCTCAGACACACACACTCCTCTCTCTCACACACACTCCTCTCTTTCAACACACACCTCTGTCTCACTCTCATACCCACACACATGCCTCTGTCTCTCTCTCTCACAACAGACACACTCCTCTCTCTTGCACACACACAATCCTCCTCTTCCTCTCTCACACACACACTCCTCTCTCTCACACACACACACTCCTCTCTCTCTCTCACACACACATCTATCTCTCACATACACACACTCCTGTCTCTCACACACATTTCTCACTCTCAGGCACACACACTCCTCTCTCTCACACAAACTCTGCTCTTTCAACACCCACCTCTGTCTCTCTCTCATACACACTCACACCTCTGTCTCTCTCTCTCTCACACACACATCTCTCTCTCTCACACACACACTTTTCTCTCACACACACACTCCTCTCTCACACACACACCTCTGTCTCTCTCTCTCTCACACACACACACTCCTCTCTCTCACACACACATACACCTCTGTCTCTGTCTCATACACACACTCCTCTCTCACACACCCACACACACTCCTTCTCCCTCTGTCTCACACACACACTACTCTCCCACACACACACAATTCTTCTCTCTCACACACACAATCCTATCTCTCTCACACACATACTCCTCTCACACACACACTCCTCATTCTCAGACACAAACACTCCACTCTCTCACACACACTCCTCTCTTTCAACACACATCTCTATCTCTCTCTCTCACACACACACTCCTCTCTCTCACACACACACATACACCTCTGTCTCTCTCTCATGCACGCACACTCCTCTCTAACACACACACACACTCCTTCTCTCTCTGTCTCATGCACACACTGCTCTCCCACACACACACACTCCTCTCTCTCTCACACACACAATCCTATCTCTCTCACACACACACTCCTCTCACACACACACACACCTCAGTCTCAGTCACAAACACTCCGCTCTTTCACACACACTCCTCACTCACACATACACACCTCTCTGTCTCTCACTCACACACACACACTCCTCTCTCTTACACACTCACTCCTCTCACACACACAATTTTCTCTCACACACAAAAACTCCTCTCTCTCCCACACATTCCTGTCTCTCACATACACTACTCACACACACACACTCTTCTCTCTCACACACTCACACACTCCTCTCTCACACAACAAACACCTCTTTCTCACTCACACTTCTCTCTCTCTCAAACACAATCCTCTTTCTAACACACGCATGCACACTCTTCTCTCTCGCACACAGCTGCCTCTCACAGACACATACCTCTGTCTCTCTCTCTCATACACATACCTCTGTTTCTCTCTCACGCACACACCTCTCTCTCTTGCACACACTCCTCTGTCTCACACACACACATACACAATCCTCTCTCTCTCACACACATAATCCTCTCTTTCTCAGACACGCACACCCCTCTCTCTCACACACACATTCCTCTCTCTCACAGAGACACACACACACACTCCTCACTCAGACAAACACACTCCTCTCTTTCAACACACACATCTGTCTCACTCTCATATACATACACACACCTCTGTCTCTCTCTTTCTCTCTGACACACACACTGCTCCCTCTCTCACATCTCCTCCTCTCTCACACACACACTCCTCTCTCACACACACACTCCTCACTCTCAGACACACACACTCCTCTCTCTCACACACACTCCTCTCTTTCAACACAAACCTCTGTCTCACTCTCATACCCACACACATGCCTCTGTCTCTCTCTTACAACAGACACACTCCTCTCTCTCACACACACACACTCCTCTCTCTCTCACACAGACACACACCTCTCTCTCACATACACACACTCCTCTCTCTCACACACATTTCTCACTCTCAGGCACACACACTCCTCTCTCTCACACAAACTCCGCTCTTTCAACACCCACCTTTGTCTCTCTCTCATACACACTCACACCTCTGTCTCTGTCTCTCTCACACACACATCTCTTTCTCTCACACACACACTCTTCTCTCACACACACACTGCTCTCTCACACACACACCTCTGTCTCTCTCTCACACACACACAACTCTCTGTTTCTCTCTTTCTCACACACACATGCACTCCACACACACGGACGCTCCTCTGTCTCTGTCTGGCACACACACTCCTGTCTCTCCCAGACACACCTCTGTCTCTCTCTCTCTCTCTCTCTCTCACACACACACACTTCTGTCTCTCTCTCTCTCATTCACACACATACCTCTGACTCTCTGTCACACACACATATATCTGTCTGTTTCCAACAGACACACATATACCTCTGTCTCTCTTTCACACACACAAACAGCTGTCTGTCTCTCACCCACTCACACACACTACTCTCTGTCTCTCCCACGCCCCCACTCAATTCTCTCTCAAACTTCGCTCTCACACTCACACTCTCTGACATACACACACTCCTCTCTCTCGCCAATACACTCCTCTCTCTCACACACACACACTCCTCTCTCACACAAACACACTTCTCTCTCACACACACACACTCCTTTCTTTCACACACATACACACATCTATCTCTCTAGCACACACACACACACTCCTTTTTCTCACACATACACATTCCTCTCTTTCAACACACATCTCTGTCTCTCTCTCACATACATACCTCTGTCTCTCTCTGACACACACATACCACTGTCTTTCTCTCACTTACACACCTCTGTCTCTCTCAAACACACACACATCCACGGCTGTATCTCTCTCACACACAGACAGCTCTGTCTCCCTCTCTCACACACAGCCCTATCTCTCTCACACACACACCTCTCTCTCACAGACACACATCTGTCTCTATGTCACACACACACATGTCTGTCTCTCTCTCTCGCTCACAGACATACCTGGGTTTCTCTCTCGCACACACATATCTCTGTCTCTCTCTCACAAATTTACAAATCTCTCTCTCGCTTTCACACGGACACATACTCCTCTCTCTCTAACAAACATAGACATCTCTCTCACACACACACTCTCCTCTATCTCTCTATCACACACACAATCCTGTCTCTCACAACACTCCTCTGTTTCAACACATCGCTCTGTTTCTCTCTCATAAACACACAAACCTCTGTCTCACTCTCTTACACACACACACACTCCTCTCTCTCACACACACACTCTTCTCTCACACACACAATCATGCACTCCTGTCTCTAACACTGCTCTCCCTCACATACACGCACACTTCTCTCTCACACCCGCACATACTCCTCTGTTTCAAACACACACTCCTCTCTCTCACACTCTGTCACACACACTCACTCCTCTCTCTCACAAACACTCCTCTCCCTCACACACACTACTCTCCCTCACACACACACATACTCGTCTCTCTCACGCAGATATTGCTCTCTCTCTCACATGCACACTCCTATCTCTCACACACACACTCCTCTCACACATACACTCCTCACTCTCAGACACACATACTCCTCTCGCTCACACACACTCCTCTCTTTCAACACACACCTCTGTCTCTCTCTCATACACACACACACCTCTGTCTCTCTCTCTCTCTCACACACACACATTTCTCTCTCACACACACACATATACACCTCTGTCTCTCTCTCACACACACACTCCTTCTCTCTCTGTCTCACACACACACTCCTCTCCCACACACACACTCCTCTCTCTCTGACACACACAAAATTATCTCTCTCACACACACAATCCTCTCACACACACACTCCTCACTCTCAGACACAAACACTCCACTCTCTCACACACACTCCTCTCTTTCAACACACACCTCTGTCTCTCTCTCACACACACACACTCCTCTCTCTCACACACACACATACGCCTCTGTCTCTCTCACGCACACACACTCCTCTCTCTCACACACACACACACTCCTTCTCTCTCTGTCTCACACACACACTGCACTCCCAGACACACACAGTCCTCACTCTCTCACACACACACCCCTCTCTTTCACACACTCCTCTCACACACCCACACTCCTCAAACTCAGACACACACCCTCCTCTCTTTCAACACACACCTCTGTCTCACTCTCATGCACATACACACACCTCTGTCTCTCTCTCTCTCTCTTTCTCACACACACTCTCCTCTCTCTCACATACACTCCTCCCTCACACACACACTCCTCTCACACACACACACACTCATCACTCTCAGACATACACAGTCCTCTCTCTCACACACACTCCTCTCTTTCAAGACACTTCTCTGTCTCACTCTCATACACACACACATGCCTCTGTCTCTCTCTCTCACAACAGGCACACTCCTCTCTGTTGCACACACCCACTCCACCTCTTCCTCTCTCACACACACACTCCTCTCTCACACGCACACACACTCCTCTCTCACACGCACACACACTCCTCTCTCGCTCTCACACACACACACCTCTCTCTCACATACTCACACTCCTCTCTCTTTCACACACATTCCTCACTCTCAGGCATACGCACTCCTCTGTCTCACACACACTCCACTCTTTCAACACCCACGTCTGTCTCTCTCTCATACACACTCATACCTCTGTCTCTCTCTCTCTCACACACACTTTTCTCTCTCTCTCACACACACTCTTCTCTCACACACACACTCCTCTCTCACACGCATACAATTCTCTGTTTCTCTCTCTCTCACACACACACACTCCACACACACACTGCCGCACCTCTGTCTCTCTCTCACACACACACTCCTCCCTCTCCCAGACACACCTCTGTCTCTCTCTCTCTCACGCACACACACCTTTCTGTCTGTCTCTCTCTCACTCACACACATACCTCTGTCTCTCTCTCACACACACATATCTCTGTCTGTTTCTAACACACACACGTACACCTCTGTCTCTCTCTCACACACACAAACCGCTGTCTGTCTCTCACCCAAACACACACACTACTCTCTGTCTCTCACACACCCCCACTCAATTCTCTTACACACTTCTCTCTCACACTCACAATTCTCTCTCTGACACACACACACTCCTCTCTCTCACACACAAACTCCTCTCTCACACACACACACTCCTTTCTTTCACACACATACACACATCTATCTCTCTAGCACACACACACATTCCTCTTTCTGACACATACACATTCCTCTCTTTCGACGCTCATCTCTGTCTCTCTCTCACTCTCTGACACATACCTCTGTCTCTCTCTCACTTACACACATATTCCTCTCTCTCTCACACACACACTCCTTCTCTCTTTGTCTCACAGTTACAGTCCTCTCCCACAAACACACACTCCTCTCTCTCTCACACACACTCTCCTATCTCTCTCACACACACACACTCCTCTCTCCCAAATACAAATACGCACTCCTCTCTCTCACACACACTGCTCTCCTTCACACACACAACTCTCTCTCACACAGACACACATACTCATCTCTCTCACACGCAGATTCCTCTCTCTCTCACACACACACTCCTCTCTCTCGCGCACACACACTCCTCTCTCTGTCTCACACACACACTCCTCTCCCAGACACACACACTCCTCTCTCTCTCACACACACACTCCTATCTCTCTCACACACACACTCCTCTCACACACACACTCCTCACTCTCAGACACACACACTCCTCTCTCTCACACACACTCCACTCTTTCAACACACACCTCTGTCTCTCTCTCATATACACACCCACACCTTTGTCTCTCTCTCTCTCACACACACACACTCCTCTCTCTCCCACACACACTCTTCTCTCTCACACACAAACACACACTCCTCTCTCTCACACACACTGCTCTCCCTCACATACACACACAATTCTCTCTCACGGACACACACACATACTCTTCTCCAACACGCACACACTCCTCTCTCACACTCACATACCTCTCAGTCTCTCACTCTCTCACATGCAAACTCACTCCTCCCACACTCTCAGTTCTCTCTCTCACACAAAAACTCCTCTCTCCCACACATTGCTGTATTCCTGTCTCTCACATACACTACTCTCACACACAGTCTCCCCTCTCTCACACAGTCACACACTCCTCTCTCACATACACTCCTCTCTGTCTCTCTGTCTCTCAGACACACACACACACTCCTCTCTCTCACACACACGCACGCACTCCTCTGTCTCACACACACACACTCCTCTCTCTCATTCACACTCCTCTGTCTCTCACACACACATACCTCTGTCTCTCTCACTCACACACATACCTCTGTTTCTCGCTCACGCACACACCTCTCTCTCACACACACATTCCTCTGTCGCACACACACACTCATACATAATCCTCTCTCTCTCACACACACAATCCTCTCTTTCCAGTCATGCACATTCCTCTCTCTCACACACACACTCCTCTCTCTCACAGAGACACACACACAATCCTCTCTCTCTCTCACACACACACACTCCTCTCACACACCCACACTCCTCACTCTCAGACACACACTCCACTTTTTCAACACACACCTCTGTCTCACTCTCATACACATACACATACCTCTGTCTCTCTCGCTCTTTCTCACACACACACAGTTCTCTCTTCCACACACACACTCCTCTCTCTCACACACACACATACACCTCTGTCTCTCTCTCACGCACACACATTCCTCCCTCACACACAGGCACACCGCTGTCTCCCTCTCAGACACAGACACCTCTGTCTCTCTCTCACAAACGCACACCTCTCTCTCTCTCTCACACACACACTCATCTCTCACACAGACAAACACACACTCCCTTTCTCTCTCACATGCAAACTCCTTCACACACACACCTCTCACACACACACAAAAGCGTCGCTCTCACACACACACACTGCTCTCTTTTTAAACACAGACACCTCTCTTTCTCTCTCTCACACACACACTTCTCTGTCACACACAGATACTCCTCTCTCACACACACTCCTCTCTCTCCCAGACACACCTCTGTCTCTCTCTCTCTCTCACTCACAAACATACCTGTCTCTCTCTCACACACACATATCTCTGTCTGTCTCTAACACACACACGTACACCGCTGTCTCTCTCTCTCACACACAAACCTCTGTCTGTCTCTCACTCACACACACACACACAAACTACTCTCTGTCTCTCACACACCCCCACTCAATTCTCTCACACTCACACTCCTCTGTCTGACACACACACACTCCTCTCTCTCACATGCACACTCCTCTCTCTCACACACACACACACTCCTCTCTCACACACACACATGCCTTTCTTTCACACATATACACGCATCTATCTCTCTAGCACACACACACACTCCTCTTTCTCACACATACGCATTCCTCTCTTTCGACACACATCTCTGTCTCTCTCTGACACACACATACCTCTGTCTCTCTCTCACTTACACACCTCTGTCTCTCTCTCACACACACATACACCTCTGTCTCTCTCTCACGCACACACACACACACACTCCACTCTCACACACACACATGCTGTATCTCTCTCACACACAGACACCTCTGTCTCCCTCTCTCACACACACCCCTATCGCTCTCACACATACACCTCTCTCTCACAGACACACCTCTGTCTCTATGTCACACACACACATGTCTGTCTCTCTCTCTCGCTCACAGACATACCTTGGTTTCTCTCTCACACACACATATCTCTGTCTCTCTCTCACAAATGCACAAACCTCTCTCTCTCTCACACACACAGACACACACTCCTCTCTCTCTAACAAACACACACTCAATTCTGTCAGACACACACATCTCTCTCTCACACTCACTCTACTTGATCTCTCTATCACACACACACTCCTGTATCTCACAAACACTCCTCTCTTTCAACACATTCCTCTGTTTCTCTCTCATAAACACACACACCTCTGTCTCACTCTCTTACACACACAAACACTCCTCTCTCTCAGTCACACACTCTTCTCTCACACACACAATCATGAACTCCTCTCTCTCACACTGCTCTCCCTCACATACATGCACACTTCTCTTTCACACCTGCACATACTCCTCTGTTTCACACACACACTCCTCTCTCTCACACACACACTCCTCTCTCTCTCTCACTCTGGCACACACACACATCTCTCTCACACGCACACTCCTCTCTCTCTCTCTCACTCTGTCACACACAAACTCCTCTCTCTCACAAACACTCCTCTCCCTCACACACACTACTCACCCTCACACACACACACTTCTCTCTCACACACTCCTCTCTCACACATTTCTCTCCCACAAACACACACATACTCCTCTGTCTCACACACACACACTCATCTCTCTAACACACAGACACACACACACACACTCCTCTCTCTCACACACACACACTCCTCTCTTTCGACACACGTCTCTGTCTCTCTCTCAGACACACATACCTCTGTCTCTCTCAGACACACACACACCTCTGTCTCTCTCAGTGACATATACACCTCTGTCTTTCTCTCTCACACACACATACACCTCTGTCTCTCTCTCACGCACACACACTCCTCTCTCACACACACGCACACCGCTGTCTCCCTCTCACCCACAGACACTCTGTCTCCCTCTGTTTCTCTTTCACACACACATATCTCTGTCTGTCTCTCACAAACGCACCTCTCTCTCTCTCTCTCTCTCTCTCTCTCTCACACACACACACACACACACACACTCCTCTCTCACACATACAAACACTCCCTTTCTCTCTCACACGCAAACTCCTTCACACACACAACTCTCACACACACACAAAATCTTCTCTCTCACACATACACACTACTCTCTTTTTAAACACACACTCCTCTCTGTCTCTCTCTCTCACACACACGCCTCTCTCTCACACACACACTTCTCTGTCACACAAAGATACTCCTCTCTCTCACACACACTCCTCTCTCTCACACCCACTACTCTCCTCTCTCACACACTCTCTCACATACACCCTTATGTCTTTCTCTCACACACACACACTCCTCTGTCTCACACACAAACGCCTCTCTTATACACACACATCTATCACTCTCACACACACATCTCTCTCTCACATACACACACTCCTCTCTCTCACACACATTTCTCACTCTCTGACACACACACTCCTCTCTCTCACACACACTCCGCTCTTTCAACACCCAGCTCTGTCTGTCTCTCTCATACACACTCACAACTCTGTCTCTGTCTCTCTCTCTCTCACAAACACATTCCTCTCTCTCACACACACACTCCTCTCTCACACATCTATCCCTCTAGCACACACACACACTCCTCTTTTTCACACGTACACATTCCTCTCTTTCGACACACATCTCTCTCTCTCTCTCACACACACATACATCTGTCTCTCTCTGACAGACACATACCTTTGTCCCTCTCTCACTTACACACCTCTCTCTCTCTCTCACACACACACACACCCCTCTGTCTCACACTTCTCTCTCACACCCGCACGTACTCCTCTGTTTCCCACCCACACTCCTCTCTCTCACACACACACTCCTCTCTCTCTCTCACTCTGTCACACACACACACTCCTCTCTCACACTCATACTCCTCTCTGTCACACATACACTCCTCTCTCTCTCACACACACACACTCCTCTCTCACACACACAATCCTTTCTTTCATACACATACACACATCTATCTCTCTAGCACACACACACAATCCTCTTTCTCACACATACATATTCCTCTCCTTCGACACACATCTCTGTCTCTCCCTCAGACACACACAACTCTCTGTTTCTCTCTCTCTCACACACACACACACTCCACACACATGGACGTACCTCTGTCTCTCTCACACACACACTCCTCTCTCTCCCAGACACACCTCTGTCTCTCTCTCTCTCACACACACACTTCTGTCTCTCTCTCACTCACTCACACACATACCTCTGACTCTCTGTCACACACACATATCTCTGTCTGTTTCTAACACACACACGTACAGGTCTGTCTCTCTCTCACACACACAAACCGCTGTCTGTCTCTCACCCACACACACTCAATTCTCTCACACACTTCGCTCTCACATTCACACTTCTCTCTCTGACATACACACACTCCTCTCTCTCTCACACACACTTCTCTCTCACACACACACACTCCTCTCTCTCTCTCACTCTGGCACACACACACTCCTCTCTCTCACAAACACTCCTCTCCCTCACACACACTACTCACCCTCACACACACACTCTTCTCTCTCACACACTCCTCTCTCACACATTTCTCTCCCACAAACACACACATACTCCTCTGTCTCACACACACACACTCATCTCTCTAACACACAGACACACACACACACACTCCTCTCTCTCACACACACACACTCCTCTCTTTCGACACACGTCTCTGTCTCTCTCTCAGACACACATACCTCTGTCTCTCTCAGACACACACACACCTCTGTCTCTCTCAGTGACATATACACCTCTGTCTTTCTCTCTCACACACACATACACCTCTGTCTCTCTCTCACGCACACACACTCCTCTCTCACACACACGCACACCGCTGTCTCCCTCTCACCCACAGACACTCTGTCTCCCTCTGTTTCTCTCTCACACACACATATCTCTGTCTGTCTCTCACAAACGCACCTCTCTCTCTCTCTCTCTCTCTCTCTCTCTCACACACACACACACACACACTCCTCTCTCACACATACAAACACTCCCTTTCTCTCTCACACGCAAACTCCTTCACACACACAACTCTCACACACACACAAAATCTTCTCTCTCACACATACACACTACTCTCTTTTTAAACACACACTCCTCTCTGTCTCTCTCTCTCACACACACGCCTCTCTCTCACACACACACTTCTCTGTCACACAAAGATACTCCTCTCTCTCACACACACTCCTCTCTCTCACACCCACTACTCTCCTCTCTCTCACACACTCTCTCACATACACCCTTATGTCTTTCTCTCACACACCACACTCCTCTGTCTCACACACAAACGCCTCTCTTATACACACACATCTATCACTCTCACACACACATCTCTCTCTCACATACACACACTCCTCTCTCTCACACACATTTCTCACTCTCTGACACACACACTCCTCTCTCTCACACACACTCCGCTCTTTCAACACCCAGCTCTGTCTGTCTCTCTCATACACACTCACAACTCTGTCTCTGTCTCTCTCTCTCTCACAAACACATTCCTCTCTCTCACACACACACTCCTCTCTCACACATCTATCTCTCTAGCACACACACACACTCCTCTTTTTCACACGTACACATTCCTTTCTTTCGACACACATCTCTCTCTCTCTCTCACACACACATACATCTGTCTCTCTCTGACAGACACATACCTTTGTCCCTCTCTCACTTACACACCTCTCTCTCTCTCTCACACACACACACACCCCTCTGTCTCACACTTCTCTCTCACACCCGCACGTACTCCTCTGTTTCCCACCCACACTCCTCTCTCTCACACATACACTCCTCTCTCTCTCTCACTCTGTCACACACACACACTCCTCTCTCACACTCATACTCCTCTCTGTCACACATACACTCCTCTCTCTCTCTCACACACACACACTCCTCTCTCACACACACAATCCTTTCTTTCACACACATACACACATCTATCTCTCTAGCACACACACACAGTCCTCTTTCTCACACATACATATTCCTCTCCTTCGACACACATCTCTGTCTCTCCCTCAGACACACACAACTCTCTGTTTCTCTCTCTCTCACACGCACACACACTCCACACACATGGACGTACCTCTGTCTCTCTCACACACACACTCCTCTCTCTCCCAGACACACCTCTGTCTCTCTCTCTCTCACACACACACTTCTGTCTCTCTCTCACTCACTCACACACATACCTCTGACTCTCTGTCACACACACATATCTCTGTCTGTTTCTAACACACACACGTACAGGTCTGTCTCTCTCTCACACACACAAACCGCTGTCTGTCTCTCACCCACACACACTCAATTCTCTCACACACTTCGCTCTCACATTCACACTTCTCTCTCTGACATACACACACTCCTCTCTCTCACACACACACTTCTCTCTCACACACACACACTCCTCTCTCTCACACACACACACTCCTCTCTCTCACACACACACACACTCCTCACTCACACACACACACTCCTTTCTTTCACACACATACACACATCTATCTCTCTAGCAAACACACACTCCTCTTTCTCACACATACACATTCCTCTCTTTCAACACACATCGCTGTCTCTCTCTCACACACACACCTCTGTCTCTCTCTGACACACACATATCTCTGTCTCTCTGTCACTTACACACCTCTGTCTCTCTCTCACACACATACATACACCGCTGTATCTTTCTCACACACACAGCCCTATCTCTCTCACACACACACCTCTCTCTCACAGACACACATCTGTCTCTATGTCACACACACACACGTCTGTCTCTCTCTCTCGCTCACAGACATACCTCGGTTTCTCTCTCACACACATATATCTCTGTCTCTCTCTCACAAATGCACAAATCTCTCTCTCGCTTTCACACGGACACATACTCCTCTCTCTCTAACAAAGATAGACATCTTTCTCAAACACACACTCTCCTCTATCTCTCTATCACACACACAATCTTGTCTCTCACAAACACTCCTCTGTTTCAACACATCCCTCTGTTTCTCTCTCATAAACACACAAACCTCTGTCTCGCTCTCTTACACACACACACACACTCCTCTCTCTCTCACAAACACAATCCTATCTCTCTCACACACACACTCCTCACTCTCAGACACAAATGCTCCGCTCTCTCACAAACACTCCTCTCTCTCACTCACACTTCTCTCTCTCACACACACTCCTCTTTCTCACACATGCATGCACACTGTTCTCTCTCGCACACACCTCTGTCTCTCACACACACATACTTCTGTCTCTCCCTCTCACACACATACCTCTGTTTCTTGCTCACGCACACACCTCTCTCTCACACACACACTCTTCGGTCTCACATACACACACACATACACAATCCTCTCTCTCTCACACACACATACCTCTGTCTCTCTCTCTCACACACATACCTCTCTTTCTCAGACACGCACACTCCTCTCTCTCACAGAGACACACACACACTCCTCTCTCTGGCACACACACACACTCCTCACTCTCGCACACACACAGTCCTCACTCTCTCACAAAAACACCCCTCTCTCTGACACACACACACTCCTCTCACACACCCAAAATCCTCACTCTCAGACACACACACTCATCTCTTTCAACACACACCTCTAACTCACTCTCTCTATCTCACACACACTCTCCTCTCTCTCACATACACTCCTCTCTCTGACACACACACACTCCTCTCACACACACACACTCCTCATTCTCGCACAGACACAGTCCTCACTCTCTCACACACACACCTCTCTCTCTGACACACACACTCCTCTCACACACACACACTCCTCACTCTCAGACACACACTCGTCTCTCTCACACACACTCCTCTCTTTCAACACACACCTCTGTCTCACTCTCATACACAAA
Source organism: Isurus oxyrinchus (assembly GCA_026770705.1). Lineage (NCBI taxonomy): Eukaryota > Metazoa > Chordata > Chondrichthyes > Lamniformes > Lamnidae > Isurus > Isurus oxyrinchus. The sequence goes on along the minus strand of JANJGN010000004.1, from coordinate 83,573,990 downwards.
CACATGCCTCTGTCTCTCTCTCTCACAACAGGCACACTCCTCTCTCTTGCACACACACACCCCTCCTCTTCCTCTCTCACACACATACTCCTCTCTCACAAACACACACTCCTCTCTCTCTCGCACACACACACCTCTCTCTCACATACACACACTTCTCTCTCTCTCACACACATTCCTCACTCTCAGGCACACGCCATCCTCAGTCTCACACACACTCCGCTCTTACAAAACCCACCTCTGTCTCTCTCTCATACACACACTCCTCTCTCTCCCAGACACACCTCTGTCTCTCTCTCTCTCTCTCTCACACACACACACACCTCTCTCTCTCTCTCTCATTCACACACACACCTCTGCCTCTCTCTCAAACACACATATCTCTGTCTGTTTCTAAAACACACACGTACACTTCTGTCTCTCACACACACAAACCGCTGTCTGTCTCTCACCCAAACACACACACTACTCTCTGTCTCTCACACACCCCCACTCAATTCTCTCACACACTTCTCCCTCACACTCAAACTTCTCTCTCTGACACACACACACTCCTCTCTCTCACACACACACTCCTCTCTCTCACACGCACACACTCCTCTCTCTCACACACACACTCCTTTCTTTCACACACATACACACATCTATATCTCTAGCACACACACACACTCCTCTTTCTCACACATACACATTCCTCTCTTTCGACACACATCTCTGTCTCTCTCTCTGACACATACCTCTGTCTCTCCCTGACACACACATACCTCTGTCTCTCTCTCACTTACACACATATTCCTCTCTCTCTCACACACACACACTCCTTCTCTCTCTGTCTCACACACACAGTCCTTTCCCACACACACACACTCCTCTCTCTCTCACACATACACTCCTATCTCTCTCTCACACACACTCCTCTCTCCCACATACAAATACACTCCCCTCTCTCTCACACACACTGCTCTCCTTCACACACACAACTCTCTCTCTCTGACACACACACATACTTGTCTCTCTCACACACAGATTCCTCTCACTCACACACACACTCCTCTCCCACACACACACACTACTCTCTCTCTCACACACACACTCCTATCTCTGTCACACACACACTCCTCTCACACACACTCCTCTCTCTCTCACACACACACACACCTCTGTCTCTCTCTTACGCACACACACACTCCCCTCTCACACACATGCACACCGCTGTCTCCCTCTCACACACAGACACCTCTGTCTCCCTCTCTCACACACTCGCCTCTCTCTCTCACACAAACTTCTCTGTCACACACAGATATGCCTCTCTCACACACACTCCCCTCTCTCCCAGACACACCTCTGTCTCTCTCTCTCTCTCTCTCTCACTCACAAACATACCTCTGTCTCTCTCTCTCACACACATATCTCTGTCTCGAACACACACACGTACACCTCTGTCTCTCTCTCTCACACACTCAAACATCTGTCTGTCTCTCACTCACACACGCACAATATTCTCTGTCTCTCACACACCCCCATTCAATTCTCTCACACACTTTTCTCTCACACTCACACTCCTCTCTCTGACACACACACACTCCTCTCTCTCTCACACACACTCCTCTCTCTCTCACACACACTCCTCTCTCTCACACACACACACTCCTCTCTCTCACACACACACTCCTCACTTACACACACACTCCTTTCTTTCACACACATACACACATCTATCTCTCTAGCACACACACACACTGCTCTTTCTCACACCTGCACATTCCTCTCTTTCAACACACATCTCTGTCTCTCTCTGACACACACATACCTCTGTCTCTCTCTGACACACACATACCTCTGTCTCTCTCTCACTTACACACCTCTGTCTCTCTCTCACACACACACATACACTGCTGTAACTCTCTCACACACACACACATCTGTCTCCCTCTCTCACACACAGCCCTATCTCTCTCACACACACCTCTCTCTCACAGACACACATCTGTCTCTATGTCACACACACACATGTCTGTCTCTCTCTCTCGCTCACTGACATATCTCAGTTTCTCTCTCACACACACATATCTCTGTCTGTCTCTCACAAATGCACAAACATCTCTCTCTCTCACACGGACACATACTCCTCTCTCTCTAACAAAGATAGACATCTCTCTCACATACACACTCTCCTCTTGCTCTCTATCACACACAATCTTGTCTCTCACAAACACTCCTCTGTTTCAACACATCCCTCTGTTTCTCTCTCATAAACACACAAACCTCTGTCTCACTCTCTTACACACACACACACTCCTCTCTCTCACACACACACTCTTCTCTCACACACACAATCACGCACTCCTCTCTCACACACTGCTCTCCCTCACATACACGGACACTTCTCTCTCATACCCGCACATACTCCTCTGTTTCACACACACACTACACTCTCTCTCACACTCTGTCACACACACACACTCCTCTCTCGCACAAACACTCCTCTCCCTCACACACACTACTCACCTTCACACACACACACATACTCGTCTCTCTCACACACATATTCCTCTCTCTCTCACACACACACTCCTATCTCTCTCACACACACACCTCTCTCTCACAGACACACATCTGTCTCTATGTCACACACACACATGTCTGTCTCTCTCTCGCTCACTGACAAACCTCGATTTCTCTCTCACACACACATATCTCTGTCTCTCTCTCACAAATGCACAAATCTCTCTCTCGCTTTCACATGGACACATACTCCTCTCTCTCTAACAAACATAGACATCTCTCTCACACACACACTCTCCTCTAGCTCTCTATCACACACACAATCTTGTCTCTCACAAACACTCCTCTGTTTCAACACATCCCTCTGTTTCTCTCTCATAAACACACAAACCTCTGTCTCGCACTCTTACACACACACACACCCCTCTCTCTCACACACACACACTCCTCTCACACACCCACACTCCTCACTCTCAGACACACACACTCCTCTCTTTCAACACACACCTCTGTCTCACTCTCATACACATACACACACATGCCTCTGTCTCTCTCTCTCTCACAACAGGCACACTCCTCTCTCTTGCACACACACACACACCTCCTCTTCCTCTCTCACACACATACTCCTCTCTCACAAACACACACGCCTCTCTCTCTCACACACACACCTCTCTCTCACATACACACACTCCTCTCTCTCTCACACACATTCCTCACTCTCAGGCACATGCAATCCTCTGTCTCACACACACTCCACTTTTTCAACACCCACCTCTGTCTCTCTCTCATACACACACTCCTCTCTCTCCCAGACTCACCTCTGTTTCTCTCTCTCTCTCTCTCTCTCACACACACTCACACCTCTGTCTCTCTCTCTCTCATTCACACACATACCTCTGTCTCTCTCACACACAGATATCTCTGTCTGTTTCTAACGCACAAATGTACACCTCTGTCTCTCCCTCACACACACAAACCGCTGTCTGTCTCTCACCCAAACACACACACTACTCTGTCTCTCACACACCCCCACTCAATTCTCTCACACACTTCTCTCTCACACTCAAACTTCTCTCTCTGACAAACACACATTCCTCTCTCTCACACACACACACTCCTTTCTTTCACATACATACACACATCTATCTCTCTAGCACACACACACTCCTCTTTCTCACACATACACATTCCTCCCTTTCGACACACATCTCTGTCTCTCTCTCTCTGACACATACCTCTGTCTCTCTCTGACACACACATACCTCTGTCTCTCTCTCACTTACACACATATTCCTCTCTCTCTCACACACACACTCCTTCTCTCTCTGTCTCACACACACACTCCTCTCTCTCACACACACTCACTCCTCTCTCTGTCTCACACACACACTCCTCTCCCACACACACACTCCTCTCTCTCTCACACACGCAATCCTATCTCTCTCACACACACACTCCTCTCACACACATACTCCTCACTCTCAGACACACAAACTCCTCTCTCTCACACACACACACATCTGTCTCTCTCTCACGCACACACACACTCCCCTCTCACACACACACACCGCTGTCTCTCTCTCACACACAGACACCTCTGTCTCCCTCTCTCACACACTCGCCCCTCTCTCTCACACACACTTCTCTGTCACACACAGATACTCCTCTCTCACACACACTCCCTTTTTTCCCAGAAACACCTCTGTCTCTCTCTCTCACTCACAAACATACCTCTGTCTCTCTCTCTCACACACATATCTCTGTCTGTCTCTAACACACACACGTACACCTCTGTCTCTCTCTCACACACACACTATTCTCTGTCTCTCACACACCCCCACTCAATTCTCTCACACACTTTTCTCTCACACTCACACTCCTCTCTCTCAAACACACACACTCCTCTCTCTCACAAACACACACTCCTCTCTCACACACACACACTCCTTTCTTTCACACACATACACACATCTATCTCTCTAGCACACACACACACACTCCTCTTTCTCACACATACACATTCCTCTCTGTCTCTCTCTCTCTGACACATACCTCTGTCTCTCTCTGACACACACATACCTCGGTCTGTCTCACTAACACACATATTCCTCTGTCTCTCACACACACACTCCTTCTCTCTCTGTCTCACACACACAGTCCTCTCCCACACAGAAACACTCCTCTCTCTCTGTCTCTCTCACACAGTCCTATCTGTCTCACACACACACTCCTCTCCCCCACATAGAAATACACACTCCTCTCTCTCACACACACTGCTCTCCTTCACACACACAACTCTCTCTCACACACACGCACATACTCGTCTCTCTCACACACATATTCCTCTCTCTCTGACACACACACTCCTCTCTCTCGCACACACACACTCCTTCTCTCTCTGTCTCACACAGACACTCCTCTCCCACACACACACACTCCTCTTTCTCTCACACAGACACTCCTATCTCTCTCTCACACACACTCCTCACTCTCAGACACACACACTCCTCTCTCTCACAAACACACATACACCTCTGTCTCTCTCTCACGTACACACACACTCCGCTGTCACACACACACACCACTGTCTGTCTCTCACACACAGACACCTCTGTCTTCCTCTCTCACACGCTCACCTCTCTCTCTCAGACAAACTTCTCTGTCACACAAAGATTTGCCTCTCTCACACACACTCCCCTCTCTCCCAGACACACCTCTGTCTCTCTCTCTCTCTCACTCACAAACATACGTCTGTCTCTCTCTCTCACACACATATCTCTGTCTGTCTCTAACACACACACGTACGCCTCTGTCTCTCTCTCACACACACACTATTCTCTGTCTCTCACACACCCCCACTCAATTCTCTCACACACTTTTCTCTCACATGCACACTCCTCTCTGACACACGCACACTCCTCTCTCTCCCACACACACACTCCTCTCTTACACACACACACACCTCTGTCTCTCTCTCACGCACACAAACCTCTGTCTGTCTCTCACTCACACACAAACACTACTCTCTGTCTCTCTCTCAAACCCCCACTCAATTCTCTCACACACTTTTCTCTCACACGCACACTCCTCTCTCTCACACGCACACTCCTCTCTCTCACACACACACTCCTCTCTTACACACACACACACACTCCTTTCTTTCACACACATACACACATCTATCTCTCTAGCACACACACACACTCCTCTTACGCATACACATTCCTCTCTTTCGACACACATCTCTGTCTCTCTCTGACACACACATACCTCTGTCTCTCTAACACTTATACACCTCCGTCTCTCTCTCACACACACACATACAGCTCTGTCTCTCTCTCTCATGCACAAATACTCCGCTGTCACACACACACACCGCTGTCTCTCTCTCTCACACACAGACACCTCCGTCTCCCTCTCTCTCACACACCCCTATCTCTCTCACACACACACTCCTATCTCTCTCACACACACACTCATCACTCTCGGACACACACATTCTTCTCTCTCACACACCTCTCTTTCAACACACACCTCTGTCTCTCTCTCATATACACACCCACACCTTTGTCTCTCTCTTTCTCTCACACACACACACTCCTCTCTCTCCCACACACACTCTTCTCTCACACACAGAAACACACACTCCTCTCTCACACACACACTGCTCTCCCTCACATACGCACACAATTCTCTCTCACAGACACACACATACTGTTCTCCAACACGCACACACTCCTCTCTCACACACACATACCTCTGTGTGTCTCACTCTCTCACACTTAAACTCACTCCTCTTGCACACTTACTCCTCTCACACACACAATTCTTCTTCACACACAAAAACTCCTCTCTCTCCCTCACATTGCTGTATTCCTGTCTCTCACATACACTACTCTCACACACACACTCTTCGCTCTCACACACTCACAGGCTCCTCTCTCACACACACTCCTCTCTGTCTCTCTCTCTCTCAGACACACACACACGCTCCTCTCTCTCACACACACACACACTCCTCTTTCTCACGCATACACATTCCTCTCTTTCGACACACATCTCTGTCTCTCTCTGACAAACACATACCTCTGTCTCTCTCTCACTTACACACCTCCGTCTCTCTCTCTCACACACACACATACAGCTCTGTCTCTCTCTCTCATGCACAAACACACTCCGCTCTCACACACACACACCGCTGTCTCTCTCTCACACACAGACACCTCTGTCTCCCTCTCTCACACACACCCCTATCACTCTCACACACACACTCCTCACTCTCGGACACACACATTGCTCTCTCTCACACTCCTCTCTTTCAACACACACCTCTGTCTCTCTCTCATATACACACCCACACCTTTGTCTCTCTCTTTCTCTCACACACACACACTCCTCTCTCTCCCACACACACTCTTCTCTCACACACACAAACACACACTCCTCTCACACACACACACTGCTCTCCCTCACATACACACACAATTCTCTCTCACAGACACACAGACATACTGTTCTCCAACACGCACACAAACCTCTCTCACACACACGTACCTCTCTGTCTCTCACTCTCTCACACTTAAACTCACTCCTCTTGCACACTTACTCCTCTCACACACACAATTCTTCTTCACACACAAACACTCCTCTCTCTCCCTCACATTGCTGTATTCCTGTCTCTCACATACACTATTCTCACACACACACTCTTCTCTCTCACACACTCACAGGCTCCTCTCTCACACACACTCCTCTCTGTCTCTCTCTCTCTCTCTCAGACACACACACACTCCTCTCTCTCACTCACACACACGCACACCTCTGTCTCACACACACACACTCCTCTCTCCCACTCAAACTCCTCACTCTCACACACACTCCTCTTTCTCACACACGCATGCACACAGGTCTCTCTCGCACACTCCTCTGTCTCTCACACACACATACCTCTGTCTCTCTCTCTCACACACATACCTCTGTTTCTTGCTCACGCACACACCTCTCTCTCACACACACACTCCTTTCTCTCACAGAGACACACATACACTCCTCCCTCTGGCACACACACACACTCCTCACTCTCGCACACACACAGTCCTCACTCTCTCACAAGCACACCCCTCTCTCTGACACACACACACTCCTCTCACACACCCAAAATCCTCACTCTCAGACACACACACTCATCTCTTTCAACACACACCTCTATCTCACTCTCATACACATACACACACGCATGCACACAGTTCTCTCTCGCACACTCCTCTGTCTCTCACACACACATACCTCTGTCTCTCTCTCTCTCACACATACCTCTGTTTCTGGCTCACGCACACACCTCTCTCTCACACACACACTCCTCTGTCTCACACACACACAAACACACACACATACACAATCCTCTCTCTCACACACACAATCCTCTCTTTCTCAGACACGCACATTCCTCTCTCTCACACACACACTCCTCTCTCTCACAGAGAGACTCCTCTCTCTCACAGAGACACACACACACACCTCTCTCTGGCACACACACACACTCCTCACTCTCGCACACACACAGTGCTCACTCTCACACACACACCCCTCTCTCTCACACACACACACACTCCTCTCACACACCCACACTCCTCACTCTCAGACACACACACCCCTCTCGTTCAACACACACCTGTCTCAATCTCATACACATACACACAATTCTGTCTCTCTCGCTCTTTCTCACACACACACAGTTCTCTCTCTCACACACACACTCCTCTCTCTCACACACACACCTCTCTCTTACAGACACACCTCTGTCTCTATGTCACACACACACATGTCTGTCTCTCTCTCTCGCTCACAGATATAACTCGGTTTCTCTCTCTCACACACATATCTCTGTCTCTCTCTCACAAATGCACAAATCTCTCTCTCTCTCACACACAGACACACACTCCTCTCTCTCTAACAAACACACACTCACTTCAGTCACACACACACATCTCTCTCACACATACACTCTCCTCTATCTCTCTATCACACACACATTCCTGTCTCTCCCAAACAATCCTCTCTTTCAACACATACCTCTGTCTCTCTCTGACACACACACACCTCTGTCTCTCTCTCTCACCCACACACATACACCTGAGAGACACACGCACACTCCTCTCTCTCACACACACACACTCCTCTCTCTTACACACACACACTCCTTTCTTTCACACACATACACACATCTATCTCTCTAGCACACACACACACACACTCCTCTTTCTCACGCATACACATTCCTCTCTTTCGACATACATCTCGGTCTCTCTCTGACACACACATACCTCTGTCTCTCTCTCACTTACACACCTCTGTCTCTCTCTCACACACACACATACACCTCTGTCTCTCTCTCTCATGCACAAACACACTCCGCTCTCACACACACATACCGCTGTCTCTCTCTCACACACATTCCTCTCTCACACAGGCGCACACTCGTCTCTCTCACACACATTCCCCTCTCTCACACACACACTCTTTTCTCACACACACAAACACACACTCCTCTCTCTCACAAACACTGCTCTCCCTCACATACACAAACACTTCTCTCTCACAGACACACTCATCTCTCTCACACACACACTGCTGTCTCTCACAGAGACGGTACTCTCTTTCACAGACACACACACACTCCTCTCTCCTGCACACACACACACAGTCCTCATTTTCACACATACACACTCCTCACTCTTGCACACACACACTCTTCTCTCTTGCACACTCACACTCCTCTCTCTCTCACACACACACACTCCTCTCTCACAGACACACACTCTCCTCTCTCTCAAACACACACACACCTCACTCTCAGACGCACACTCTCCTCCCTCTCTCACACTCACACTCCTCTCTCTCTCTCACACACACTCCTGTCTCTTACACACACATACTCCTCTGTCTCACACGCACACTTCTCTCTCTCACACACACACACCTCACTCTCAGACACACACTCTCCTCTCTCTCAACACTTCTCTCTTTCAACACTCACCTCTGTCTCTCCTACACACACAGACATACCTCTGTCTCTCTGTCTCTCTGTCTCTCTCTCTCTCACACACACACACTCCTCACTCTCACACACACTATTCTCCCTCACACACACACTTCTTTTTCACAGACACACACACATACTCTTCTCCATCACACACACACTCGTCTCTCTCACACACACTCCTCTCTGTCTCTCACTCTCTCACACACACACACACTCCTCTCACACACTCACTCCTCTCACACACTCACTCCTCTCACGCACAAAACTCCTCTCTCTCCCACACATTCCTCTCTCTCACACACACTACTCTCTCTCACACACACACTCTTCTCTCTCACACACACACACCTTTGCCTCACACACACACATACACAATCCTCTCTCTCTCTGTCTCTCTCTCATACACACACACACATCCATCTCTCTCTCTCTCACACACACACTCCTCTCTCTCACACACACACTCTTCTCTCATACACACAAATACACACTCCTCTCTCTCACACACACTGCTCTCCCTCAGATACACACACACTTCTCTCCCACAGACACACTCCTCTCTCTCACATACACACTGCTGTCTCTCCCAGAGACGGTACTCTCTTTCACAGACACACACACACACTCCTCTCTCTTGCACACACACACACTCCTCACTCTCACACATACACACTCCACTCTCTTGCACATACACATTCCTCTCTCTCGCACACACACACTCCTCTCTCTCACACACACACTCCTCTCTCACACAACATACACACTCCTCTCTCTCACACACACACACTCCTCCTCTCCCTCTCTCACACACACACACACTCTCCTCTCTCTCTCATTCACACTCTCCTCTGTCTCACAGAAACACACTCCGCTCTCTCACACAGACATTCCTAACTCTCAGACACACACTCCACTCTCTCACACACACTCCTCTCATTCAACACACAGCTCTGTCTCTCTCTCATAAACACACACACATCCGTCTCTCTCTCTCTCACACACACACTCCTCTCTCTCACACACACTCCTCTCTGTCTCTCACTCTCTCACACACACACACACTCCTCTCACACACTCACTCCTCTCACACACTCACTCCTCTCACGCACAAAACTCCTCTCTCTCCCACACATTCCTCTCTCTCACACACACTACTCTCTCTCACACACACACTCTTCTCTCTCACACACACACACCTTTGCCTCACACACACACACATACACAATCCTCTCTCTCTCTGTCTCTCTCTCATACACACACACACATCCATCTCTCTCTGTCTCACACACACACTCCTCTCTCTCACACACACACTCTTCTCTCATACACACAAATACACACTCCTCTCTCTCACACACACTGCTCTCCCTCAGATACACACACACTTCTCTCCCACAGACACACTCCTCTCTCTCACATACACACTGCTGTCTCTCCCAGAGACGGTACTCTCTTTCACAGACACACACACACACTCCTCTCTCTTGCACACACACACACTCCTCACTCTCACACATACACACTCCACTCTCTTGCACATACACATTCCTCTCTCTCGCACACACACACTCCTCTCTCTCACACACACACACTCCTCTCTCACACACACACTCCTCTCTCACACAACATACACACTCCTCTCTCTCACACACACACACACTCCTCCTCTCCCTCTCTCTCACACACACACACTCTCCTCTCTCTCTCATTCACACTCTCCTCTGTCTCACAGAAACACACTCCGCTCTCTCACACAGACATTCCTAACTCTCAGACACACATACTCCACTCTCTCACACACACTCCTCTCATTCAACACACAGCTCTGTCTCTCTCTCATAAACACACACACATCCGTCTCTCTCTCTCTCACACACACACTCCTCTCTCTCACACACACACTCTTCCCTCACACACAGAAATGCATACTCCTCTCTCTCACACACAATGCTCTCCCTCACATACACACACACTTCTCTCTTACAGACACACACACATACTGTTCTCTCACCCACACACACTCCTCTCTCACACACACACTCCTCTATGTCTCTCACTTTCTCTCACACACACAGTCACTCCTCTCACACACAGAATTCTCTCTCACACACAAAACTCCTCTCTCTCCCACACATTCCTCTCTCTCACACACACTACTCTCTCTCACACACACACATTCCTCTCTCTCACACACTCCTCTTTCTCTATCTCACACACAGAGACACACTCCTCTCTCTCACACACACACATGTACTCCTCTGTCTTACAAACACACACTCATCTCTCTCACTCACTCTCCTCTCTCTCACACACACTCCCCTTTCTCACACATGCATGCACACTCTTCTCTCTCGCACACACCTCTGTCTCTCACACAAAAATACCTCTGTCTCTCTCTCTCTCACACATATTCCTCTGTTTCTCGCTAATGCACACACCTCCTCTCTCACGGACACACACTCATCTGTCTCACACACACACATACACAATCCTCTCTCTCTCACATACACAATCCTCTCTCTCTCACATACACAATCCTCTCTCTCTCAGACACACGCACTCCTCTCTCTCACACACACACACCTCTCTCTCACACAAACACTCCACTCTCTCACAGAGACACTACTCTCTCTCACAGACACACACACACTCCTCTCTCTTGCACACACTCACACTCCTCACTCTCACACACACACACTCCACTCTCTTGCACACACACACTCCTCTCTCTCTCACACACACACTCCTCTCTCACACAACATACACACTCCTCTCTCTCACACACACACACTCCTCCTCTCCTTCTCTCTCACACACACACACTCTCCTCTCTCTCTCATTCACACTCTCCTCTGTCTCACAGACACACACTCCGCTCTCTCACACAGACATTCCTAACTCTCAGACACACACACTCCACTCTCTCACACACACTCCTCTCATTCAACACACAGCTCTGTCTCTCTCTCATAAACACACACACATCCGTCTCTCTCTCTCTCACACACACACTCCTCTCTCTCACACACACACTCTTCACTCACACACAGAAATGCATACTCCTCTCTCTCACACACAATGCTGTCCCTCACATACACACACACTTATCTCTTACAGACACACACACATACTGTTCTCTCACCCACACACACTCCTCTCTCTCACACACTCCTCTCTGTCTCTCACTCTCTCTCACACACGCAGTCACTCCTCTCACACACAGAATTCTCTCTCACACACAAAACTCCTCTCTCCCACACATTCCTCTCTCTCACACACACTACTCTCTCTCACACACACATTCCTCTCTCTCACACACTCCTCTTTCTCTATCTCACACACAGAGACACACTCCTCTCTCTCATACACACGCATGTACTCCTCTGTCTTACACACACACACTCCTCTCTCACACACACACTCCTCTCTCACACAACATACACACTCCTCTCTCTCTCACACACACACTCCTCCTCTCCCTCTCTCTCACACACACACACTCTCCTCTCTCTCTCATTCACACTCTCCTCTGTCTCACAGACACACACTCCGCTCTCTCACACAGACATTCCTAACTCTCAGACACACACTCCACTCTCTCACACACACTCCTCTCATTCAACACACAGCTCTGTCTCTCTCTCATAAACACACACACATCCGTCTCTCTCTCTCTCACACACACACTCCTCTCTCACACACACACTCTTCACTCACACACAGAAACGCATACTCCTCTCTCTCACACACACTCCTCTCATTCAACACACAGCTCTGTCTCTCTCTCATAAACACACACACATCCGTCTCTCTCTCTCTCACACACACACTCCTCTCTCACACACACACTCTTCACTCACACACAGAAACGCATACTCCTCTCTCTCACACACAATGCTCTCCCTCACACACTTTTCTCTTAGAGACACGCACACATACTGTTCTCTCACCCACACACACTCCTCACTCTCTCACACACTCCTCTCTGTCTCCCACTCTCTCACACACACAGTCACTCCTCTCACACACAGAATTCTCTCTCACACACAAAAACTCCTCTCTCTCCCACACATTCCTCTCTCTCACACACACTCCTCTCTGTCTCCCACTCTCTCACACACACAGTCACTCCTCTCACACACAGAATTCTCTCTCACACACAAAAACTCCTCTCTCTCCCACACACTACTCTTTCTCACAGACTCACACACTCCTCATTCTCTCTCTCACACACAGAGACACACTCCTCTCTCACACACACACACATGTACTCCTCTGTCTTACAAACACAGACGCCTCTCTCTCACTCACACTCCTCTCTCTCACACACACTCCTCTTCCTCACACACGCATGCACACTCTTTTCTCTCGCACACACCTCTGTCTCTCACAGAAACATACCTCTGTCTCTCTCTCTCACACATATTCCTCTGTTTCTCGCTAATGCACACACCTCCTCTCTCACAGACACACACTCATTTGTCTCACACACACACATACACAATCCTCTCTCTCTCACATACACAGTCCGCTCTCTCTCTCAGACACATGCACTCCTCTCTCTCACACACACACACCTCTCTCTCACACACACACTCCACTCTCTCACAGAGGCACTACTCTCTCTCACACACACACACACTCCTCTCTCTTGCACACACACACACTCCTCACTCTCACACACACACACTCCTCACTCTTGCACACACACACCCCTCTCTCTTGCACACACACACTCCTCACTCTCACACACACTACTCTCCCTCACACGCACACTTCTTTCTCACAGACACACACACATACTCTTCTCCATCACACACACACTCCTCTCTCTCACACACACTCCTCTCTGTCTCTCATTCTCTCACACACACACTCACTCCTCTCACACACTCACTCCTCTCACACACAAAAACGCTCTCTCTCCCACACATTCCTCTCTCTCACACACTCTACTCTCTCTCACACACACACTCTTCTCTCTCACACACTCATGCAATCCTCTCTCACATACACTCCCCTCTGTCTCTCTCTCTCACACACACAGGCACACACTCCTCTGTCTCAAACACACACACTCCTATCTCTCACTCACACAACTCTCTCTCTCACACACACTCCTCTTTCTCACACACACATGCACACTCTTCTCTCTTGCACACACACCTCGGTCTCTCACACACACATACCTCTGTCTCTCTCTCTCCCACACAAATTGCTCTGTTTCTCGCTCATGTACACACCTCCTCTCTCTCTCACTCACACACACCTCTGCCTCACACACACACATGCACAATCCTTTCTCTCTCACATACAAATCCTCTGTCAATCAGAAACACACACCTCTCTCTGATACACAAACTCTCCTCTCTCTTGCACACACACACACTACTCACTCTAGCATACACACACTGCTCAGTGTCACACGCACGCACTCCTCACTCTTACACATACACTTCTCTCTGTCACACACACTACTCTCTCTCACACACACACTCTTCTCTCTCATGCAATCCTCTCTCACATACACTCCCCTCTGTCTCTCTCTCTCTCTCTCACACACACATGCACACACTCCTCTGTCTCAAACACACACACTCCTATCTCTCACTCACACAACTCTCTCTCTCACACACACTCCTCTTTCTCACACACACATGCACACTCTTCTCTCTTGCACACACACCTCGGTCTCTCACACACACATACCTCTGTCTCTCTCTCTCCCACACAAATTGCTCTGTTTCTCGCTCATGTACACACCTCCTCTCTCTCTCACTCACACACAACTCTGCCTCACACACACACATGCACAATCCTCTCTCTCTCACATACAAATCCTCTGTCAATCAGAAACACACACCTCTCTCTGATACACAAACTCTCCTCTCTCTTGCACACACACACACTACTCACTCTAGCATACACACACTGCTCAGTGTCGCACGCACGCACTCCTCACTCTTACACACACACTCCTCTCTCTTGCACACACACTCTCCTCCTCTCTCCCACACACACACTCCTCTCTCCCTCACATGCACACTCCTCTCTCCCTCACACACTCACCCCTCTCTCTCTCACACACACACTCCTATCTCTCTCACACACATACTCCTCTCACACACACACACACCTCACTCTCAGACACACACACTCCTCTCTCTCACACAAACACACTCCTCTCTCTCTCTCTCACACACACACTCCTCTCTCTCTATCAAACAGACACTCAGTTGTGTCACACACACACATCTCTCTCACACACACACTCACCTCAATCTCTCTGTCGCACACACACACTCCAGTCTCTCACAAACCCTCCTCTCTAACAACACATACCTCTGTTTCTCTCTCATACACACACACCTCTCTCTCACACACACACTCTTCTCTCATACACACAAACACACACTCCTCTCTCTCACACACACTGCCCTCCCTCAGATACACATACACTTCTCTCTCACAGACAGACTCCTCTCTCTCACACACACACTGCTGTCTCTCCCAGAGACGGTACTCTTTTTCACAGACACACACACACTCCTCTCTCTTGCACACACACACACACTCCTCACTCTCACACTCACACACTCCTCTCTCTCTCTCTCACACACACTCCTCTCTCTCACACACACACAGTCCTTTCTCACACACACACAAACACTCCTCTCTCTCACACATACACACTCTTCTCTCACTCATACACACACTCCTCCTCTCCCTCTCTCACACATACACTCCTCTCTCACACACACACACACTCCTCTCTCTCTCACTCACACTCTCCTCTCTCTCACAGACACACACCCCTCTCTCTCTCACACACATTCCTCACTCTCAGACACACACACTCCTCTCTCTCACACACACTCCTCTCTTTCAACACCCAGCTCTGTCTCTTTCTCATACACACACACTCCTCTCTCTCACGCACACACTCTTCTCTCACACACAGAAAAACAGACTGCTCTCTCTCACACTGCTCTCCCTCACATACACACACACTTCTCTCTTACAGACACACACACATACTGTTCTCTCACCCACACACACTCCTCTCTCTCTCACGCACTTCTCTCTGTCTCTCACTCTCTCACACACACAGTCACTCCTCTCACACACAGAATTTTCTCTCACACACAAAAACTCCTCTCTCTCCCACACATTCCTCTCTCTCACACACACTCTTCTCTCTCACACACTCACACACACCTCTCTCACACACACTCCTCTTTCTCTCTCTCACACACACTCCTCTCTCAAACACACACACATGTACTCCTCTGTCTTACAAACACACATTCCTCTCTCTCACTCACACTCCTCTCTCTCACACACACTCCTCTTTCTCACACACGCATGCAGACTCTTCTCTCTCGCACACTCCTCTCTCTCACACACACACTCCTCTCTCTCTCTCACTCTGTCACACACACACACTCCTCTCCCACAAACACACACATACTCTTCTCTCTTGCACAAACACACTCATCTCTCTAACACACAGACAAACACACACTCTTCTCTCTCACACACACACACTCCTCTCTTTCGACACACGTCTCTGTCTCTCTCTCAGACACACACACATGCCTCTGTCTCTCTCTCTCACAAACACACACACTCCTCTCTCTCACACACACACACACTCCTCCTCTACCTCTCTCTCACACACAATCCTCTCTCACACAGATGCACACTCCTCTCTCTCTCACACACAGACACCTCTCTCTCACACATGCACACTCCTCTCTCTCACACACATTCCTCACTCTCAGACACACACACTCCTCCCTCTCACAAACACTCCTCTCTTTCCACACCCACCTCTGTCTCTCTCTCATACACAGTCACACCTCTGTCTCTCTCTCACACACACACATTCCTCTCTCTGACACATACACTCTTCACTCACACACACAAACACACACTCCTCTCTCTCACACACACTGCTCTCCCTCACATACACAAACACTTCTCTCTCACAGACACACTCCTCTCTCTCACACACACACTGCTGTCTCTCACAGAGATGATACTCTCTTTCACAAACACACACACACTTCTCACTCTCACACATACAAACTCCTCACTCTTGCACACACAGACTCCTCTCTCTTGCACACACACACTCGTCTCTCTCTCACACACACTCATCTCTCACACACACACTTTCCTCTCTCTCACACACACACACACACCTCACTCTCAGACACACACTCTCCTCTCTCTCTCACACACACACTCCTGTCTCTTACAAACACATACTCCTCTCTCTCACACACACACTTCTCTCTCTCACACACACATACATCTCACTCTCAGACACACACTCTCCTCTCTCT
This sequence comes from Isurus oxyrinchus, assembly GCA_026770705.1. Taxonomy (NCBI): domain Eukaryota; kingdom Metazoa; phylum Chordata; class Chondrichthyes; order Lamniformes; family Lamnidae; genus Isurus; species Isurus oxyrinchus. The sequence continues at coordinate 83,556,089 of JANJGN010000004.1, read as the reverse complement.
CAACACTCCTCTCTTTCAACACTCACCTCTGTGTCTCTCTCATACACACACAGACACACCTCTGTCTCTCTGTCTCTCTCACACACACACCCTCCTCACTCTCACACACACTAAACTCCCTGACACACACACTTCTCTCTCACAGACACACTCGTCTCTCTCACACACAAACTGCTGTCTCTCCCAGAGACGGTACTCTCTTTCACAGACACAAACACACTCCTCTCTCTTGCACACACACCCACACTCCTCACTCTCACGCATACACACTCCACACTCTTGCACACACACACTCCTCTCTCTCGCACACACACACTCCTCTCTCCCTCTCTCACACATATTCCTCTCTCACACACACACACAATCCTCTCTCGCACACACACACACACTCCTCTCTCTCTCACATACACACTCCTCTCTCTCTCACACACACTCCTGTCTCTTACACACACACACTCCTCTCTCCCTCTCTCACACACATTCCTCTCTCACACACACACACAATCCTCTCTCGCACACACACACACTCCTCTCTCTCTCTCACACACACTCCTCTCTCTCTCACACACACTCACCTCACTCTCACACACACACTCTCCTCTCTCTCTCACACACACACTCTCCTCACTCTCTCACACACACTCTCCTCTCTCTCTCACACACACACTACTGTCTCTTAAACACACATACTCCTCTCTCTCACACACACACTTCTCTCTCTCACACACACACATACATCTCACTCTCAGACACACACTCTCCTCTCTCTTAACACTCCTCTCTTTCAACACTCACCTCTGTCTCTCTCTCATACACACATAGACACACCTCTGTCTCTCTGTCTCTCTCTCACACACACACACACTCCTCACTCTCACACAAACTACTCTCCCTCACACACACACTTCTTTCTCACAGACACACACACATACTCTTCTGCATCGCACACACACTCCTCTCTCTCACACACACTCCTCTCTGTCTCTCACTCTCTTACACACACACTCACTCCTCTCACACTCTCACTCCTCTCACATACAAAAACTCCTCTCTCTCCCACACATTCCTCTCTCTCACACACACTACTCTCTCTCACACACACACTCCTCTCTTTCTCTCACACACACACTCCTCTCTCACACACACACACACACACTCCTCTCTCTCACACACACTGCTCTCCCTCAGATACACACAAACTTCTCTCTCACAGACACACTGCTGTCTCTCCCAGAGACGGTAGTCTCTTTCACAGACACACACACACTCCTCTCTCTTGCACACACACACACTCCATTCTCTCTCTCTCTCACACACACACACACACTCCTCTCTCACAAACAAACACACTCCTCTCTCTCTCACATACACATTCCTCTCTCTCACACACATGCAAACCTCCTCTCCCTCTCACACACACACTCACACTCCTCATTCTTACACACACACACGCCTCTCTCTTGCACACACACACTCCTCTCTCTCTCTCACACACACACACTCCTTTCTTACACACACACACTCCTCTCTCTCATACACACACACTCCTCTCTTTTGAAACGTCTCTGTCTCTCTCTCACACAAACATACCTCTGTCTCCCTCTGACACAAACACACCTCTGCCTCTCTCTCACATACACACCACTGTCTCTCTCTCACACACACACATGCACCTCTGCCTCTCTTTCACGCACACACACTCCTCTCTCACACACACGCACACCGCTGTCTCTCTCTCTCACACACAGACACCTCTGTCTCCCTCTCTCACACACACCCCTATCTCTCATACACACACACCTCTCTCTCACAGACACACCTCTGTCTCTATCTCACACACACACATATCTGTCTCTCTCTCTCTCGCTTACAGACATACCTCTGTTTCTCTCTTACACACACATATCTCTGTCTCTCTCTCGCAAACGCACACCTCTCGCTCTCTCTCTCTCACACACACACACACACTCCACTCTCTCTAACAAACACACACTCAATTCTGTCACCCACACAGATCTCTCTCACACACACACTCGCCTCTAACTCTCTATCAGACACACACACTCCTATCTCTCACAAACACTCCTCTCTTTCAACACATACCTCTGTTCTCTCTCATATACACACACCTCTGTCTCTCTCTCTCACACACACACTCCTCTCTCTCACACACACACACTCTTCTCTCACACACACAATCACGCACTACTCTCTCTCACAATGCTCTGCCTCACATACACGCACACTTCTCTCTCATTCCCGCACATACTCCTCTGTTTCACACACACACTCCTCTCTCTCACACACACACTCCTCTCTCTCTCTCACTCTGTCACACAAACACTTTCCTCTCTCTCACAAATACTCCTCTCCCTCACACACACTACTCACCCTCACACACACACACACACACACACACACACTCCTCTCTCACACACTCCTCTCTCCCACAAACACACACACACTCCTCTCTCTTGCACAAACACACTCATCTCTCTAACACACAGACAAACACACACTCTTCTCTCTCACACACACACACTCCTCTCTTTCGACACACGTCTCTGTCTCTCTCTCAGACACACACACATGCCTTTGTCTCTCTCTCTCACGAACACACATTCCTCTCTCACACAGATGCACACTCCTCACTCTCTCACACACAGACACCTCTCTCTCACACATGCACACTCCTCTCTCTTACACACATTCCTCACTCTCAGGCACACACACTCCTCCCTCTCACATACACTCCTTTCTTTCAACACCCACCTCTGTCTCTCTCTCATACACAGTCACACCTCTGTCTCTCTCTCTCTCTCACACACACATTCCTTTCTCTCACACACACACTCTTTTCTCACACACACAAACACACACTCCTCTCTCTCACACAACTGCTCTCCCTCACATACTCACATACTTCTCTCTCACAGACACACTCCTGTCTCTTACAAACACATACTCCTCTCTCTCACACACACACTTCTCTCTCTCACACACACATACATCTCACTCTCAGACACACACCCTCCTCTCTCTTAACACTCCTCTCTTTCAACACTCACCTCTGTGTCTCTCTCATACACGCACAGACACACCTCTGTCTCTCTGTCTGTCTCTCACACACACACCCTCCTCACTCTCACTCACACTAATCTCCTTCAAACACACACTTCTCTCTCACAGACACACTCGTCTCTCTCACACACAAACTGCTGTCTCTCCCAGAGACGGTACTCTCTTTCACAGACACAAGCACACTCCTCTCTCTTGCACACACACCCACACTCCTCACTCTCACACATACACACTCCACACTCTTGCACACACACACTCTTCTCTCTCGCACATACACACTCCTCTCTCCCTCTCACACACACACTCCTCTCTCACACACACACACAATCCTCTCTCGCACACACACACACTACTCTCTCTCTCACATACACACTCCTCTCTCTCTCTCACACACACACTCCTGTCTCTTACACACACACACTCCTCTCTCTCACACACACTCTCTCCTCTCTCTCTCACACACACACCTCACTCTCACACACACACTCTCCTCTCTCTCTCACACTCACACTCCTCATGCTTACACACAAACACCCCTCTCTCTTGCACACACACACTCCTCTCTCTTACACACACACACTCCTCTCTCTCATACACACACACTCCTCTCTTTCGAAACATCTCTGTCTCTCTCTCACACAAACATACCTCTGTCTCCCTCTGACACAAACACACCTCTGCCTCTCTCTCACATACACACTACTGTCTCTCTCTCACACACATACATGCACCTCTGCCTCTCTTTCACGCACACACACTCCTCTCTCACACACACGCACACCGCTGTCTCTCTCTCTCACACACAGACACCTCTGTCTCCCTCTCTCACACACACCCCTATCTCTCATACACACACACCTCTCTCTCACAGACACACCTCTGTCTCTATCTCACACACACACATATCTGTCTCTCTCTCTCTCGCTTACAGACATACCTCTGTTTCTTACACACACATATCTCTGTCTCTCTCTCGCAAACGCACACCTCTCGCTCTCTCTCTCTCTCTCACACACACACACACACACACTCCACTCTCTCTAACAAACACACACTCAATTCTGTCACACACACATCTCTCTCACACACACACTCACCTCTAACTCTCTATCAGACACACACACTCCTATCTCTCACAAACACTCCTCTCTTTCAACACATACCTCTGTTTCTCTCTCATATACACACACCTCTGTCTCTCTCTCTCATACACACACTCCTCTCTCTCACACACACACACTCTTCTCTCACACACACAATCACGCACTCCTCTCTCTCACAATGCTCTGCCTCACATACACGCACACTTCTCTCACTCCCGCACATACTCCTCTGTTTCACACACACACTCCTCTCTCTCACACACACACTCCTCTCTCTCTCTCACTCTGTCACACAAACACTTTCCTCTCTCTCACAAATACTCCTCTCCCTCACACACACTACTCACCCTCACACAAACACACACACACACACTCCTCTCTCACACACTCCTCTCTCACACACTTCTCTCCCACAAACACACACATACTCCTCGCTCTCGCACAAACACACTCATCTCTCTAACACACAGACAAACACACACTCTTCTCTCTCACACACACACACTCCTCTCTTTCGACACACGTCTCTGTCTCTCTCTCAGACACACACACATGCCTCTGTCTCTCTCTCTCACAAACACACACACTCCTCTCTCTCTCACACACACACACACTCCTCCTCTCCCTCTCTCTCACACACATTCCTCTCTCACACAGATGCACACTCCTCACTCTCTCACACACAGACACCTCTCTCTCACACATGCACACTCCTCTCTCTCTCACACACATTCCTCACTCTCAGACACACACACTCCTCCCTCTCACATACACTCCTTTCTTTCAACACCCACCTCTGTCTCTCTCTCATACGCAGTCACACCTCTCTCTCTCTCTCTCTCTCTCACACACACACATTCCTCTCTCTCACACACACACTCTTTTCTCACACACACAAACACACACTCCTCTCTCTCACACACTTCTCTCTCACAGACACACTGCTGTCTCTCACAGAGACGGTAAGCTCTTTCACAGTCACACACACACTCTTCTCTCTTGCACACACACACACACTCCTCACTTTCACACATACACACTCCTTACTCTTGCACACACACACTCCTCTCTCACACACACACACACACTTCTCTCTCATACACACACACACTCCTCTCTCTCACAGATGCACTCTCCTCTCCCACACACACACGCACACCTCTCTATTGCACACACACTCCTCTCTCTCTCACACACACACTCCTGTCTCTTACAAACACATACTCCTCTCTCTCACACACACACACACACTCACCTCACTCTCAGACACACACTCTCCTCTCTCTCAACACTCCTCTCTTTCAACACTCACCTCTGTCTCTCTCTCATACACACACAGACACACCTCTGTCTCTCTATCTCTCTCTCACACACACACACTCCTGTCTCTTACAAACACATACTCCTCTCTCTCACACACACACACACACACACCTCACTCTCAGACACACACTCTCCTCTCTCTCAACACTCCTCTCTTTCAACACTCACCTCTGTCTCTCTCTCATACACACACAGACACACCTCTGTCTCTCTGTCTCTCTCTCACACACACACACTCCTCACTCTCACACAGACTAATCTCTCTCACACACACACTTCTTTCTCACAGACACACACACATACTCTTCTCCATCACACACTCACTTCTCTCTCTCATACACACTCCTCTCTGTCTCTCAATCTCTCACACACACACTCACTCCTCTGACACACTCACTCCTCTCACACACAAAAACTCCTCTCTTTCCCACACATTCCTCTCTCTCACACACACTATTCTCTCTCACACACACACTCTTCTCTCTCCCACACTCACGCAATCCTCTCTCACATACACTCCCCTCTGTCTCTCTCTCTCTCTCACACACATGCACACACTCCTCTGTCTGAAACACACACAATCCTCTCTCTCACTCACACCCCTCTCTCTCTCACACACACTCCTCTTTCTCACACACGCATGCACACTCTTCTGTCTCGCACACACACCTCGGTCTCTCACACACACATACCTGTGTCTCTCTCTCTCTCCCACACAAATTGCTCTGTTTCTCGCTCATGTACACACCTCCTCGGTCTCTCACTCACACACACCTCTGCCTCACACACACACATGCACAATCCTCTCTCTCTCACATACACAATGCTCTGTCGCTCAGACACACATACCTCTCTCTCACACACAAACATTCCTCTCTTGCACACACACACACACTTCTCACTCTAGGACACACACACTGCTCAGTGTCGCACTCATACACTCCTCAATCTAACACACACACACTCCTCTCTCTTGCACACACACACTCCTCCTCTCTCTCTCCCACACACAAACTCCTCTCTCCCTCACACACCACTCCTCTCTCCGTCACACACACACCCCTCTCTATCTCACACACACACACCTATCTCTCTCACACACATACTCCTCTCACACACACACACACCTCACTCTCAGACACACACACTCCTCTCTCTCTCACACACACACACACTCCTCTCTCTCTAACAAACAGACACTCAATTCTGTCACACGCACACACACATCTCTCTCACACACACACTCACCTCTATCTCTCTATCAGACACACGCACTCCTGTCTCTCACAAACACTCCTCTCTTTCAACACATACCTCTGATTCTCTCTCATACACACACACCTCTCTCTCACACACTCACTCTTCTCTCATATACACAAACACACACTCCTGTCTGTCACACACACTGCTCTCTCTCAGATAGACACACTCTTCTCTCTCACTGACACACTCCTCTCTCTCAGACACACACTGCTGTCTCTCCCAGAGACGGTATTCTCTTTCACAAATACACACTCCTCTCTCTTGCACACACACACACACTCCTCACTCTCACACATACATACTCCACACTCTTGCACACAGACACTCCCCTCTCTCGCAAACACACACTCCTCTCTCTCACACATACACACTCCTCTCTCACACACACACACAATCCTCTCTCGCGCACACAGCAACTCCTCTCTCTCTCACATACACACTCCTCTCTCTCTCACACACACACTCATGTCTCTTACACACACACACTCCTTTCTCTCACACACACACTCTCCTCTCTCTCTCACACACTCTCCTCTCTCTCTCACACACAGTCTCCTGTCTCTTACACACACATACTCTTCTCTCTCACACACACATTTCCCTCTCTCACACACAATCACCTCACTCTCAGACACACACTCTCCTCTCTCTCAACACTCCTCTCTTTCAACACTCACCTCTGTCTCTCTCTCATACACACACAGACACACCTCTGTCTCTCTGTCTCTCTCTCACACACACACACTCCTCACTCTCACACACACTACTCTCCCTCACACACACACTTCTTTCTCACAGACACAGACACATACTCTTCTCCCTCACATACACACTTGTCTCTCTCACACACACACCTCTCTGTCTCTCACACTCTCACACACACACTCACTCCTCTCACACACTCACTCCTCTCACATACAAAAACTCCTCTCACATACAAAAACTCCTCTCTCTCCCACACATTTCTCCCTCCCACACACACACTCTTCTCTCACACACTCACACAATCCTCTCTCACATACACTCCCCTCTGTCTCTCGATCTCGCACACACTCCTCTGTCTCAAACACACACACTCCTCTCTCTCACTCAAACCCCTCTCTCTCACACACACTCCTCTTTCTCACACACGCATGCACACTCTTCTGTCTCGCACACAGACCTCAGTCTCTCACACACACATACCTGTGTCTCTCTCTCTCCCACACAAATTGCTGTTTCACGCTCATGTACACACCTCCTGTCTCTCTCTCACACACACATACACAATCCTCTCTCTCTCACATACACAATCCTCTGTCGCTCAGACACACACCTCTCTCTCACAAACAAACACTCCTCTCACTTGCACACACTCCTCACTCTCACACATACACAATCCTCAGTCTTGCACACACAAACTCCTCTCTCTCGCACACACACACTCCTCTCTCTCGCACACACACACTCCTCTCTCACACACGCACACTTCTCTCTCTCACACACACACATTCCTCTCTTTCGACACACAACTCTGTCTCTCAGACACACACACATGCCTCTGTCTCTCTCTCTCACAAACGCACACATTCCTCTCTCTCTCACATACACACTCCTCCTCTCCCTCTCTCAAACACACATTCCTCTCTCACACACACAGACACACCTCTCTCTCGCTACACACAGTGACCTCTCTCACACAGACATGCAATCCTCTCTCTCACACACACATTCCTCACTCTCAGACACACACACTCCTCCCTTTCACAAACACTGCTCTCTTTCAACACCCACCTCTGTCTCTCTCTCACACACACACACACTCCTCTCTCTCTCACACACACACTCTTCTCCCACACACACAAACACACACTCGTCTCTCTCACACAAACTGCTCTCCCTCAGATACACACACACTTCTCTCTCACAGACACACTGCTGTCTCACAGAGACGGTACTCTCTCAACACAGACACACACACACTCCTCACTCTCACACATACACACTCCTCACTCTTGCACACATACACTCCACTCTCTTGCTCACACACACTCCTCTCTCTCTCTCACACACACACTCCTCTCTCTCACACACACACTCTTCTCTCACACACACACTCCTCTCTCACACACACACACTGCTCTCTCTCTCACATACAGACTCTTCTCTCACTCACCCACAAACTCCTGTCTCTTACACACACACACTCCTCTCTCTTGCACACATTCCTCTTTCTCACACACACTCTTATCTCTCACACACTCATACACTCCTCTCTCACACACATGCATGTACTCCTCTGTCTCACACACACACACACTCCTCTTTCTCACTCACACTCCTCTCTCTCACACACAATCCTCTTTCTCACACACGCATGCACACTCTTTTCTCTCACACACACACCTCTGTCTCTCTTTCTCTCACACACATACACCTGTTTCTCGCTCATGCACACACCTCCTCTCTCACACACAGACACTCCTCTGTCTCACACACACACATACACAATCTTCTCTCTCTCACATACACAATCCTCTCTCTCTCAGACACATGCATTCCTCTCTCTCACACACACACTCATCTCTCTCACACACACACACTCTTCTCTCAGACACACAAACACACACTCCTCTCTCTCACACACACTGCTCTCCCTCAGATACACACAAACTCCTCTATCACAGACACACTTCTCTCTCTCACACACACACTGCTGTCTCTCACAGAGATGGTACTCTCTTTCACAGACAAACACACACTCCTCTCTCTCGCACACACACACACACTCCTCAATCTCACACATACACACTCCTCTCTCTTGCACACACACACTCCTCTCTCTGGCACACACACACTCCTCTCTCTCTCACACACACACTCCTGTCTCTTACACACACACAGTCCTCTCTCTCTCACACACACACTCCTCTCTCTCTCACTCACACACCTCACTCTCAGACACATACTCTCCTCTCTCTCTGACACACACACTCCTGTCTGTTACACACACATTCTCGTCTCTCTCACACACACACTTCTCTCTCTCACACACACACACACCTCACTCTCAGACAAACACTCTCCTATCTCTCAACACTCCTGTCTTTCAACACTCACCTCTGTCTCTCTCTCATACACACACAGACACACCTCTGTCTCTCTGTCTCTCTCTCACACACACACAAACTCCTCAATCTCACACACACTACTCTCCCTCACACACACACTTCTTTCTCACAGACACACACACATACTCTTCTGCATCACACACACACATCTCTCTCACACACATTCCTCTCTGTCTCTCACTCTCACACACACACTCACTCCTCTCACACTCTCACTCCACTCACACACAAAAACTCCTCTCTCTCCCATACATTCCTCTCTCTCAACACACTAATCTGTCTCACACACACACTGCTGTCTCACAGAGACGGTACTCTCTCAACACAGACACACACACACTCCTCACCCTCACACATACACACTTCTCACGCTTGCACACATACACTCCACTCTCTTGCTCACACACACTCCTCTCTCTCTCTCTCACACACACTCCTCTCTCTCACACACACACTCTTCTCTCACACACACACTCCTCTCTCTGACACACACACTCCTCTCTCACACACACACACTCCTCTCTCTCTCACATACAGACTCTTCTCTCACTCACACACACACTCCTGTCTCTTACACACACACACTCCACTCTCTCGCACACGTTCCTCTTTCTCGCACACACTCTTCTCTCTCACACACTCACACAGTCCTCTCTCACACACATGCATGTACTCCTCTGTCTCACACACACACTCTCCTCTTTCTCACTCATACTCCTCTCTCTCACACACACACCTCTGTCCCTCACACACACATACCTCTGTCTCTCTTTCTCTCACACATATACCCCTGTTTCTCGCTCATGCACACACCTCCTCTCTCACACACAGACACTCCTCTGTCTCACACACAAACATACACACACAATCTTCTCTCTCTCACATACACAATCCTCTCTCTCTCAGACACACGCATTCCTCTCTCTCACACACACACTCATCTCTCTCACACACACACACTCTTCTCTCAGACACACAAACACACACTCCTCTCTCTCACACACACTGCTCTCCCTCAGATACACACAAACTCCTCTTTCACAGACAAACTCCTCTCTCTCACACACACACTGCTGTCGCTCACAGAGATGGTACTCTCTTTCACAGACAAACACACACTCCTCTCTCTCGCACACACACACACACTCCTCACTCTCACACATACACACTCCTCTCTCTTGCACACACACACTCCTCTCTCTGGCACACACACACTCCTCTCTCTCTCACACACACACTCCTGTCTCTTACACACACACAGTCCTCTCTCTCATACACACACACACTCCTCTCTCTCTCACACACAACTCACTCTCAGACACATACTCTCCTCTCTCTCTGACACACACACTCCTGTCTGTTACACACACATACTCCTCTCTCTCACACACACACTTCTCTCTCACACACACACTCACCTAACTCTCAGACACACACTCTCCTCTCTCTCAACACTCCTCTCTTTCAACACTCACCTCTGTCTCTCTCTCATACACACACAGACACACCTCTGTCTCTCTCTCACACACACACACTCCTCACTCTCACACACACTACTCTCCCTCACACACACACTTCTTTCTCACAGACACACACACATACTCTTCTGCATCACACACACACATCTCTCTCACACACACTCCTCTCTGTCTCTCACTCTCACACACACACTCACTCCTCTCACACACTCACTCCACTCACACACAAAAACTCCTCTCTCTCCCACACATTCCTCTCTCTCACACACACTACTCTGTCTCACACACACACTGCTGTCTCACAGAGACGGTACTCTCTCAACACAGACACACACACACTCCTCACACTCACACATACACACTTCTCACTCTTGCACATATACACTCCACTCTCTTGCTCACACACACTCCTCTCTCTCTCTCACACACACACTCCTCTCCCTCACACACACACTCCTCTCCCTCACACACACACTCTTCTCTCACACACACACTCCTCTCTCACACACACACACTCCTCTCTCTCTCACATACAGAATCTTCTCTCACTCATCCACAAACTCCTGTCTCTTACACACACACACTCCTCTCTCTCGCACACATTCCTCTTTCTCACACACACTCTTCTCTCTCACACATGCATGCACACTCATTTCTCTCACACACACACCTCTGTCCCTCACACACACATACCTCTGTCTCTCTTTCTCTCACACACATACATCTGTTTCTCGCTCATGCACACACCTCCTCTCTCACACACAGACACTCCTCTGTCTCACACACACACATACACAATCTTCTCTCTCTCACATACACAATCCTCTCTCCCTCAGACACACGCATTCCTCTCTCTCACACACACACTCATCTCTCTCACACACACACACTCTTCTCTCAGACACACAAACACACACTCCTCTCTCTCACACACACTGCTCTCCCTCAGATACACACAAACTCCTCTCTCACAGACAAACTCCTCTCTCTCACACACACACTGCTGTCTCTCACAGAGATGGTACTCTCTTTCACAGACAAACACACACTCCTCACTCTCACACATACACAGTCCTCTCTCTTGCACACACACACTCCTCTCTCTGGCACACACACACTCCTCTCTCTCTCACACACACACTCCTGTCTCTTACACACACACAGTCCTCTCTCTCTCACACACACACTCCTCTCTCTCTCACACACAACTCACTCTCAGACACATACTCTCCTCTCTCTCTGACACACACACTCCTGTCTGTTACACACACATACTCCTCTCTCTCACACACACACTTCTCTCTCTCACACACACTCACCTAACTCTCAGACACACACTCTCCTCTCTCTCAACACTCCTCTCTTTCAACACTCACCTCTGTCTCTCTCTCATACACACACAGACACACCTCTGTCTCTCTCTCACACACACACACTCCTCACTCTCACACACACTACTCTCCCTCACACACACACTTCTTTCTCACAGACACACACACATACTCTTCTGCATCACACACACACATCTCTCTCACACACACTCCTCTCTGTCTCTCACTCTCACACACACACTCACTCCTCTCATACACTCACTCCACTCACACACAAAAACTCCTCTCTCTCCCACACATTCCTCTCTCTCACACACACTACTCTGTCTCACACACACACTGCTGTCTCACAGAGACGGTACTCTCTCAACACAGACACACACACACTCCTCACACTCACACATACACACTTCTCACTCTTGCACACATACACTCCACTCTCTTGCTCACACACACTCCTCTCTCTCTCTCACACACACACTCCTCTCCCTCACACACACTCCTCTCCCTCACACACACACTCTTCTCTCACACACACACTCCTCTCTCACACACACACCCTCCTCTCTCTCTCACATACAGAATCTTCTCTCACTCACCCACAAACTCCTGTCTCTTACACACAAACACTCCTCTCTCTCGCACACATTCCTCTTTCTCACACACACTCTTCTCTCTCACACATGCATGCACACTCTTTTCTCTCACACACACACCTCTGTCCCTCACACACACATACCTCTGTCTCTCTTTCTCTCACACACATACACCTGTTTCTCGCTCATGCACACACCTCCTCTCTCACACACAGACACTCCTCTGTCTCACACACACACATACACAATCTTCTCTCTCTCACATACACAATCCTCTCTCTCTCAGACACACGCATTCCTCTCTCTCACACACACACTCATCTCTCTCACACACACACACTCTTCTCTCAGACACACAAACACACACTCCTCTCTCTCACACACACTGCTCTCCCTCAGATACACACAAACTCCTCTCTCACAGACAAACTCCTCTCTCTCACACACACACTGCTGTCTCTCACAGAGATGGTACTCTCTTTCACAGACAAACACACACTCCTCTCTCTCGCACACACACACACACTCCTCACTCTCACACATACACACTCCTCTCTCTTGCACACACACACTCCTCTCTCTGGCACACACACACTCCTCTCTCTCTCACACACACACTCCTGTCTCTTACACACACACAGTCCTCTCTCTCACACACACACACTCCTCTCTCTCTCACACACAACTCACTCTCAGACACATACTCTCCTCTCTCTCTGACACACACACTCCTGTCTGTTACACACACATACTCCTCTCTCTCACACACACACTTCTCTCTCTCACACACACTCACCTAACTCTCAGACACACACTCTCCTCTCTCTCAACACTCCTCTCTTTCAACACTCACCTCTGTCTCTCTCTCATACACACACAGACACACCTCTGTCTCTCTCTCACACACACACACTCCTCACTCTCACACACACTACTCTCCCTCACACACACACTTCTTTCTCACAGACACACACACATACTCTTCTGCATCACACACACACATCTCTCTCACACACACTCCTCTCTGTCTCTCACTCTCACACACACACTCACTCCTCTCACACACTCACTCCACTCACACACAAAAACTCCTCTCTCTCCCACACATTCCTCTCTCTCACACACACTACTCTGTCTCTCACACACACTGCTGTCTCACAGAGACGGTACTCTCTCAACACAGACACACACACACTCCTCACACTCACACATACACACTTCTCACTCTTGCACACATACACTCCACTCTCTTGCTCACACACACTCCTCTCTCTCTCTCACACACACACTCCTCTCTCTCACACACACACTCTTCTCTCACACACACACTCCTCTCTCACACACACACACTCCTCTCTCTCTCACATACAGAATCTTCTCTCACTCACCCACAAACTCCTGTCTCTTACACACAAATACTCCTCTCTCTCGCACACATTCCTCTTTCTCACACACACTCTTCTCTCACACACACTCACACACTCCTCTCTCACACACACATGCATGTACTCCTCTGTCTCACACACACACACTCCTCTTTCTCACTCACACTCCTCTCTCTCACACAGACACTCCTCTTTCTCACACATGCATGCACACTCTTTTCTCTCACACACACACCTCTGTCCCTCACACACACATACCTCTGTCTCTCTTTCTCTTACACACATACACCTGTTTCTCGCTCATGCACACACGTCCTCTCTCACACACAGACACTCCTCTGTCTCACACACACACATACACAATCTTCTCTCTCTCACATACACAATCCTCTCTCGCTCAGACACACGCATTCCTCTCTCTCACACACACACTCATCTCTCTCACACACACACACTCTTCTCTCAGACACACAAACACACACTCCTCTCTCTCACACACACTGCTCTCCCTCAGATACACACAAACTCCTCTCTCACAGACTAACTCCTCTCTCTCACACACACACTGCTGTCGCTCACAGAGATGGTACTCTCTTTCACAGACAAACACACACTCCTCTCTCTCGCACACACACACACACTCCTCACTCTCACACATACACACTCCTCTCTCTTGCACACACACACTCCTCTCTCTTGCACACACACACTCCTGTCTCTTACACACACACAGTCCTCTCTCTCACACACACACAGTCCTTTCTCTCACACACACACACTCCTCTCTCTCTCACACACAACTCACTCTCAGACACATACTCTCCTCTCTCTCTGACACACAAACTCCTGTCTGTTACACACACATACTCCTCTCTCTCACACACACTCTTCTCTCTCTCACACACACTCACCTCACTCTCAGACACACACTCTCCTCTCTCTCAACACTCCTCTCTTTCAACACTCACCTCTGTCTCTCTCTCATACACACACAGACACACCTCTGTCTCTCTGTCTCTCTCTCACACACACACACTCCTCACTCTCACACACACTACTCTCCCTCACACACACACTTCTTTCTCACAGACACACACACATACTCTTCTCCATCACACACACACTCATCTCTCTCACACACACACCTCTCTGTCTCTCACACTCTCACACACACACTCACTCCTCTCACACACTCACTCCTCTCACACACTCACCCCTCTCACATACAAAAACTCCTCTCACATACAAAAACTCCTCTTTCTCCCACACATTTCTCTCTCCCACACACACACTCTTCTCTCTCACACACTCACACAATCCTCTCTCACATACACTCCCCTCTGTGTCTCTTTCTCTCTCACACACACATGCACACACTCCTCTGTCTCAAACACACACACACTCCTCTCTCTCACTCACACCCCTCTCTCTCTCACACACACTCCTCTTTCTCACACACGCATGCACACTCTTCTGTCTCGCACACACACCTCAGTCTCTCACACACACATACCTGTGTCTCTCTCTCTCCCACACAAATTGCTGCTTCACGCTCATGTACACACCTCCTTTCTCTCTCCCACATGCACATACACAATCCTCTCTCTCTCACATACACAATCCTCTGTCGCTCAGACACACTCACCTCTCTCTCACACACAAACACACCTCTCACTTGCACACACTACTCACTCTCACGCATACACAATCCTCACTCTCGCACACACACACTCCTCTCTTTCGCTCACACACACTCTCCTCTCTCACACACACACACTTCCCTCTCACACACACACACACACTCCACTCTTTCGACACATAACTCTGTCTCTCTCTCAGACACACACACATGCCTCTGTCTCTCTCTCTCACAAACGCACACATTCCTCTCTCTCACACACACTCTTCCTCTCCCTCTCTCAAACACACATTCCTCTCTCTCACACACACACACACACACTCCTCTCTCTCTCTACACACAGACACCTCTCTCACTCACACATGCACTCCTCTCTCTCACACACACATTCCTCACTCTCAGACACACACATTCCTCCCTTTCACAAACACTGCTCTCTTTCAACACCCACCTCTGTCTCTCTCTCATACACACACACACCTCTGCCTCTCTCTCTCTCACACACACACACACACACTCCTCTCTCTCTCACACACACACTCTTCTCCCACACACACAAAGACACACTCGTCTCTCTCACACAATCTGCTCTCCCTCAGATACACACACACTTCTCTCTCACAGACACACTCCTCTCTCTCACACAGACACTGCTGTCTCACAGAGACGGTACTCTCTCAACACAGACACACACACACTCCTCACTCTTGCACACATACACTCCACTCTCTTGCTCACACACACTCCTCTCTCTCTCTCACACACACACTCCTCTCTCTCACACACACACTCCTCTCTCTCACACACACACTCCTCTCTCTCACACACACACTTCTCTCTCACACACACACACTCCTCTCTCTCTCACATACAGACTCTTCTCTCACTCACACACACACTCCTGTCTCTTACACACACACACTCCTCTCTCTCGCACACGTTCCTCTTTCTCGCACACACTCTTCTCTTTCACACACTCACACAGTCCTCTCTCACACACACATGCATGTACTCCTCTGTCTCACACACACACTCTCCTCTTTCTCACTCATACTCCTCTCTCTCACACACACACCTCTGTCCCTCACACACACATACCTCTGTCTCTCTTTCTCTCACACATATACCCCTGTTTCTCGCTCATGCACACACCTCCTCTCTCACACACAGACACTTCTCTGTCTCACACACACACATACACAATCTTCTCTCTCTCACATACACAACCCTCTCTCTCTCAGACACACGCATTCCTCTCTCTCACACACACACTCATCTCTCACACACACACACTCTTCTCTCAGACACACAAACACACACTCCTCTCTCTCACACACACTGCTCTCCCTCAGCTACACACAAACTCCTCTATCACAGACACACTTCTTTCTCTCACACACACACTGCTGTCTCTCACAGAGATGGTACTCTCTTTCACAGACAAACACACTCCTCTCTCTCGCACACACACACACACTCCTCACTCTCACACATACACACTCCTCTCTCTTGCACACACACACTTCTCTCTCTGGCACACACACACTCCTCTCTCTGGCACACACACACTCCTCTCTCTCTCACTTTCACACTCCTGTCTCTTACACACACACAGTCCTCTCTCTCACACACACACACTCCTCTCTCTCTCACACACCTCACTCTCAGACACATACTCTCCTCTCTCTCTGACACACACACTCCTGTCTGTTACACACACATTCTCGTCTCTCTCTCACACACACTTCTCTCTCTCACACACACACACACACCTCACTCTCAGACACACTCTCCTCTCTCTCAACACTCCTCTCTTTCAACACTCACCTCTGTCTCTCTCTCATACACACACAGACACACCTCTGTCTCTCTCTCACACACACACACACTCCTCACTCTCAAACACACTCCTCTTCCTCACACACACTCCTCTTCCTGATACACATTACTCACCCTCACACACACACACACAAACACACACACTCCTCTCTCACACACTCCTCTCTCACACACCTTCTCTCCCACAAACACACACATACTCCTCTCTCTCGCACACACACACTCATCTCTCTTACACACAGACACACACACGCACTCCTCTCTCTCACAAACACACACTCCTCTCTTTCGACACACATCTCTGTCTTTCTCACAAACACACACACTCCTCTCTCTCACACACACACACTCCTCTCCCTCTCTCACACACACATTCCTCTCTCTCACACACACACACACACTCGTCTCTCACACACAGACACCTCTCTCACACACACACACACTCCTCTCTCTCACACACACACTCCTCTCTCTCTCACATACAGACTCTTCTCTCTCACACACACATACTCCTGTCTCTTACACACACACACTCCTCTCTCTCGCACACATTCCTCTCTCTCACACACAATCTTCTGTCTCACACACTCACACACTCCTCTCTCACACACACATGCTTGTACTCCTCTGTCTCAATCACACACACTCCTCTCTGTTGCAGACACTCCTCTTTCTCACACAGGCATGCACACACTTTTCTCTCGCACACACATCTCTGTCCCTCACACACACATACCTCCGTCTCTCTCTCACACATATACCCCTGTTTCTCACTCATGCACACACCTCCTTTCTCACACACACACACTCCTCTGTCTCACACACACACATACATAATCATCTCTCTCTCACATTCACAATCCTCTCTCTCTCAGACACACGCATTCCTGTCTCTCACATACACACTCCTCTCTCTCACAGAGACACTACTCTCTCTCACAGACACACACACACTCTTCTCTCTTGCACACACACACACTCCTCACTCTCACACACACACTCCTCGCACTTGCACACACACCCTCCTCTCTCTCGCACACACACACTCCTCTGTCTCTTACACACATACACATACACAATCCTCTCTCTCTCTCAATCACACAATCCTCCCTCTCTCTGACACACTCCTCTCTCTCACAGACACACACACTCCTCTCTCTCTCACACACACACCCCTCCCCCTCACATACACACTCCTCTCACACACACACACTCCTCTCTCTCACATGCACTGTTCTCTTTCAACACACACCTCTGTCTCACTCTCATACACACACAAATACCTCTGTCTCTCTCTCTCTCTCACACATATTCGTCTGTTTCTCGCTCATGCACACACACTCCTCTCTCACACACACACTCCTCTGTCTCACACACACACACTCACACATACACAATCCTTTCTCTCTCACATACACAATCCTCTCTCTCTGACACATGCATTCCTCTCTCTCACACACACACTCCTCTCTCTCACAGAGACACTACTCTCTCTTACAGACACACACACACTCCTCGCTCTTGCACACACACACTCGTCTCTCTCGCACACACACACTGCTGTCTCTCTCTCTCACACACACCTCCTCTCTCTCACACACACACTCTTCTCTCACACACACAATCACACACTCCTCCCTCTCACACTGCTCTCCCTCATCTACATGCACACTTCTCTCTCACACCCACATGTAATCCTCTGTTTCACACAAACTCTCCTCTCTCTCACACACACACTCCTCTCTCTCTCTCTCTCTGTCACACACACACACTCCTCTCTCTCACAAACACTCCTCTTCCTCACACACACTACTCACCCTCACACACACAAACTTCTCTCTCACACACTCCTCTCGCACACACTTCTCTCCCACAAACACACACATACTCCTCTCTCTCGTACACACACTCATCTCTCTAACACACAGAAACACACACACACTCCTCTCTCTCACTCACACTCCTCTCTCTCACACACATGCATGTACTCCTCTGTCTCACACACACACACTCCTCTCTCTCACTCACACTCCTCTCTCTCACACACATGCATGTACTCCTCTGTCTCACACACACACACTCCTCTCTCTCACTCACACTCCTCTCTCTCACACACACTCCTCTTTCTTACACACAAATGCACACTCTTTTCTCTCGCACACACACCTCTGTTTCTCACACACACATACCTCTGTCTTTCTCTCTCTCACACATATACCCCTGTTTCTTGCTCATGCACACACATCCTCTTTCACACACACACATACACAATCATCTCTCTCACATACACAATCCTCTCTCTCTCATACACACACATTCCTCTCTCTCACACACACACACTACTCTCTCGCTCACACACACTCCTCTCTCTCACAGAGACACTACTCTCTCTCACAGACACACACACACTCCTCTCTCTTGCACACACACACACACACACACACACACTCCTCACTCTCACACATACACAAACTCCTCGGACATGCACACACACACTCCTCTCTCTCGCACACCCACACTCCTCTCTCTCTCTCTCTCACACACACCTCCTCTCTATCACACCTCTGTCTCACACACACATACACATACACAATCCTCTCTGTCTCTCACACACACAATCCTCCCTCTCTCAGACACACCTCCTCTCTATCACACCTCTGTCTCACACACACATACACATACACAATCCTCTCTGTCTCTCACACACACAATCCTCCCTCTCTGAGACACACACACTCCTCTCTCTCACACACTCACTCCTCTCTCTCACAGAGACACTCCTCTCTCTCACAGACACACACACACTCCTCTCTCTCTCACACACACACGCCTCTCCCTCACACACACACACTCCTCTCACACACACACACTCCTCACTCTCAGACACACACACTCTTCTTTCTCACACACACTGCTCTCTTTCAACACACACCTTTGTCTCACTCTCATACACACACACATACCTCTGTCTCTCTCTCTCACACATATTTGTCTGTTTCTCGCTCATGCACACACCTCCACTCTCACTCACACACACTCCTCTGTCTCACATACACACATACACAATCCTCTCTCTCACATACACATTCCTCCCTCTCTGACGCACGCATTCCTCTCTCTCACACACACACTCCTCTCTCTCACACACACACTCCTCTCTCTCACAGAGACACTACTCTCTCTCACAGACACACACACACTGCACGCTCTTGCACACACACACTCCTCTCTCTCGCACATACACTGCTCTCTCTCTCTCACACACACAATTCTCCCTCTGTCGGACACACACACTCCACTCTCTCACAGACACACTCCACTCTCTCACACACACACTCCTCTCTCTCACAGAGACACTCCTCTCTCTCACAGACACTCACACACTCCTCTCTCTCTCACACACACAGTCCTCTCACACACACACACTCCTCACTCTCAGACACACACAAACCTTTCTCTCACACACACTGCTCTCTTTCAACAAACACCTCTGTCGCACTCTCATACACACACACACACCTCAGTCTCTTTCTCTCTCTCTCTCACACACACACTCATCTCTCTCACACAGACACTCCGCTATCTCACACACACTCCTTTCTCACACACACACCTCTCACACACACACACCTCACTCTCAGACACACACACTCCTCTCTCTCACACACACTGCTCTCTTTCAACACACACCTCTGTCTCACTCTCATACACACACACACCTCTGTCTGTTTCTCACTCTCTCACACACACACTCATCTCTCTCACACACACACTCCGCTATCTCACACACACTCCTCTCTCACACACACACCTCTGCCTCTCTCTCACAATCACAACTCTCTGTTTCTCTCTCTCACACACACACACACGCACACTGCACACACACGCACGCACTTCTGTCTCTCTCTCACCCTCACAAACCTCTGTCTGTCGCTCACTCACACGCACACACTCCTCTCTGTCTCTCACACACCCCCACTCAATTCTCTCACACACTTCTCTCTCACACACATACTCAATTCTCCCTCTGACACACACACACTCCTCTCTCTCACACACACACTCCTCTCTCTCAGGCACACACACTCCTCTCTTTCACACACATACACACCTCTATCTCTCTAGCACAGACACACACTCCTCTTTCTCACACACACACACTCCTCTCTTTCGACACACATCTCTGTCTCTCTCTGACACACACATACATCTTTCTCTCTCTCACTTACACACCTCTGTCTCTCTCTCACACACACACATACACCTCTGTCTCTCTCTCTCTCAAGCACACACACACTCCGCTCTCACACACACACACCTCTGTCTCTCTCCCACACACAGACACCTCTGTCTCTCTCTCTCACACACACCCCTATCTCTCTCACAGACGCACCTCTGTCTCTATGTCACACACACGCATGTCTGTCTCTCGCTCTCTCACTCACAGACATACCTCTGTTTCTCTCTCACACACACATATCTCTGTTTCTCTCACAAACGCACACCTCTCTCTCTCACACACACACACACACTCCTCTCTCTCTAACAAACACACACTCAATTCTGTCACACACACACATCTCTCTCACACACAGCTCTATCTCGCTATCACACACATGAACTCCTGTCTCTCGCAAACACTCCTCTCTTTCAACACATACCTCTGTTTCTCTCTCACACACACACTCCTCTCTATCGCACACACAGACTCCTCTCTCTCACACACACACTCCTCTCTCACTCACTCACACTCCTCCCTCTCACAAACACACACTCCTCTCTCTCACACACTCACACTCCTCTCTCTCACACACACACGCACTCCTCTGTCTTACACACACACACTCCTCTCTCTCACTCACACTCCTCTCTCTCACACACACCTCTGTCTTTCACACACACATACCTCTGTCTCATTCCCTCACACACATACCTCTGTTTCTCGCTCACGCACACACCTCCTCTCTCACACACACACACTCCTCTGTCTCACACACACATACATAATCATCTCTCTCTCACATTCACAATCCTCTCTCTCTCAGACACACGCATTCCTGTCTCTCACATACACACTCCTCTCTCTCACACACACACTTCTCTCTCTCACAGAGACACTACTCTCTCTCACAGACACACACACACTCTTCTCTCTTGCACACACACACACTCCTCACTCTCACACACACACTCCTCGCACTTGCACACACACCCTCCTCTCTCTCGCACACACACACTCCTCTGTCTCTTACACACATACACATACACAATCCTCTCTCTCTCTCTCAAACACACAATCCTCCCTCTCTCTGACACACTCCTCTCTCTCACAGACACACACACTCCTCTCTCTCTCACACACACACCCCTCCCCCTCACATACACACTCCTCTCACACACACACACTCCTCACTCTCAGACACACACACTCCTCTCTATCACACGCACTGTTCTCTTTCAACACACACCTCTGTCTCACTCTAATACACACACAAATACCTCTGTGTGTCTCTCTCTCTCTCACACACATATTCGTCTGTTTCTCGCTCATGCACACACCTCCTCTCTCACACACACACTCCTCTGTCTCACACACACACACACACTCACACATACACAATCCTTTCTCTCTCACATACACAATCCTCTCTCTCTGACACATGCATTCCTCTCTCTCACACACACACTCCTCTCTCTCACACACACACTCCTCTCTCTCACAGAGACACTACTCTGTCTCACAGACACACACACATTCCTCTCTCTTGCACACACACACACACACACACACACACACACTCCTCACTCTCAGACATACACAAACTCCTCGGACATGCACACACACATTCCCCTCTCTCACACACACACACTCCTCTGTCTCACACACACACACACTCACACATACACAATCCTTTCTCTCTCACATACACAATCCTCTCTCTCTGACACATGCATTCCTCTCTCTCACACACACACTCCTCTCTCTCACACACACACTCCTCTCTCTCACAGAGACACTACTCTGTCTCACAGACACACACACATTCCTCTCTCTTGCACACACACACACACACACACACACACACTCCTCACTCTCAGACATACACAAACTCCTCGGACATGCACACACACATTCCCCTCTCTCACACACACACACTCCTCTGTCTCACACACACACACACTCACACATACACAATCCTTTCTCTCTCACATACACAATCCTCTCTCTCTGACACATGCATTCCTCTCTCTCACACACACACTCCTCTCTCTCACAGAGACACTACTCTCTCTCACAGACACACACACACTCCTCTCTCTTGCATGCACACACACACACACACACACACTCCTCACTCTAACACACACATACTCCTCGCTCTTGCACAGACACACTCGTCTCTCTCGCACACACACACTGCTGTCTCTCTCTCACACACACCTCCTCTCTCTCACAAACACACTCTTCTCTCACACACACAATCACACACTCCTCCCTCTCACACTGCCCTCCCTCATCTACATGCACACTTCTCTCTCACACCCACACGTAATCCTCTGTTTCACACAAACTCTCCTCTCTCTCACACACACACTCTGTCACACACACACACTCCTCTCTCTCACAAACACTCCTCTTCCTCACACACACTACTCACCCTCACACACACACAAACTTCTCTCTCACACACTCCTCTCGCACACACTTCTCTCCCACAAACACACACATACTCCTCTCTCTCGTACACACACTCATCTCTCTAACACACAGACACACACACACATTCCTCTCTCTCACACACACTCACTCCTCTCTTTCGACACACATCTCTGTCTCTCTCTAAGACACACAGACATGCCTCTGTCTACCTCTCTCACAAACACACACACTCCTCTCTCACACACACACACACTCCTCCTCTCCCTCTCTCACACACACATTCCTCTCTCAGACACACACACTCCTCTCTCTCACACACACTGTTCTCTTTCAAAACACACCTCTGTCTCACTCTCATACACACACAAATACCTCTGTCTCTCTCTCTCTCACACATATTCGTCTGTTTCTCGCTCATGCACACACCTCCTCTCTCACACACACATTCCTCTTTCTCACACACACATACACAATCCTCTCTCTCTCACATACAGAATCCTCTCTCTCCGACACACACATTCCTCTCTCTCATACACACACTCCTCTCTCTCACACACACTCTCCTCTCTCTCACAGAGACACTACTCTCTCTCACAGACACACACACACTCCTCACTCTTGCACACACACACTCGTCTCTCTCGCACACACACACTGCTGTCTCTCTCTCACACACACACTCCTCTCTCTCACACACACACTCTTCTCTCTCACACACACACACTCCTCTCTCTCTCACATACAGACTCTTCTCTCTCTCACACACACACTCCTGTCTGTTACACACATTCCTCTCTCTCACACACACTCTTCTCTCTCACACACTCACACTCCTCTCTCTCACACACATGCATGTACTCCTCTGTCTCACACACACACACTCCTCTCTCTCACTCATACTCCTCTCTCTCACACACACACCTCTGTCCCTCACACACACATACCTCTGTCTCTCTTTCTCTCACACATATACCCCTGTTTCTCGCTCATGCACACACCTCCTCTCTCACACACAGACACTTCTCTGTCTCACACACACACATACACAATCTTCTCTCTCTCACATACACAACCCTCTCTCTCTCAGACACACGCATTCCTCTCTCTCACACACACACTCATCTCTCACACACACACACTCTTCTCTCAGACACACAAACACACACTCCTCTCTCTCACACACACTGCTCTCCCTCAGCTACACACAAACTCCTCTATCACAGACACACTTCTTTCTCTCACACACACACTGCTGTCTCTCACAGAGATGGTACTCTCTTTCACAGACAAACACACTCCTCTCTCTCGCACACACACACACACTCCTCACTCTCACACATACACACTCCTCTCTCTTGCACACACACACTTCTCTCTCTGGCACACACACACTCCTCTCTCTGGCACACACACACTCCTCTCTCTCTCACTTTCACACTCCTGTCTCTTACACACACACAGTCCTCTCTCTCACACACACACACTCCTCTCTCTCTCACACACCTCACTCTCAGACACATACTCTCCTCTCTCTCTGACACACACACTCCTGTCTGTTACACACACATTCTCGTCTCTCTCTCACACACACTTCTCTCTCTCACACACACACACACACCTCACTCTCAGACACACTCTCCTCTCTCTCAACACTCCTCTCTTTCAACACTCACCTCTGTCTCTCTCTCATACACACACAGACACACCTCTGTCTCTCTCTCACACACACACACACTCCTCACTCTCAAACACACTCCTCTTCCTCACACACACTCCTCTTCCTGATACACATTACTCACCCTCACACACACACACACAAACACACACACTCCTCTCTCACACACTCCTCTCTCACACACCTTCTCTCCCACAAACACACACATACTCCTCTCTCTCGCACACACACACTCATCTCTCTTACACACAGACACACACACGCACTCCTCTCTCTCACAAACACACACTCCTCTCTTTCGACACACATCTCTGTCTTTCTCACAAACACACACACTCCTCTCTCTCACACACACACACTCCTCTCCCTCTCTCACACACACATTCCTCTCTCTCACACACACACACACACTCGTCTCTCACACACAGACACCTCTCTCACACACACACACACTCCTCTCTCTCACACACACACTCCTCTCTCTCTCACATACAGACTCTTCTCTCTCACACACACATACTCCTGTCTCTTACACACACACACTCCTCTCTCTCGCACACATTCCTCTCTCTCACACACAATCTTCTGTCTCACACACTCACACACTCCTCTCTCACACACACATGCTTGTACTCCTCTGTCTCAATCACACACACTCCTCTCTGTTGCAGACACTCCTCTTTCTCACACAGGCATGCACACACTTTTCTCTCGCACACACATCTCTGTCCCTCACACACACATACCTCCGTCTCTCTCTCACACATATACCCCTGTTTCTCACTCATGCACACACCTCCTTTCTCACACACACACACTCCTCTGTCTCACACACACACATACATAATCATCTCTCTCTCACATTCACAATCCTCTCTCTCTCAGACACACGCATTCCTGTCTCTCACATACACACTCCTCTCTCTCACAGAGACACTACTCTCTCTCACAGACACACACACACTCTTCTCTCTTGCACACACACACACTCCTCACTCTCACACACACACTCCTCGCACTTGCACACACACCCTCCTCTCTCTCGCACACACACACTCCTCTGTCTCTTACACACATACACATACACAATCCTCTCTCTCTCTCAATCACACAATCCTCCCTCTCTCTGACACACTCCTCTCTCTCACAGACACACACACTCCTCTCTCTCTCACACACACACCCCTCCCCCTCACATACACACTCCTCTCACACACACACACTCCTCTCTCTCACATGCACTGTTCTCTTTCAACACACACCTCTGTCTCACTCTCATACACACACAAATACCTCTGTCTCTCTCTCTCTCTCACACATATTCGTCTGTTTCTCGCTCATGCACACACACTCCTCTCTCACACACACACTCCTCTGTCTCACACACACACACTCACACATACACAATCCTTTCTCTCTCACATACACAATCCTCTCTCTCTGACACATGCATTCCTCTCTCTCACACACACACTCCTCTCTCTCACAGAGACACTACTCTCTCTTACAGACACACACACACTCCTCGCTCTTGCACACACACACTCGTCTCTCTCGCACACACACACTGCTGTCTCTCTCTCTCACACACACCTCCTCTCTCTCACACACACACTCTTCTCTCACACACACAATCACACACTCCTCCCTCTCACACTGCTCTCCCTCATCTACATGCACACTTCTCTCTCACACCCACATGTAATCCTCTGTTTCACACAAACTCTCCTCTCTCTCACACACACACTCCTCTCTCTCTCTCTCTCTGTCACACACACACACTCCTCTCTCTCACAAACACTCCTCTTCCTCACACACACTACTCACCCTCACACACACAAACTTCTCTCTCACACACTCCTCTCGCACACACTTCTCTCCCACAAACACACACATACTCCTCTCTCTCGTACACACACTCATCTCTCTAACACACAGAAACACACACACACTCCTCTCTCTCACTCACACTCCTCTCTCTCACACACATGCATGTACTCCTCTGTCTCACACACACACACTCCTCTCTCTCACTCACACTCCTCTCTCTCACACACATGCATGTACTCCTCTGTCTCACACACACACACTCCTCTCTCTCACTCACACTCCTCTCTCTCACACACACTCCTCTTTCTTACACACAAATGCACACTCTTTTCTCTCGCACACACACCTCTGTTTCTCACACACACATACCTCTGTCTTTCTCTCTCTCACACATATACCCCTGTTTCTTGCTCATGCACACACATCCTCTTTCACACACACACATACACAATCATCTCTCTCACATACACAATCCTCTCTCTCTCATACACACACATTCCTCTCTCTCACACACACACACTACTCTCTCGCTCACACACACTCCTCTCTCTCACAGAGACACTACTCTCTCTCACAGACACACACACACTCCTCTCTCTTGCACACACACACACACACACACACACACTCCTCACTCTCACACATACACAAACTCCTCGGACATGCACACACACACTCCTCTCTCTCGCACACCCACACTCCTCTCTCTCTCTCTCTCACACACACCTCCTCTCTATCACACCTCTGTCTCACACACACATACACATACACAATCCTCTCTGTCTCTCACACACACAATCCTCCCTCTCTCAGACACACCTCCTCTCTATCACACCTCTGTCTCACACACACATACACATACACAATCCTCTCTGTCTCTCACACACAC
Organism: Isurus oxyrinchus; assembly: GCA_026770705.1. NCBI lineage: Eukaryota > Metazoa > Chordata > Chondrichthyes > Lamniformes > Lamnidae > Isurus > Isurus oxyrinchus. Next base: position 83,526,886 of record JANJGN010000004.1, on the reverse strand, counting down.
AATCCTCCCTCTCTGAGACACACACACTCCTCTCTCTCACACACTCACTCCTCTCTCTCACAGAGACACTCCTCTCTCTCACAGACACACACACACTCCTCTCTCTCTCACACACACACGCCTCTCCCTCACACACACACACTCCTCTCACACACACACACTCCTCACTCTCAGACACACACACTCTTCTTTCTCACACACACTGCTCTCTTTCAACACACACCTTTGTCTCACTCTCATACACACACACATACCTCTGTCTCTCTCTCTCACACATATTTGTCTGTTTCTCGCTCATGCACACACCTCCACTCTCACTCACACACACTCCTCTGTCTCACATACACACATACACAATCCTCTCTCTCACATACACATTCCTCCCTCTCTGACGCACGCATTCCTCTCTCTCACACACACACTCCTCTCTCTCACACACACACTCCTCTCTCTCACAGAGACACTACTCTCTCTCACAGACACACACACACTGCACGCTCTTGCACACACACACTCCTCTCTCTCGCACATACACTGCTCTCTCTCTCTCACACACACAATTCTCCCTCTGTCGGACACACACACTCCACTCTCTCACAGACACACTCCACTCTCTCACACACACACTCCTCTCTCTCACAGAGACACTCCTCTCTCTCACAGACACTCACACACTCCTCTCTCTCTCACACACACAGTCCTCTCACACACACACACTCCTCACTCTCAGACACACACAAACCTTTCTCTCACACACACTGCTCTCTTTCAACAAACACCTCTGTCGCACTCTCATACACACACACACACCTCAGTCTCTTTCTCTCTCTCTCTCACACACACACTCATCTCTCTCACACAGACACTCCGCTATCTCACACACACTCCTTTCTCACACACACACCTCTCACACACACACACCTCACTCTCAGACACACACACTCCTCTCTCTCACACACACTGCTCTCTTTCAACACACACCTCTGTCTCACTCTCATACACACACACACCTCTGTCTGTTTCTCACTCTCTCACACACACACTCATCTCTCTCACACACACACTCCGCTATCTCACACACACTCCTCTCTCACACACACACCTCTGCCTCTCTCTCACAATCACAACTCTCTGTTTCTCTCTCTCACACACACACACACGCACACTGCACACACACGCACGCACTTCTGTCTCTCTCTCACCCTCACAAACCTCTGTCTGTCGCTCACTCACACGCACACACTCCTCTCTGTCTCTCACACACCCCCACTCAATTCTCTCACACACTTCTCTCTCACACACATACTCAATTCTCCCTCTGACACACACACACTCCTCTCTCTCACACACACACTCCTCTCTCTCAGGCACACACACTCCTCTCTTTCACACACATACACACCTCTATCTCTCTAGCACAGACACACACTCCTCTTTCTCACACACACACACTCCTCTCTTTCGACACACATCTCTGTCTCTCTCTGACACACACATACATCTTTCTCTCTCTCACTTACACACCTCTGTCTCTCTCTCACACACACACATACACCTCTGTCTCTCTCTCTCTCAAGCACACACACACTCCGCTCTCACACACACACACCTCTGTCTCTCTCCCACACACAGACACCTCTGTCTCTCTCTCTCACACACACCCCTATCTCTCTCACAGACGCACCTCTGTCTCTATGTCACACACACGCATGTCTGTCTCTCGCTCTCTCACTCACAGACATACCTCTGTTTCTCTCTCACACACACATATCTCTGTTTCTCTCACAAACGCACACCTCTCTCTCTCACACACACACACACACTCCTCTCTCTCTAACAAACACACACTCAATTCTGTCACACACACACATCTCTCTCACACACAGCTCTATCTCGCTATCACACACATGAACTCCTGTCTCTCGCAAACACTCCTCTCTTTCAACACATACCTCTGTTTCTCTCTCACACACACACTCCTCTCTATCGCACACACAGACTCCTCTCTCTCACACACACACTCCTCTCTCACTCACTCACACTCCTCCCTCTCACAAACACACACTCCTCTCTCTCACACACTCACACTCCTCTCTCTCACACACACACGCACTCCTCTGTCTTACACACACACACTCCTCTCTCTCACTCACACTCCTCTCTCTCACACACACCTCTGTCTTTCACACACACATACCTCTGTCTCATTCCCTCACACACATACCTCTGTTTCTCGCTCACGCACACACCTCCTCTCTCACACACACACACTCCTCTGTCTCACACACACATACATAATCATCTCTCTCTCACATTCACAATCCTCTCTCTCTCAGACACACGCATTCCTGTCTCTCACATACACACTCCTCTCTCTCACACACACACTTCTCTCTCTCACAGAGACACTACTCTCTCTCACAGACACACACACACTCTTCTCTCTTGCACACACACACACTCCTCACTCTCACACACACACTCCTCGCACTTGCACACACACCCTCCTCTCTCTCGCACACACACACTCCTCTGTCTCTTACACACATACACATACACAATCCTCTCTCTCTCTCTCAAACACACAATCCTCCCTCTCTCTGACACACTCCTCTCTCTCACAGACACACACACTCCTCTCTCTCTCACACACACACCCCTCCCCCTCACATACACACTCCTCTCACACACACACACTCCTCACTCTCAGACACACACACTCCTCTCTATCACACGCACTGTTCTCTTTCAACACACACCTCTGTCTCACTCTAATACACACACAAATACCTCTGTGTGTCTCTCTCTCTCTCACACACATATTCGTCTGTTTCTCGCTCATGCACACACCTCCTCTCTCACACACACACTCCTCTGTCTCACACACACACACACACTCACACATACACAATCCTTTCTCTCTCACATACACAATCCTCTCTCTCTGACACATGCATTCCTCTCTCTCACACACACACTCCTCTCTCTCACACACACACTCCTCTCTCTCACAGAGACACTACTCTGTCTCACAGACACACACACATTCCTCTCTCTTGCACACACACACACACACACACACACACACACTCCTCACTCTCAGACATACACAAACTCCTCGGACATGCACACACACATTCCCCTCTCTCACACACACACACTCCTCTGTCTCACACACACACACACTCACACATACACAATCCTTTCTCTCTCACATACACAATCCTCTCTCTCTGACACATGCATTCCTCTCTCTCACACACACACTCCTCTCTCTCACACACACACTCCTCTCTCTCACAGAGACACTACTCTGTCTCACAGACACACACACATTCCTCTCTCTTGCACACACACACACACACACACACACACACACTCCTCACTCTCAGACATACACAAACTCCTCGGACATGCACACACACATTCCCCTCTCTCACACACACACACTCCTCTGTCTCACACACACACACACTCACACATACACAATCCTTTCTCTCTCACATACACAATCCTCTCTCTCTGACACATGCATTCCTCTCTCTCACACACACACTCCTCTCTCTCACAGAGACACTACTCTCTCTCACAGACACACACACACTCCTCTCTCTTGCATGCACACACACACACACACACACACTCCTCACTCTAACACACACATACTCCTCGCTCTTGCACAGACACACTCGTCTCTCTCGCACACACACACTGCTGTCTCTCTCTCACACACACCTCCTCTCTCTCACAAACACACTCTTCTCTCACACACACAATCACACACTCCTCCCTCTCACACTGCCCTCCCTCATCTACATGCACACTTCTCTCTCACACCCACACGTAATCCTCTGTTTCACACAAACTCTCCTCTCTCTCACACACACACTCTGTCACACACACACACTCCTCTCTCTCACAAACACTCCTCTTCCTCACACACACTACTCACCCTCACACACACACAAACTTCTCTCTCACACACTCCTCTCGCACACACTTCTCTCCCACAAACACACACATACTCCTCTCTCTCGTACACACACTCATCTCTCTAACACACAGACACACACACACATTCCTCTCTCTCACACACACTCACTCCTCTCTTTCGACACACATCTCTGTCTCTCTCTAAGACACACAGACATGCCTCTGTCTACCTCTCTCACAAACACACACACTCCTCTCTCACACACACACACACTCCTCCTCTCCCTCTCTCACACACACATTCCTCTCTCAGACACACACACTCCTCTCTCTCACACACACTGTTCTCTTTCAAAACACACCTCTGTCTCACTCTCATACACACACAAATACCTCTGTCTCTCTCTCTCTCACACATATTCGTCTGTTTCTCGCTCATGCACACACCTCCTCTCTCACACACACATTCCTCTTTCTCACACACACATACACAATCCTCTCTCTCTCACATACAGAATCCTCTCTCTCCGACACACACATTCCTCTCTCTCATACACACACTCCTCTCTCTCACACACACTCTCCTCTCTCTCACAGAGACACTACTCTCTCTCACAGACACACACACACTCCTCACTCTTGCACACACACACTCGTCTCTCTCGCACACACACACTGCTGTCTCTCTCTCACACACACACTCCTCTCTCTCACACACACACTCTTCTCTCTCACACACACACACTCCTCTCTCTCTCACATACAGACTCTTCTCTCTCTCACACACACACTCCTGTCTGTTACACACATTCCTCTCTCTCACACACACTCTTCTCTCTCACACACTCACACTCCTCTCTCTCACACACATGCATGTACTCCTCTGTCTCACACACACACACTCCTCTCTCTCACTCACACTCCTCTCTCTCACACACACCTCTGTCTTTCACACACACATACCTCTGTCTCATTCCCTCACACACATACCTCTGTTTCTCGCTCACGCACACACCTCCTCTCTCTCACACACACCTCCTCTCTCTCACACACACACTCCTCTGTCTCACACGCACACACACATACACACTCCTCTCTCGCACACACACAATCCTCCCTCTCTCTGACACACACACTTCTCTCTCTCACACACACACTCCTCTCTCTCACAGAGACACTCCTCTCTCTCACAGACGCACACACACTCCTCTCTCTCTCACACACACACCCCTCTCCCTCAAACACACACACTCCTCTCACACACACATGCTCCTCACTCTCACACACACTGCTCTCTTTCAACACACACCTCTGTCTGACTCTCATACACACACACACACACACCTCTGTCTCTCTCTCTCTCACACACACACTCCTCTCTCACACACAGACCTCTGCCTCTCTCTCACACACACAATTCTCTGTTTCTCTCTCTCTCTCACACACACACTCCACACACACGCACGCACCTCTGTCTCTCTCTCACACACACACTCCTCTCTCTCCCAGACACACCTCTTCTCTCTCTCTGACACACACACAGACACACCTCTGTCTCTCTCTCTTGCTCACACACATATATCTGTCTGTCTCTGACACACACATGCACAGATCTGCCTCTCTCTCACACTCACAAACCTCTGTCTGTCTCTCACTCACACACACACACTCCTCTCTGTCTCTCACACACCCCCACTCAATTCTCTCACACACTCTCTCACATACACCCCTGTCTTTCTCTCTCACACACACACACTCCTCTCTCTCACACACACACATCTATCACTCTCTCACACACAGACTCCTCTCTCTCACAAACACTCCTCTCTCACAAGTACAAATACACACTCCTCTCTTTCACACACACTGCTCTCCTTCACACACACACCTCTCACACACAGACGCACACACATACTCGTCTCTCTCACACACATATTCCTCTCTCTCTCGCACACACACTCCTCTCTTTCACACACACACACACACACACACACCCCTCTGCCTCTCTCTCTCACACACACACACACTCATCTGTCTCTCTCACACATATACACTTTCCTCTTTTTCAAACACAGACACACATCTCTGTCTCACTCTCATTTGTCTCTCTCACACACACACATATTTGTCTCTCTCTCACACACACACACACTCCTCTCTCTCACACACTCAGTCCTCTCTCTCACACACACACTCCTCTCTCTCGCACACACACACACACACTCCTCTCTCTCACACATACTCCTCTCTCTCACACACCCACGCTCCTCTCTCTCTCACATACACACCCCTATCTCTCACACACTCTCACACCTCTGTCTCTATGTCACACACACATGTCTGTCTATCTCTCACTCACACACATACCTCTGTTTCTCTCTCACTCACACACACACACACACACCCACTTCTCTCTCTCTCACACACACCCACACTCAATTCTCTCACACACACACTTCTCTCTCGCACACAAACACTCATCACTCTGTCTAACAAACACACACTCCTCTCCCTCACACACACTATTCTATCTCACACACACACTCCTCTCTCTCACACACACACACTCTCTCTCTCACACACACACTCCTCTCTCTCAAACACACCCACACTCAATTCTCACACATACACTATTCTCTCTTGCACACAAACACTCATCACTCTCTTTAAAAAACCCACGCACTCCTCTCTCTCACACACATTCCTCTCTCTCACACACTCCTCTCTCACAGACTTCTCTCTCACATGCTTCTCTCTCACTCACTTCTCTCTCACAAACACACACACACTCCTCTCTCTAACACTGCTCTCCCTCACATACACACACACTTCTCTCTCTCACATACACACCCCTATCTCTCACACACTCTCACACCTCTGTCTCTACGTCACACACACACGTCTGTCTCTCTCTCTCACTCACACACATACCTCTGTTTCTCTCTCACTCACACACACACACACACACCCACTTCTCTCTCTCTCACACACACCCACACTCAATTCTCTCACACACACACTTCTCTCTCGCACACAAACACTCATCACTCTCTCTAACAAACACACACTCCTCTCTTGCACACAGACTCCTCTCCCTCACACACACTATTCAATCTCACACACACACACCTCTCGCAAACACTTCTCTCTCACGCACTTCTCTCTCACGCACTTCTCTCTCACAAACACACACATACTCCTCTCTCTCATGCACACACACTCCTCTCTCTAACACACACACACACACTCCTCTCACTCACTCACACTCCTCTCTCTCACACACACATGCACACTCCTCTCTCTCTCACACACACATTCCACTTTCTCACACACACATGCACTCTCTCTCTCTCACACACACTCCTCTCTCTCTCAAACACACCAACATTCAATTCTCTCAAACACACTTCTCTCTCACACACAAACACTCAACACTCTCTCTAACAAACACATGCACTTCTCTCTCTCACACACACTCCTCTTTCTCACACACTCCTCTCTCACACACTTCTCTCTCACAAACACACACATACTCCTCTCTCTCGTTCACACACACTCCTCTCTCTAACACACACACACGCACACACACACTCCTCTCACTCACTCGCACTCCTCTCTCTCACACACACACTCTCCTCTCTTTCAACACACACCTCTGTCTCTCTCTCATACACACACACCTCTGTCTCTCTCTCTCACACACACACTCTTCTCTCACACACACAAACACGCACTCCTCCCTCTCACACTGCTCTCCCTCACATACACACACACTTCTCTCTCTCTCTCACACACACACACACATACTCCTCTCTTTCACACACACACTCCTCTCTCTCACACACACACTCCTCTCTGTTTCTCCCACTCTGTCACACACACATACTCCTCTCTCTCACACACAGAATTCTCTCTCACAAACACACACACTCCTCTCTCTCACTCACACTGCTCTCTCTCACACACACTCCTCTTTCTCACGCACATATGCACACTCCTCTCTCTTGCACACACACTTCTGTATCTCTCTCACACACAAGCACACCTCTGTGTCTCTCGCTCTCACATACACATACCTCTGTTTCTCTCTCACACACACCTCTCTTTGTATCTCACACACACACAGTCCTCTGTCTCACACATACATACACACACACTGTTCTCTCACTCACGCACACACTCCTCTCTCTCACAGAGACACTCCTCTCTCTCACAGATGCACACACACTCCTCTCTCTCGCACACACAGACTCTTCTTTCTCTCGCACACACACTCCTCTCTCTCGCACACACACACTGCTCTTTCTCACACACTCACTCCTCTCTCTCACACACATACACACCTCCATCTCTCTAGCACACACACACACCCACTCCTCTCTCTCACACACACACACATACTCGTCTCTCTCACACACACACTCCTCTCTCTCACACACACACTCCTCCCTGTCTCTGTCTCTGTCTCTCTCTCTCTCTATCACACACACTCCTCTCTCTCACACACTCTCCTCTCTCTCACACACACTCCTCTCTCTCACACACACTCTCTCTCGCATACACCCCTCTGTCTTTCTCTCACATATTCCTCTCTCTCACACACACTCTCCTCTCTTTCAACACACACCTCTGTTTCTCTCTCATACACACACACCTCTGTCTCTCTCTCTCACACACACACTCTTCTCTGACACACACAAACACGCAGTCCTCTCTCTCACACTGCTCTCCCTCACATACACGCACACTTCTATCTCACACACACACGCACACACTCCTCTCTTTCACACACACTCCTCTCTCTCACACACACACTCTTCTCTGTCTCTCTCACTCTCTCACACACACATACTCCTCTCTCTCACACATAGAATTTTCTCTCACAAACACACGCACTCCTCTCTCTCACTCGCACTGCTCTCTCACACACACACTCCTCTTTCTCACCCACACACGCGTACTCCTCTCTCTTGCACACACATGTCTGTATCTATCTCACACACATGCACACCTGTGTCTCTTGCTCTCACACACACGTACCTCTGTTTCTGTCTCACACACGCACCTCTCTCTGTCTCTCTCACACACACAATCCTCTGTCTCACACACACATACACAAACATAGACTCCTCTCTCACACACACACACTCTCTCTCACAGAGTCACTTCTCTCTCTCACAGATGCACACACACTCCTCTCTCTCGCACACACACACTCCTCTCTCTCACAAACATACACACCTCCATCTCTCTAGCACAGACACACACACACACGCTCCTCTCTCTCAAACACACACACTCCTCTCCTTCGACACACATCTCTGTCTCTCTCTCACACACACATACCTCTGTCTCTCTCTCTCTCACACGCACACCCCTATCTCTCACACAGACTCAAACCTCTCTCTCACAGACACACCTCTGTCTATGTCAAACACACACATGTCTGTCTCTCTCACTCGCTCACACAGATACCTCTGTTTCTCTCTCAGTCACACACACACACACACACACACTCTTCTCTCTCTCACACACAACCACACTCAATTCTTTCACACACACATCTCTCTCACACAAAAACACTCTTCACTCTCTCTAACAAATACACACTCCTCTCTCGCACACAGACTCCTCTCCCTCACACACACTATTCTACCCCACACACACACAGCTCTCGCACACACTTCTCTCTCACACACTTCTCTCTCACAAACACACATATACTCCTCTCTTGCACACACACTCTCCTCTCTCTAACACAAACATACACACACACACACACACACACACACTCCATTCTCTCACTCACACTCCTCTCTCTCGCACATACACTTCTGTCTCTCTCTCTCTCAAACTCATGCACACCTCTGACTCTCTCGCTCTCACACACACATACCTCTGTCTCTCTCTCACACACACACACACACTCACCCCTGTGCCTCACACACACACACACACACACACACACTCCTCTCTCAAGACACACACATCTGTCTCCCTCTCACACAAACTTCTCTCTCACACTCATACCCCTCTCTCTCACTCTCACACACACACACTTCTCTCTCTCACACACAACTTCTGTCTATCTCTGAAAAACAACCTCTGGCTTTCTCTCACAAACACACAACTCCCTGTCTCTCTCTCTCTCTGACACGCACACTGCTCTCCTTCACACACACACCTCTCTCACACACACACATACTCGTCTCTCTCACACACACACTCCTCTCTCTCACACACACATATACTCATCACACACACACACACACTCCTCTCTTTCACTCACATTCCTCTCTCTCACACATACACCTCTGTCTCTCTCTCTCAAACTCATGCACACCTTTGAGTCTCTCGCTCTCACACACACATACCTCTGTATCTCACACACACACACACACACACTCCTGTGCCTCACACACACATACACACACACTCCTCCCTCTCACAGAGACACTGATCTCTCTCACAGACAGACACACACTCCTCTCTCGCATACACCCACACAGACACACACACACACACACACACACACACACACAAACTCCTCTGCCTCACACACACACACTCCTCTCTCACACACACACACACTGCTCTCTCTCGCAGAGACACTGCTCTCTCTCACAGATGTACACACACACTCCTCCCTCTTGCACACAGACTCCTCTCTCACACACACACACTCCTCTCTCTCACACACAAACACTCCTCTCTCTCTCATGCACACACTCCTCTCTCTCACACTCAAACTCCTCTCTCTCACACACACACACTCCTCTCTCTCAAACACACTCCTCTCTCTTGCACGCACACACTCCTCTCTCTCTCATGCACACACTCCTCTCTCACACACGCACACGCACAATCCTCTCTCTCATGCACACACACTCCTCTCTCTCACACACAATCACTCCTCTCTCTCTCACACGCACACACACATTCCTCTCTCTCACACTCACACTCCTCTTTCTCACACACACACACTCCTCTCTCTCTTACACGCACATGCTCCTCTTTCTCACACACACACTCGTCTCTCTCTCACACACACACTCCTCTCTCTCACACACACACTCCTCTCTGCCTCTCTCTCTCTCACACACACACTTCTCTCTCTCACACACACACTTCTCTCCCACACACATACACAACCCTCTCTCACACACACTAGTCTCCTTTCTCTCACACACACTCTCTCTCACAAACACCCCTCTGTCTTACCCTCACACACACATATTCCTCACTCTCTCACACAGACTCTCCTCACTTTCACACACACACACCTCTGTCCCTCTCCCACACACACTCACTCATCTCTCACACAGATTCCTCCCCCTTCAAACAGAGATAAACATCTCTGTCTCACTCTCTTTCACACAAACACACTCCTCTCTCTCAAATGCACACACCTCTGTCTCTCTCACACACACACTCTTAGCTCTCACAAACACACTCTCTTCTCTTTCTTGCAGTCACACCTCTGTCTGTCTCTCTCTCTCTCTCACACACACACACCCCTGTCTCTCTCTCTCACTCACACACATACCTCTGTCTACTCTCTCACACACAGATATACGTCGGTCTCTCTCTCACATACACACCTCTGTCTCTCTCCCTCACACACACATACACCTTTGTCTCTCTCTCATGCACACACACGCTCTTCTGTCTCACACACACACTCTCCTCTGTCTCTCTCTCACACACACACACACACTTGTCTCACACACGCGCATACCTCTGTCCTTCTCACACATATATCTGTCTCTTTCTGAAGCTGACATACCTTTGTCTCTTTCTCAGATACACACCTCTGTCTCTCTCAAACACACATACACCTTTGTCTCTCTCTCACGCACACACAAACTCCTCTCTCACACACACACACACTTGTCTCACACTCACGCACAACGCTGTCTCTCTCTCACACGCACATCTCTGTCTCTCTCTCTCTCACATGCACATCCCTATCTCACAGACACACCTCTGTCTCTCTGTCACACACACACATGTCTGTCTCTCTCTCTCAATCTCATGCACACCTCTGTGTCTCTCGCTCTCCCACACACATTCCTCTGTCTCTCACACACACACACACACTCCTCTGCCTCACACACACATACACACACACACTCCTCTCTCACACATGCACACACTGCTCTCTCTCACAGAGACAATGCTCTCTCTCACAGACGGACACACGCACTCTTCTCTTTCGCACAAACAGACTCCTCCCTCTCTCAAACACACACACTCTCTTGCACACACACACTGCACTCTCTTGCACACACACTCCTCTCTCACACACACACACACTCCTCCTCTCTCTCTCACGCACGCACTCCTCTCTCACTCACACACACACACTCCTCTCTCTCATGCACACACTCCTCTGTCTCGCACACACACACTCCTCTCTCTCACACACACACACTCCTCTTTCTCGCACACACACACAGTCCTCTCTCTCACACACACACTCCTCTTTATCTCTTTCTCTCTCACACACACACTCCTCTCTCTCACACACACACTTCTCTCCCACACACAGACACGCCCCTCTCTCACACACACTAGTCTCCTTTCTCTCACACACACACTCTCTCTCACATTCACCCCACTGTCTTTCTCTCACACACACATATTCCTCTCTCTCTCACACACACGCTCCTCTCTTTCACACACACACACCTCTGTCTCTCTCACACACATACACATTCCTCTCTCTTCAAACAGAGACACATCTCTGTCTCACTCTCTCTCACACACACACAATCCTCTCTCTCATGCACACACACGCTCCTCTGTCTCACACACACACTCACACTCATCTCACACACGTGCACACCTCTGTCCCTCTCACACACACATGTATATCTGTCTCTTTCTGACACAGACATACCTCTGTCTCTTTCTCACATACACACACATACAGCTCTGTCTCTCTCTTATGCACACACACATTCCTCTCTCACAAACACTCACACTCATCTCACACTCACGCGCAACGCTGTCTCTCTCACACACACACATCTCTGTCTCTCACTCTCTCACACACAGAACCCTATCTCTCACACACACTTTTACACCTCTCTCTCACAGACACACCTCTGTCTCTATTTCACACACTCACATGTCTGTCTCTCTCACTCGCTCACACAGATACCTGTTTCTCTCTCACTCACTCACACACACACACTCTTCTCTCTCTCACACACAACTATACTCATTTCTCTCACACACACATCTCTCTCACACACAAACTCTTCACTCTCTCTAACAAACACACACTCCTCTCTCGCAGACAGACTCCTCTCCCTCACACACTCTACTCTACCTCACACACACACACACACACACACACACACACACACTACTCTCTCACACACTACTCTCTCACACACTTCTCTTTCACAAACACACACATACTCCTCTCTCTTGCACACACTCACTCCTCTCTCTAACACAAACACACACACACACACTCCTCTCTCTCACTGACACTCCTCTCTCTCACTCACACTCCTCTCTCTCACACACACACTTGTCTTTCTCACACACACATTCACACTCCTCTCTCTTGCACATACACCTCTGTCTCTCTCTTCCAAACTCATGCACACTTCTGTGCCTCTCGCTCTCTCTCACACATACCTCTATCTCTCTCACACACACACACACTCCTGTGCCTCACACACACATACACACACACACTACTCTCTCTCACACACACACTCCTCTCTCTCACCGAGACAGTGATCTCTTTCACAGACGGACACACACACAGTCCTCTCTCTCACACACACACACACACCCTCCTCTGCCTCACACACACGTACACACACACACTCCTCTCACTCTCACACACACACACACTCCTCTCTCTCTCTCACACACACTGCTCTCTCTCTCACACACACACACTTCTCTCTCTCACACACACACACACTCTTCTTTCTCACACACACTGCTCTCCTTCACACAAACTCCTCTCTCTCACACACACATACTCGTCTCTCTCACACACATACTACTCTCACACACACACAGACACACTCCTGTCTCTCACACACACACTCCTCGCTCACACACACACACACTCCTCTCTCTCACACAAACACTTCTCTCTCTCACAAACACACACTTTTCTCTCTCACACACACTGCTCTCCTTCACACAAACCCCCTCTCTCTCACACATACACACACTCATCTCTCTCACACACACACTTCTCTCTCTCACACACACACTCCTCTCTGTCACTCTCTCACACACACTCTTCTCTCTCTCACACACACACTCCTCTTTCTCGCACACGCACACTCCTCTCTCTCTCACACACACACTCCTCTTTCTCACCCACACACAGTCCTCTCTCTCACACACACTGCTCTCCTTCACACAGACCCCTCTGTCTCACACACACACACACACTCGTCTCTCTCACACACACAGTCCTTTCTCTCTCACACACACACACACATCTATCTGTCTCTTTCTCTCTCACACACACACTCCTCTCTCTCACACACACACTTCTTTCCCACACACAGATAGTCCCCTCTCTCACACACACTAGTCTCCTTTCTCTCACACACACTCTCTCTCACATACACCCCACTGTCATTCTCTCACATACACATATTCCTCCGTCTCTCACAGACACTCTCCTCTCTTTCACACACACACACACCTCTGTCTCTCTCTCTCACACACACACTCATCTGTCTCTCTCACACACATACACATACCTCTCTCTTCAAAGACGGAGAGACATCTCTGTCTCACTCTCTCTCTCACACACACACTCCTCTCTCTCACGCATACACACTTCTGTCTCTCTCTCACACAAACACAAACACAGACTCCGCACACACGCACACGCCTCTGTCTCTCTCACACACATACTCTTAGCTCTCACAAACACACACTCCTCTCTCTCTCGCAGACACACCTCTGTCTCACTCTCTCTCTCCTCTCTCTCACACACACACACACCTCTGTCTCTCTCTCTCGCTCACACACATACCTCTGTCTACTCTCTCACACACAGATACACCTCGGTCTCTCTCTCACATACACACCTCTGTCTCTCTCTCTCACACACACATACACCTCTGTTTCTCTCTCATGCACACACACGCTCCTCTGTCTCACACACACACACTCCTCTGTCTCACACACATACACAGACTCGTCTCACACACGCGCTCACCTCTGTCCCTCTCTCACGCACACATATATCTGTCTGTTTCTGACAGATATTCACACACACACACTCCTCTCTCTCACGCATACACACCTCTGTCTCTCTCTCTCTCACACAAACATACACCTTTGTCACTCTCTCATGCACACACATTCTCCTCTGTCTCACACACACACAGACACTCATCTCACACACGCGCACACCTCTGTCCCTCTCACACACACACATATATCTGTCTCTTTCTGACACAGACATACTTCTGTCTCTTTCTCACATACACACCTCTGTCTCTCTCACACACACATACAGCTCTGTCTCTCTCTTATGCACACACACATTCCTCTCTCACACACACTCAGACTCGTCTCACACTCACGCACAACGCTGTCTCTCTCTTACACACACATCTCTGTCTCTCTCTCTTTCACACACACACCCCTATCCCTATCTCTCGCACACACTCATACCTCTCTCTCACAGACACACCTCTGTCTCTATTTCACACACACACATGTCTGTCTCTCTCACTCGCTCACACAGATACCTGTTTTTCTCTCACTCACTCAAACACACACACTCTTCTCTCTCACACACACAACTATACTCATTTCTCTCACACACACATCTCTCACACACACAAACTCTTCACTCTCTCCAGCAAACAAACACTCCTCTCTCGCACACAGACTCCTCTCCCTCACACACTCTACTCTACCTCACACACACACACACTACTCTCTCACCCACTACTCTCTCACCCACTACTCTCTCACACACTACTCTCTCACACACTTCTCTTTCACAAACACACACAAAGTCCTCTCTCTTGCACACACTCACTCCTCTCTCTAACACAAACACACACTCCTCTCTCTCACTCACACTCCTCTCTCTCACTCACACTCCCCTCTCTCACACACACACTCCTCTTTCTCACACACACATTCACACTCCTCTCTCTCGCACATACACCTCTGTCTCTCTCTCTCAAACTCATGCACACCTCTGTGTCTCTCGCTCTCACACACACATTCATCTGGTTCTCTCTCACACACACACACACTCCTGTGCCTCACACACACATACACACACACACTCCTCTCTCTCAAACACACACTCCTCTGTCTCACAGAGACAGTGATCTCTCTCAAAGACGGACACACACACTCCTCTCTCTCGCATGCACGCACACACACTCCTCTGCCTCACACACACATACACACACACACTCCTCTCTCACACACACGCACTTCCCTCCCTCTCTCAAACACACTCCTCTCTCTCTCATGCAAACACCCACTCTCACACACACACACACACATACTCCTCTCTCTCACACACACACTCCTCTCTCACACACACACACACATCCTCTCTCTCACACACACACTTCTCTCTCTCACACACACACACTCCTCTCTCTCACACACACTGCTCTCCTTCACACAATCCCCTCTCTCTCACACACACACTCGTCTCTCTCACATACACACTTCTCTCTCTCACACACACACTCCTCTCTGTCTCTCTCTCTCTCACACACACTGCTCTCCTTCACACGAACCCCTCTCTCTCACACACACACACACTCGTCTCTCTCACACTCACACTTCTCTCCCACACACAGACACTCCCCACTCTCACACACACTAGACTACTTTCTCTCACACACACTCTCTCTCACATACACCGCTCTGTCTTTCTCTCACACATACATATTCCTCGCTCTCTCACACACACTCTCTTCTCTTTCACACACACACACCTCTGTCCCTCTCTCACATACACACACTCATCTGTCTCTCTCACACACATTCCTCCAGCTTCAAAAAGAGATACACATTTCTGTCTCACTCTCTCTCACACAAACACACTCCTCTCTCTCAAACGCACACACCTCTGTCTCTCTCACACACACACTCTTAGCTCTCACAAACACACTCTCCTCCCTCTCTCGCAGACACACCTCTGTCTCTCTCTCTCTCACACACACACACACACACACACACCTCTGTCTCTCTCACTTGCTCACACACATACCTCTCTCTACTCTCTCACACACAGATACACCTTGGTCTCTCTCTCTCACACACACAGACACCTCTGTCCCTCTCTCATGCACACACACGCTCCTCTGTCTCATGCACACACTCTCCTCTGTCTCTCACACACACACTCGTCTCTCACACGCGCACACCTCTGTCCCTCTCACACACACACATATATCTGTCTCTTTCTGAAACTGACATACCTTTGTCTCTTTCTCACATACACACCTCTGCCTGTCTCACACACACATACACCTTTGTCTCTCTCTCTCACGCAGACACACACACTGGTCTCACACTCACGCACAAAGCTGTTTCTCTCTCACACACACATCTCTGTCTCTCTCTCTCTCTCTCACACCCCTATTTCTCACACACACTCACACCTCTCTCTCACAGACACACCTGTCTCTCTGTCACACACACACATGTCTGTCTCTCTCACTCGCTCACACAGATACCTCTGTATCTCTCTCGCTCACTCACTCACACACACACACACTTCTTGCTCTCGCACACAACCAGCCTCAATTCTCTCACACACACATCTCTCTCACACACAAACACTCTTCACTCTCTCTAACAAACACAAACGCTCTCTTGCACAGACTCCTCTCCCACACACACACTACTCTATCTCAAACACACACACACTCATCTCTCATAAACTTCTCTGTCACAAACACACAAATACTCCTCTCTCTTGCACACACACACTCCACTCTCTAACACAAACACACACACACACACTCTCTCTCACTCAAACTCCTCTCCCTCACACATTCAGTCCTCTTTCTCACACACACATTCACACTCCCCTCTCTTACACATATACCTCTGTCTCTCTCTCTAAAACTCATGCACACCTCTGTGTCTCTTGCTCACACACACACACACACTCCTCTGCTTCACACACACATACACACACACACTCATTTCTCACACACGCACACACTGCTCTCTCACAGAGACAATGCTCTCTCTCACAGACAGACACAGGCACTCCTCTCTTTCGCACACACACTCCTCTCTTTTGCACACACACACTGCACTCTCTTGCACACACACTCCTCTTTCTCACGCACACACTCCTCTCTAACTCACACACAAACACTCCTCTCTCTCACACACACACTCCTCTCTCTCACACACACACACTCCTGTCTCACACACACACACACTTCTCTCTCTCACACACACACTCCTCCTCTCTCTCTCACACACACACTCCTCTCTCACTCACGCACACACTCCTCTCTCTCACACACACACTCCTCTCTCTCACACACACACAGTCGTGTCTCACACACACACACACTTCTCTCTCTCATACACACACTCCTTGTCTCGCACACACACACTCCTCTCTCTCACACACACACTCCTCTTTCTCACACACACAAACAGTCCTCTCTCTCACACACACACTCCTCTCTGTCTCTTCCTCTCTCACAGACACACTCCTCTCTCTCACACACACACTTCTCTCCCACACACAGACACTCCCCTCTCTCACACACACTCGTCTCCTTTCTCTCACACACACTCTCTCTCACATACACCCCACTGTTTTTCTCTCACACAGACATATTCCTCTCTCTCTCACACACACTCTCCTCTCTTTCACACACACACACCTCTGTCTCACTCTCACACACACACTCATCTGTCTCTCTCACATACATACACATTCCTCTCTCTTCAGAGAGACACATCTCTGTCTCACTCTCTCTCACAAACACACACACTCCTCTCTCTCACGCATACACACCTCTGTATCTCTCTCTCACACACACACACACATACACCTTTGTCGCTCTCTCATGTACACACACGCTCCTCTGTCTCACACACACACTCTCCTCTGTCTCACACACGCACACACACTCGTCTCACACATGCGCACACCTCTGTCCCTCTCTCACACACACATATATCTGTCTCTTTCTGACACAGATATACCTCTGTCTCTTTCTGACATACACACCTCTGTCTCTCTCACACACACATACAGCTCTGTCTCTCTCTTATGCACACACACATTCCTCTCTCACACACACACTCAGACTTGTCTCACACTCACGCATAGCGCTGTCTCTCTCTCACACACACATCTCTGTCTCTCTCTCTCTCTCACACACACCCCTATTTCTCACACACACTCACACCTCTCTCTCACAGACACACCTCTGTCTCTATGTCACACACACACATGTCTGTCTCTCTCACTCGCTCACACAGATATCTGTTCTCTCTCACTCACTCACACACACACACTCTTCTCTCTCTCACGCACACATCTCTCTCACACACACATCTCTCTCACACACAAACTCTTCACTCTCTCTAACAAACACACACTCCTCTCTCGCACACAGACTCCTCTCCCTCACACACACTACTCTACCTCACACACACACAAACACACACACTAGTCTCTCACACACTACTCTCTCACACACTTCTCTTTCACAAACACACACAAAGTGTTCTCTCTTGCACACACTCACTGCTCTCTCTAACACAAACACACACACACACACACTCCTCTCTCTCACTCACACTCCTCTCTCTCACTCACACTCCTCTCTCACTCACACTCCTCTCTCTCACACACACACAATCCTCTTTCTCACACACACATTCACACTCCTCTCTCTCGCACATACACCTCTGTCTCTCTCTCCCAAACTCATGCACACCTCTGTGCCTTTCGCTCTCACTTGCACATACCTCTGTCTCTCACACACACACACACTCCTGTGCCTCACACACAAATACACACACACTCCTGTCTCTCACACACACACTCCTCTCACTCACAGAGACAATGATCTCTCTCACAGACGGACACACTCACTCCTCTCTCGCACACACACACACTCTCCTCTGCCTCACACACACATACACACACACACTCCTCTCCCTCACACACACTCTCCTCTCTCTCACACAAACACTTCTCTCTCTGACACACACACACACTTCTCTCTCACACACACTGCTCTCCTTCACACAAACCCCTCTCTCTCTCACACACACACACTCGTCTCTCTCACACACACACTTCTCTCTCTCTCACACACACACTTCTCTTTCAGTCACACACACACTCCTCTCTCTCGCACACACACACTCCTCTCTCTTGCACACACACACTCCTCTCTCTCGCACAGACACACTCCTCTTTCTCACCCACACACACTCCTCTCTCTCACACACACTGCTCTCCTTCACACACACCCCTCTGTCTCATACACACACTCGTCTCTCTCACGCACACACTTCTCTCTGTCTCTTTCTATCTCACACACACACTCCTCTCTCTCACACTCACACTTCTCTCCCACACACAGACACTCCCCTTTCTCACACACACTAATCTCCTTTCTCTCACGCACACTCTCTCTCACATTCACCCCTCTGTCTTTCTCTCACACACACATATTCCTCTCTCTCATACACACTTCTCTCTTTCACACACAGACACCTCTGTCTCTCTCTCTCACACACACACTCATCTGTCTCTCTCACACACATACACATGTCTCTCTCTTCAAACAGAGAGACACATCTCTGTCTCACTCTCTCTCTCACACACACACTCCTTTCTCTCACACATACACACTTCTGTCTCTCTCTCACACACACACACACACACACACTTGTCTCACACACATGCACACCTCTGTCCCTCTCTCACACACAGATATATCTGTCTCTTTCTGACACAGACATACCTCTGTCTCTTTCTCACATACACACCTCTGTCTCTCTCACACACACATACACCTCTGTCATCTCCCATGCACACACACAGTCCTTTCTCTCACACACACTCGTCTCAGACTCCCGCACAATGCTGTCTCTCTCTCACACACACACATCTCTGTCTCTCTCTCTCACAGACACACCCCTATCTTTCACACACACTCACACCTCTCTCTCACAGACACACCTCTGTCTCTATGTCACACACACACATCTCTCTCTCTCACTCGCTCGCACAGATACCTGTTTCTCTCTCATTCACACACACACACTCTTCTCTCTCTCACGCACAACCAGCCTCAATTCTCTCACACACACATCTCTCTCACACACAAACTCTTCACTCTCTCTAACAAACACACACTCCTCTCTCGCACACAGACTCCTCTCCCTCACACACACTACTCTACCTCAAACACACACACACTTCTCTCTCACACACTTCTCTCTCACACACTTCTCTCTCACACACACACACACACACACACACTCCTGTGCCGCACACACACACTCCTCTCTCTCACACACACACTCCTCTCTCTCACAGAGACAGTGATCTCTCCCAGAGACGGACACACTCATTCCTCTCTCTCGCACATACACACACACACACTCCTCTGCCTTGCACACACACACATACTCTTCTGCCTCACACACACACACATCCCTCTCTGTCTCACACACACACACTCCTCACACACACACACACACACACACACACACACACACTCCTCTCTCTCACACACACTACTCCTCTCTCACACACACATACACTCCTCTCCCTCATACACACACTTCTCTCTCTCACACACACACTCTTCTCTCTCACACACACACTTCTCTCCCACACACAGACACTCCCCTCTCTCACACACACTAGTCTACTTCCTCTCACACACAATCTCTCTCTCTCTCTCTGTCTTTCTCTCACACACACATATACCTCTCTCTCTCACAAACACTCTCCTCTCTTTCACACACACACACCTCTGTCTCTCTGACACACACACACACTCATCTGTCTCTCTCACACAAATACACATTCCACTCTCTTGAAACGGAGAGACACATCTCTGTCTCACTCTCTCTCACACACACACACTCCTCTCTCTCACACATACACACTTCTGTCTCTCTCTCACACAAACACACACTCCGCACACACACACACACCTCTGTCTCTCACACACACACACTCTTAGCTCTCACAAACACACACTCCTCTCTCTCTCGCAGAGACACCTCTGTCTCTCTCTCTGTCACACACACACACACACCTCTGTCTCTCTCTCTCTCTCGCTCACACACATACCTCTGTCTACTCTCTCACACACAGATACACCTCAGTCTCTCTCTCACATACACACCTCTGTCTCTCTCTCTCTCTCACACACATAAACCTCTGTCTCTCTCTCATGCACACACACACTCCTCTGTCTCACACACACACTCTACTCTGTCTCGCACACACACACTCGTCTCACATACGTGCACACCTCTGTCCCTCTCACACACACACATATATCTGTCTCTTTCTGACAGACATACCTCTGTCTCTTTCTCACATACACACCTCTGTCTGTCTCAAACACACATACACCTCTGTGTCTCTCTCACGCACACTCACACACTCGTCTCACACTCACGCACAACGCTGTTTCTCTCTCACACACACATCTCTGTCTCTCTCTCTCACACGCACACCCCTATCTCTCACACACACTCACACCTCTCTCTCACAGACACACCTCTGTCTCTATGTCACACACATACATGTCTGTCTCTCTCACTCGCTCACACAGATACTTGTTTCTCTCTCACTCACTCACACACACACCCTCTTCTCTCTCTCACACCCAACCATACTCATTTCTCTCACACACACATCTCTCTCACACACAAACTCTTCACTCTCTCTAACAAACACACACTCCTCTCTCGCACACAGACTCCTCTCCCTCACACACACTACTCTACCTCATACACACACACACACGCACTACTCTCTCACACACTTCTCTTTAACAAACACACACATACTCCTCTCTCTTGCACACACTCACTCCTCTCTCTAACACAAACACACACACACACACACTCCTCTCTCTCACTCACACTCCTCTCTCTCACACACACACTCCTCTTTCTCACACACAAACTCCTCTTTCTCACACACATATTCACACTCTTCTCTCTCGCACATACACCTCTGTCTCTCTCTCTCTCAAATTCATGCTCACCTCTGTGTCTCTCGCTCTCACACACACATACCTCTGTCTCTCTCACACACACACACACTCCTGTGCCTCACACACACATACACACACACACTCCTCTCTCTCACACACACACTCCTCTCTCTCACAGAGATAGTGATCTCTCTCACAGATGGACACACACACTCCTCTCTCGCACACACACACACAGACACACACACACAGTTCTCTGCCTCACACACATATACACATACACACTCCTCTCTCAAACACTCACACACACTGCTCTCTCTCACTGAGACACTGCTCTGTCTCACAGACGGACACACACACTCCTCTATCTCACACAAACACACTCCTCTCTCTCGAACATATACACTTTTCCCTCTCACACACACACTCCTCTCTCTTGCACACACACTCCTCTCTCTTGCACACACACACTCCTCTCTCAAACACACACAGTCCTCTCTCTCTCACGCACACACTCCACTCACTCACACACACACTCATCTCTCTCACACATACACTCCTCTCTCTCACACACACACACTCCTCTCACACACACACACACTTCTCTCTCTCTCTCTCAAACACACTTCTCTCTCTCACACACACACTCATACTCCTCTCTCTCACATACACACTCACACTCCTCTCTCTCACACACACACTCCTCTCTCACACACACACACTCCTCTCTCTTTCACACACATGAATCTCTCTCTCACACACACTGCTGTCCTTCACACACACACCTCTCTCACTCACACACACACACATACTCGTATGTCTCACACACACACTCCTCTCTCTGACACACACACTCCTCTCTGTACCTCCCTCTCTCTCGCACACACACTCCTCTCTCTCACACACACTCCTCTGTCTCACACATAATCTCTTTCACACACACACTCCTCTTTCTCACACACACATGCACACTCTTCTCTCTCGCACAAACACCTCTGTCTCTCTCTCACACACATGCACACTTCTGTGTTTCTTGCTCTCACACACACATACACACACACAAACTCCTCTCTCACACACACACACTCCTCTCTCTCTCGCACACACACTGCTCTCTCGCTATCATGCACACACACACACCTCTCTCTCACACACACACACACTCACCTCACACACACGCACACCACTGTCTCTCTCTGACACATACACTTCTGTCTCTCTCTCTCACTCACACACATCCCTCTGTTTCTCTCTCACTCACACACACACACACACACACTCCTCACACTCTCACAAACACCCACACTGAATTCTCTCACACACAGACTCCTCTCTCACACACCAACATTCATCACTCTCCCTAACAAACACATGCTCCTCTCTCTCACACGCACACACTCCTCTGTCACACACACACACACACCTCTCTCTCACACACTTCTCTCTCACAATTTTCTCTCTCTCAAACACACACATACACGTTTCTCTCGCACACACAAACTCCTCTTTCTCACACACACATGCACACTCCGCTGTCTCGCACACACACCTCTGTCTCTCTCTCACACACATGCACACCACTGTCTCTCGCACACATACTCCTCTCTCTCTCTCTCTCTCTCTCTCTCTCACACACACACTCCTCTCTCTCAGATGCACACATTCCTCTCTCACACACACACACTCCTCTCTCTCACACACAATGCTCTCCTTCACACACACATGTCTCTCTCTCACACACATTCCTCTCTCTCACAAACAAACTCCCCTCTGTCCCTTCCTCTCTCTCACACACACATTCCTCTCTCTCACACACACTCCTCTCTCTCACACACACCCTCTCTCACATACACCCCTCTGTCTTTCTCTCAGAAACACATATTCCTCTTTGTCACATACAAACTATCCTCTCTCTCACACACACACTCTCCTCTCTTTCCACACACACCTCTGTCTCTCTCTCTCATACACACACACCTCTCTCTCTCTCAGTCACACACACTTCTCTCTCTCACACACTCTTCTCTCACACACACAAACATGCACTCCTCTCTCTCACACTGCTCTCCCTCACATACACGCACTCTTCTCTCTCACGCACACACACATACTCCTCTCTTTCTCACACATACTCCTTTCTTTCACACACACACTCCTCTCTCTCTCTCTCACTCTGTCACACATACGCACTCCTCTCTCTCACTCACAATCCTCTCTAACACACACTCCTTTTTGTCACTCACACATGCACACTCCTCTCTCATGCACACACATCTCTGTCTCTCTCTCACACGCATGCACACCTCTGTGTCTCTCGCTCTCAGACACACCTCTCTCTGTCTCTCACACAGATACACTCCTCTGTCTCACACACATACATAAACATAAACTCCTCTCTCTCACACACACACTCCTCTCTCTCTCACACACACATTCCTTTCTCTCTCACACACATATGCACCTCGATCTCTCTAGCACACACACACACTCCTCTCTCTCACACAAACAAACTCCTCTCTTTCAAGAAACATCTCTCTCTCTCTCACACACACACAATAAACCTCTGTCTCTCTCTCATGCACACACACTCCTCTCTCACACACACGCACACCACTGTCTCTCTCACACACACACACCTCTGTCTCTCTCTCTCACATGCACACCCCTATCTCTCTCACACACTCACACTGCTCTCTCACAGACACACCTCTGTCTCTATGTCACACACACATGTCTGTCTATTTCTCTCATTGACACACATACCTCTGTTTCTCTTTCACTCACACACACACACTCCTCTCTCTCTCACACACACCCACACTTAACTCTCTCACACACACCTCTCTCACACACCAACACTCATCACTCTCCCTAACAAACACACGTTCCTCTCTCTCACACACACTACTGTCCCTCACACACACACGTTCCTCTCTCACACACTCCTTTCTCACACTCTTCTCTCTCACAAACACACACACAATTCTCTTTCTCACACGCACATGCACACGCCTCTCTCTTGCACACACACCTCAGTCTCTCTCTCACATTCATGCTCACCACTGTGTCTCTCACTCTCACTCACACATACCTCTGTTTCTCTAGCAAACACTCACCTCTTTCTCTCTCTCACACACACAGACACTTCTCTGTCTCACACAAACACACACACTCTCTCTCTCTCACACACACACTCCTCTCTCTCATAGACACGCACACACACTCCTCTGTCTCGCTTACGCACACCCCTTTCTCTCTCACACACACACTCTTCTCTCACACACACAAACATGCACTCCTCTCTCTCACACTGCTCTCCCTCACATACACGCACACTTCTCTCTCATGCACACAGACAAATACTCCTCTCTTCCTCACACACACTCCTCTCTCTCACACACACTCTCCTCTCTGTCTCTCTCGCTCTGTCACACGCACACACTCCTCTGTCTCACGCACACTCCTCTCTCGCACACACACTCCTCACTCTCTCGCACACACACTCCTCTCTTGCACACACACTCCTCTCTCTCACACACATACACACGTCTATCTCTGCAGCACACACATACACTCCTCTCGCTCACACATACACACACCACTCTTCCAACACACATCTCTGTCTCTCTCTCACACACACATACCTCTGTCTCTTTCTGACACACACATACCTCTGTTTCTTTCTCACATACACACCTCTGTTTCTCTCTCACGCAAACACACACTCCTCTCTCTCACACACACACGCACAACACTGAGTCTCTCTCTCGCACACAAACTTCTCTGTCTCTGTCTCTCTCACACTCACTCCTATCTCTCTCACTCACACACTCACACCTCTCTCACACAGACACACCTCTGTCTCTATGTCAACACATACATGTCTGTCTCTCTCACTCACTCACTCACATACCTCTGTTTCTCTCTCACTCACACACACACACACTTCTCTCTCTCACACACAACCACACAGAATTCCCTCACACACACACATCTCTCTCACACACAAACATTCATCACTCTCTCCAAGAAACACACACTCCACTCTCTCACGCAATCCTCTCCCTCACATGCACTGCACTCCCTCAGACACGCACACTTCTCTCTCACACACTTCTCTCTCACAAACAGATACATACTCCTCTCTCTTGCACACACACACTCCTCTCTCTAACACAAACACAAACACCACTCTCTCACTCACACTCCACTCTCTCTCAGACACACAAACTCCCCTCTCACACACACACACGCACTCTCCACTCTCTCACACACACACTCCTCTCTCGCACACTCACTCCTCTCTCTCGCACACTCACTCCTCTCTCTCACACACTCACTCCTCTCTCTCTCGCACACACACTGCTCTCTAGCTATCATGCACACACACACACCTCTCTCTCACACACACACACACTCACCTCACACACACGCACACCACTGTCTCTCTCTGACAGACACACCTCTGTCTCTCTCTCTCACTCACACACATCCCTCTGTTTCTCTCTCACTCACACGCACACACACACACACACACTCCTCTCACTCTCACAAACACCCACACTGAATTCTCTCCCACACACACTCCTCTCTCACACTCCATCACTCTCCCTAACAAACACATGCTCCTCTCTCTCACACGCACACACTCCTCTGTCACACACACACACACACCTCTCTCTCACACACTTCTCTCTCACAATTTTCTCTCTCTCAAACACACACATACTCGTCTCTCTCACACACACACACTCCTCTTTCTCACACACACATGCACACTCCTCTGTCTCGCACACACACCTCTGTCTCTCTCTCACACACATGCACACCACTGTCTCTCGCACACATACTCCTCTCTCTCTCTCTCACACACACACTCCTCTCTCTCAGATGCACACACTCCTCTCTCTCACACACAATGCTCTCCTTCACACACACATGTCTCTCTCTCACACACATTCCTGTCTCTCACAAACAAACTCCCCTCTGATGCTGAACGTTCAGTGCTCAGCAAAGGACTTAGTTTCATACCCTTACGCCCTCACCTCAATGAATTTCGGGCTCGGCATGATACTGAACTCTTCTTTCGCCGTCTTCGTCTCCGGGCTCACTTCTTCGGGCAGGAGTCCTCTCCCAGTTCAACGGATCCTTTTACCCATCTCCAATATTCTCCCTCCACCTGGACCCCTCCCTCTGGATTCTTACCTTCTCTTGATCCTTTCATTGAGAACTGTCGGCGCGACATTAGTCGTCTCAATTTCTCTGCTCCTCTCACCCATTCTAACCTGTCTCTCTCTGAACTTACTGCACTCCATTCTCTCAGGTCCAACCCTGACATTGTCATCAAACCCGCTGACAAGGGTGGTGCTGTTGTTGTCTGGCGCACTGACCTCTACCTCGCGGAGGTTGAGCGTCAACTTGCAGACACTTCCTCCTACCTTTCCCTGGACCATGACCCCACCACTGAACATCAAGCCATTGTTTCCAGGACTGTCACTGACCTCATCTCCTCTGGGGATCTCCCTCCCACAGCTTCCAACCTGATAATCGCCCAACCTCGGACGGCCCGCTTCTATCTCCTACCCAAAATCCACAAACAGAACTGCCCCGGTAGACCGATCATCTCAGCTTGCTCCTGCCCCACAGAACTCATCTCTGGTTATCTTGACTCCCTTCTCTCTCCCCTTGTCCAGTCCCTTCCCACCTACATCCGTGATTCCTCTGACACCTTACGTCACATCAACAATTTCCAGTTCCCTGGCTCCAACCGCTTCCTCTTCACGATGGACGTCCAATCCCTCTACACCTCCATCCCCCACCAGGATGGTCTGAGGGCCCTTAGCTTCTTCCTCGAACAGAGGCCCGAACAATCCCCATCCACCACTACTCTCCTCCGTCTGGCTGAACTTGTTCTCACGTTGAACAATTTCTCCTTCAACTCCTCTCACTTTCTCCAAATAAAAGGTGTGGCTATGGGTATCCGCCTGGGCCTCAGCTATGCCTGTCTCTTTATGGGGTATGTGGAACATTCCTTGTTGCAGTCCTACTCCGGCCCCCTTCCACAACTTTTTCTCCGGTACATCGATGATTACTTCGGTGCCGCTTCATGCTCTCATCGGGACTTGGAAAAATTTATTAATTTTGCTTCCAATCTCCACCCCACCATCATTTTCACGTGGTCCATCTCTGACACTTCCCTTCCCTTCCTTGACCTCTCTGTCTCAATCTCTGGTGATAGACTGTCCACCAATATCCATTACAAACCCACCGACTCCCACAGCTACCTCGACTACAGCTCCTCACACCCCGCTTCCTGTAAGGACTCCATCCCATTCTCCCAGTTCCTTCACCTTCGTCGCATCAGTTCCGATGATGCTACCTTCAAAAACGGTTCCTCTGACATGTCCTCCTTCTTCCTTAACCGAGGTTTTCCACCGACGGTCGTTGACAGGGCCCTCAACCGTGTCCGGCCCATCTCCCGCGCATCCGCCCTCACGCCTTCTCCTCCCTCCCAGAAACATGATAGGGTCCCCCTTGTCCTCACTTATCACCCCACCAGCCTCCGCATTCAAAGGATCATCCTCCGCCATTTCCGCCAACTCCAGCATGATGCCACCACCAAACACATTTTCCCTTCACCCCCCTTATCGGCATTCCGTAGGGATCGCTCCCTCTGGGACACCCTGGTCCACTCCTCCATCACCGCCTACTCCTCAACCCCCTCCTATGGCACCACCACATGCCCACGCAAAAGATGTAACACCTGCCCCTTCACTTCCTCTCTCCTCACAGTCCAAGGGCCCAAACATTCCTTTCAAATGAAGCAGCATTTCACTTGCATTTCCCCCAACTTAGTCTACTGCATTCGTTGCTCCCAATGTGGTCTGCTCTACATTGGAGAGACCAAACGTAAACTGGGCGACCGCTTTGCAGAACACCTGCGGTCTGTCCGCAAGAATGATCCAAACCTCCCTGTCGCTTGCCATTTTAACACTCCACCCTGCTCTCTTGCCCACATGTCTGTCCTTGGCTTGCGGCATTGTTCCAGTGAAGCCCAACGCAAACTGGAGGAACAACACCTCATCTTCCGACTAGGCACCTTACAGCCTTTCGGTCTGAATATTGAGTTCAACAACTTTAGGTCGTGAGCTCCCTCCCCCATCCCCACCCCCTTTCTGTTTCCCCCTTTTTCCCTTTTTTTTCCCTATAAATTATATAGATTTTTCTTTTCCCACCTATTTCCATTATTTTTAAATATTTTAAAATCTTTTATGCTCCCCCCACCCCCACTAGAGCTGTACCTTGAGTGCCCTACCATCCATTCTTAATTAGCACATTCGTTTAGATCATATCACCAACTTTAACTTTAACACCTATGTGTTCTTTTGTACCATTGTCGCTGACATCTTTTGATGATCTGCTTCTATCACTGCTTGTTTGTCTATACAACCACCTCTCTCTCTCCCTATCTCTCCGCCCCACACACATACCTTAAACCAGCTTATATTTCAACTCTTTCTTGGACTCGAAATCAAGTTCTGTCGAAGGGTCATGAGGACTCGAAACGTCACTCTTTTCTTCTCTGCCGATGCTGCCAGACCTGCTGAGTTTTTCCAGGTAATTCTGTTTTTGTTCCCCTCTGTCCCTTCCTCTCTCTCATACACACATTCCTCTCTCTCACACACACTCCTCTCTCTCACACACACCCTCTCTCACATACACCCCTCTGTCTTTCTCTCAGACACACATATTCCTCTTTGTCACACACATACTATCCTCTCTCTCACACACACACTCTCCTCTCTTTCCACACATACCTCTGTCTCTCTCTCTCATACACACACACCTCTCTCTCTCTCACTCACAGACACTCCTCTCTCTCACACACACACTCTTCTCTCACACACACAAACATGCACTCCTCTCTCTCACACTGCTCTCCCTCAAAGACACGCACACTTCTCTCTCACGCACACACACACATACTCCTCTCTTCCTCACACAAACTCCTTTCTTTCACACACACACTCCTCTCTCTCTCTCTCACTCTGTCACACATACGCACTCCTCTCTCTCACTCACAATCCTCTCTCACACACACTCCTTTTTGTCACTCAAACATGCACACTCCTCTCTCATGCACACACATCTCTGTCTCTCTCTCACACGCATGCACACCTCTGTGTCTCTCGCTCTCACACACACCTCTCTCTGTCTCTCACACAGACACACTCCTCTCTCTCTCACACACACATTCCTCTCTCTCTCACACACATATGCACCTCAATCTCTCTAGCACACACACACACTCCTCTCTCTCACACAAACAAACTCCTCTTTCGAGAAACATCTCTCTCTCTCACACACACACATAAACCTCTGTCTCTCTCTCATGCACACACACTCCTCTCTCACACACACACACACTCATCTCACACACACGCACACCACTGTCTCTCACAAACACACACCTCTGTCTCTCTCTCTCACATGCACAACCCTATCTCTCTCACACATTCACACTGCTCTCTCACAGACACACGTCTGTCTCTATGCCACACACACATGTCTGTCTCTCTCGCTCTCATTGACGCACATACCTCTGTTTTTCTTTCACTCACACACACACACTCCTCTCTCTCTCACACACACCCACACTTAATTCTCTCACACACACCTCTCTCACACACCAACACTCATCACTCTCCCTAACAAACACACGTTCCTCTCTCTCACACACACTACTCTCCCTTACACACGCACGTTCCTCTCTCACACACTTCTTTCTCACACTCTTCCCTCTCACACACACACAATTCTCTTTCTCACAGACACATGCACACACCTCTCTCTTGCACACGCACCTCAGTCTCTCTCTCACATACATGCACACCACTGTGCATGTCTCTCACTCTCACTCACACATACCTCTGTTTCTCTAGCAAACACTCACCTCTTTCTCTCACACACACAGACACTTCTCTGTCTCACACAAACACACACACTCTCTCTCTCACACACAGACTCCTCTCTCTCACAGACGCGCACACAAACTCCTCTGTCTCGCTTACGCACACCCCTCTCTCTCTCTCACACACACACTCTTCTCTCACACACACAAACATGCACTCCTCTCTCTCACACTGCTCTCCCTCACATACACGCAGACTTCTCTCTCACGCACACACACACATACTCCTCTCTTCCTCAAACACACCCCTCTCTCTCACACACACTCTCCTTTCTGTCTCTCTCGCTCTGTCACACGCACACACTCCTCTGTCTAACACACACTCCTCTCTCGCACACACACTCCTCACTCTCTCGCACACACACTCCTCTCTTGCACACACACTCCTCTCTCTCACACACATACACACGTCTTTCTCTGTAGCACACACATACACTCCTCTCGCTCACACATACACACACCACTCTTTCAACACACATCTGTCTCTCTCTCACACACACATACCTCTGTCTCTTTCTGACACACACATACCTCTGTTTCTTTCTCACATACACACCTCTGTCTCTCTCTCACGCAAACGCACACTCCTCTCTCGCACACACACACGCACAACACTGAGTCTCTCTCTCGCACACAAACTTCTCTGTCTCTTTCTCTCTCACACTCACTCCTATCTCTCTCACACACACTCACACCTCTCTCACACAGACACACCTCTGTCTCTATGTCAACACACACATGTCTGTCTCTCTCACTCGCTCACACACATACCTCTGTTTCTCTCTCACTCACGCACACACACACACACTTCTCTCTCTCACACACAGCCACACAGTATTCCCTCACACACACATCTCTCTCACACACAAACATTCATCACGCTCTCTAAGAAACACACACTGCACTCTCTCACGCAATCCTCTCCCTCAGACGCACTGCACTCCCTCAGACACACACACTTCTCTCTCACACACTTCTCTCTCACAAACACACACATACTCCTCCCTCTTGCACACACACACTCCCCTCTCTAACACAAACACAAACACCACTCTCTCACACACACTCCGCTCTCTCTCACACACACAAACTCCTCTCTCTCACACACACACACACTCTCCACTCTCTCACACACACACTCCTCTCCCGCACACTCACTCCTCTCTCTCACACACACACTCGTCTCTCTCTCGCACACACACTGCTCTCTCGCTATCATGCACACACACACACCTCTCTCTCACACACACACACTCACCTCACACACACGCACACCACTGTCTCTCTCTGACACACACACCTCTGTCTCTCTCTCTCACTCACACACATCCCTCTGTTTCTCTCTCAGTCACACACACACACACACACTCCTCTCACTCTCACAAACACCCACACTGAATTCTCTCACACACACATCCTCTCTCACACACCAACACTCATCACTCTCCCTAACAAACACATGCTCCTCTCTCTCACACGCACACACTCCTCTGTCACACACACACACACACCTCTCTCTCACACACTTCTCTCTCATAATTTTCTGTCTCTCAAACACACACATACTCGTCTCTCTTGCACACACACACTCCTCTTTCTCACACACACATGGACACTCCTCTGTCTCGCACAAACACCTCTGTCTCTCTCTCACACACATGCACACCACTGTCTCTCGCACACATACTCCTCTCTCTCTCTCTCTCACACACACACTCCTCTCTCTCAGATGCACACACTCCTCTCTCTCACACACAGACGCTCCTCTCTCTCACACACAATGCTTTCCTTCACACACACATGTCTCTCTCTCACACACATTCCTCTCTCTCACAAACAAACTCCCCTCTGTCCCTTCCTCTCTCTCACACACACATTCCTCTCTCTCACACACACTCCTCTCTCTCACACACACCCTCTCTCACATACACCCCTCTGTCTTTCTCTCAGACACACATATTCCTCTTTGTCGCACACATACTATCCTCTCTCTCACACACACACTCTCCTCTCTTTCCACACACACCTCTGTCTCTCTCTCTCATACACACACACCTCTCTCTCTCTCACTCACAGACACTCCTCTCTCTCACACACACACTCTTCTCTCACACACACAAACATGCACTCCTCTCTCTCACACTGCTCTCCCTCACAGACACGCACACTTCTCTCTCATGCACACACACACATACTCCTCTCTTTCTCACACGTACTCCTTTCTTTCACACACACACTCCTCTCTCTCTCTCTCACTCTGTCACACATACGCACTCCTCTCTCTCACTCACAATCCTCTCTCACACACACTCCTTTTTGTCACTCACACATGCACACTCCTCTCTCATGCACACACATCTGTCTCTCTCTCACACGCATGCACACCTCTGTGTCTCTCGCTCTCACACACACCTCTCTCTGTCTCTCACACAGACACACTCCTCTGTCTCACACACATACATCCACACAAACTCCTCTCTCACACACACACTCCTCTCTCTTACACACACATTCCTTTCTCTCTCACACACATATGCACCTCGATCTCTCTAGCAAACAGACACACTCCTCTCTCTCACACAAACAAACTCCTCTCTTTTGAGAAACATCTCTCTCTCTCTCACACACACACAATAAACCTCTGTCTCTCTCTCATGCACACACACTCCTCTCTCACACACACACGCACCACTGTCTCTCTCAAACACACACACCTCTGTCTCTCTCTCTCACATGCACACCCCTATCTCTCTCACACACTCACACCTCTCTCTCACAGACACACCTTGTCTCTATGTCACACACACATGTCTGTCTCTCTCTCTCATTGACACACATACCTCTGTTTCTCTTTCACTCACACACACACACTCCTCTCTCTCTCACACACACCCACACTTAATTCTCTCACACACACCTCTCTCACACACCAACACTCATCACTCTCCCTAACAAACACACGTTCCTCTCTCTCACACACACTACTGTCCCTCACACACACACGTTCCTCTCTCACACACTTCTTTCTCACACTCTTCCCTCTCACAAACACACACACAATTCTCTTTCTCACACACACATGCACACGCCTCTCTCTTGCACACACACCTCAGTCTCTCTCTCACATACATGCACACCACTGTGTCTCTCACTCACACATACCTCTGTATCTCTAGCAAACACTCACCTCTTTCTCTCTCTCTCACACACAGACACTTCTCTGTCTCACACAAACACACACCTCTGTCTCTCTCTCACACACACACTCTTCTCTCACACCCACAAACATGCAGTCATCTCTTTCACAATGCTCTCCCTCACATACACGCACACTTCTCTCTCACACGCACACACACATACTCCTCTCTTCCTCACACACACTCCTCTCTCTCTCACACACACACTCCTCTATCTCACTCAGACTCCTCTCTCACACACAGTCCTCTTTCTCACCTACACATGCAGACTCCTCTCACACGCACACACTCCTCTGTCCCTCTCTCACACGCATGCACACCTTTGTGTCCCTCGCTCTCACACACACATACCTCTCTTTTTCTCCCACACACACACACCTCTGTCTCTCACACACATACACATACACACACTCCTCTCTATCACACACACACTCCTCTCTCTCTCGCACACACATTCCTCTCTCTCGCACACACACACTTGTCTCACACACATGCACACCACTGTGTCTCACTCGCACACACACCTCTGTCTCTCTCTCTCTCACACACACCGCTATTTCTCTCACACACTCAAACCTCTCTCTCACAGACACACCTCTGTCTCTATGTCACACACACATGTCTGTCTGTCTCTCTCACTCATAAACACACACACACACCTCACTCTCTCGCACACACCCACAGTTAATTCTCACACACACACTTCTCTCTCACACTTCAACACACATCAATCTCTCTAATAAACACACGCTCCTCTCTCTCATACATACTACTCTCCCTCAGACACACATACACTCCTCTCTCACACACACTCCACTCTCTCACACACACACTCCCCTGTCACACACTCACTCCTCTCTCTCACACACACACTTCTCTTTCTCACATGCACATGCACACTCCTCTCTCTCACACACACACTCTTCTCTCACACACACAAACACGTCTCTCTCACACTGCTCTCCCTCACATACATGCACTCTTCTCTCTCACGCACGCACACACATACTCCTCTCTTTCTCACACACACACTCCTCTCTGTCTCTCTCGCTCTGTCACACGCACACACTCCTCTGTCTCAATCACACTCCTCTCTCACACACACACACCTCACTCTCTTGCACACACACTCCTCTCTTGCACACACACTCCTCTCTCTCACACTATCTCTGTAGCACACACACACACACTCCTCTCGCTCACACATACACACACCACTCTTTCAACACACATCTTTGTCTCTCTCTCACACACACATAGCTCTGTCTCTTTCTGACACACACATACCTCTGTTTCTTTCTCATATACACACCTCTGTCTCTCTCTCACGCACACACACACTCCTCTCTCTCACACACACGCAAAACACTGAGTCTCTCTCTTGCACACAAACTTCTATGTCTCTGTCTCTCTCACACTCACTCCTATCTCTCTCACTCACACACTCACACCTCTCTCACACAGACACACCTCTGTCTCTATGTCAACACACATATGTCTGTCTCTCTCACTCGCTCACACACATACCTCTGTTTCTCTCTCACTCACGCACACACACACTTCTCTCTCTCACACACAACCACACAGAACTCCCTCACACACACACATCTCTCTCACACACAAGCATTCATCACTCTCTCTAAGAAACTCCCACTCCTCTCTCTCACGCACTCCTCTCCCTCACATGCACTGCACTCCCTCAGACACACACACTTCTCTCTCACACACTTCTCTCTCACAAACTTCTCTCTCACAAACACTTACATACTCCTCTCTTGCACACACACACTCCTCTCTCTAACACAAACACAAACACCACTCTCTCACTCACACTCCGCTCTCTCTCACACACACAAACTCCTCTCTCTCACACACACACACACACACACACACACACACACACACACACTCTCCACTCTCTCACACACACAATCCTCTCTCCCACACACACACACTCCTCTTTCTCATACACACAGACTCCTCTCTCTCACACACACTGCTCCCCTACACACACACACCTCTCTCTCACACACACACACACACACACACACACTCTCCTCTCTCTCTCACACACACCTCTCTCTCATACACACCGTCCTCTCTGTCTCTCTTTCTCTCACACACACACTCCTCTCTCTCACACACACACACTCCTCTTTCTCACACACAAACTCTCCTCTCTCTCACAAACACTGCTCTTCTTCACACACACAGCTCTCTCTCTCACACACACACACACTCGTCTGTCACACACACACTCATCTTTCTCACACACACTTTTCTCTGTCTCTCAGACACACACTCGTGTCTCTCACACACACATTCCTCTCTCTCACACACACTCCTCTCTCTCACACACACTAGTTTCCTCTCTCTCTCACACACTCTCTCTCACATACACCCCTCTGTCTTTTTCTCAGACACACATATTCCTCTTTGTCACACACAGACACTCCTCTCTCTCACACATACTGCTCTCCTTCACACACACACCTCTCTCTCTCACACACACACTCCTCTCTCTCACACACATTCCTCTCCATCACACACACTCCTCTAATTCACACACACTCCTCTCTCTCAAACACACACACTCCTCTATCGCACACACACACACTCCTCTCTCTCGCACTCACCCTACTCCCTCTCACATATGCACTCCTCTCTCTCTCTCGCACACACTCTGCTCTCTCTCTCTCTCATGCACACACACACACCTCTCTCACACATACACACACATTCATCTCACACACACACACACAACTGTCTCTCTCTCACACACACATCTGTCTCTCTCTCTCACACACACCCCTATCTATCACACACACTCACACCTCTCTCTCACAGACACACATCTGTCTCTATGTCACACACACACATGTCTGTCTCTCTTTCTCACTCACACACATCCCTCTGTTTCTCTCTCACTCACACACATACACACACACACTCCTCTCACTCTCACAAACACCCACACTGAATTCTCTCACACACACACTCCTCTCTCACACTCCAACACTCATCACTCTCTCTAACACACACATGCTCCGCTCTATCACACGCACACACTCGTCTGTAACACACACACACACACACCTCTCTCTCACACACTTCTCTCTCACACTTTTCTCTCTCTCAAACACTCACATACTCGTCACTCTCGCACACACACACTCCTCTTTCTCTCACACACATGCACACCACTGTCTCTCGCACACATACTCCTCTCTCTCTCTCTCTCTCTCTCACACACACATTCCTCTCTCTCACACACACTCCTCTCTCTCAGACTCACTATTTTCGTCTCTCTCACACACAATGTCTCTCACATACACCCCTCTATCTTTCTCTCAGACACACATATTCCTCTCTGTCACATACACACTATCCTCTCTCTCACACACACTCTCCTCTCTTTCCCCACACACCTCTGTCTGTCTCTCATACACACACACCTCTCTCTCTCTCACACACACACACTCCTCTCTCTCACACACACACTCTTCTGTCACACACAAAAACATGCACTCCTCTCTCTCACACTGCTCTGCCTCATGTACATGCACACTTCTCTCTCACGCACACACACACTCCTCTCTCTCACACACACACTCCTCTGTCTCACTCAGACTCCTCTCTCACACACACACTCCTATTTCTCTCCTGCACTTGCACACTCCTCTCACACGGACACACACATCTGTCCCTCTCTCACATGCATGCACACCTCTGTGTCTCTCGCTCTCACACACACATACCTCTCTTTTTCTCTCACACACACACCTCTCTGTCTCTCACACACACACAGTCCTCTGTCTCACATCCACATAAATACACACACGCTCCTCTCTATCGCACATACACTCCTCTCTCTCGCACACACATTCCTCTCTCTCACACACACACACACACTCGTCTCACACACACGCACACCACTGTCTCTCGCTCACACACAAACCTCTGTCTCTCTCTCTCACACACACACCGCTCTCTCTCTCAAACACTCACACCTCTCTCTCACAGACACACCTCTCTCTCTATGTCACACAAACATGTCTGTCTCTCTCTCTCACTCTCACACACACACACCCCTATCTATCACACACACTCACACCTCTCTCTCACAGACACACATCTGTCTCTATGTCACACACACATGTCTGTCTCTCTCTCTCACTCACACACATCCCTCTGTTTCTCTCTCACTCTCTCACACACACACACACTCTCCTCTCACTCTCACAAACACCCACACTGAATTCTCTCACACACACACTCCTCTCTCACACTCCAACACTCATCACTCTCTCTAACACACACACGCTCCGCTCTCTCACACACACACTCGTCTGTCACACACACACACACACACCTCTCTCTCACACACTTCTCTCTCACACTTTTTTCTCTCTCAAACACTCACATACTCGTCACTCTCGCAAACACATACTCCACTTTCTCACACATACATGCACATTCCTCTCTCTCGTACACACACCTCTGTCTCTCTCTCTCACACACATGCTCAACACTGTCTCTCGCACACATACTCCTCTCTCTCTCTCACTCACACACACATTCCTCTCTCTCACACACACTGTCTCTCACATACACCCCTCTGTCTTTCTCTCAGACACACATATTCCTCTCTGTCACACACACACTATCCTCTCTCTCACACACACACTCTTCTCTCTTTCCACACACACCTCTGTCTGTCTCTCATACACACACACCTCTCTCTCTCTCTCTCTCTCACACACACACTCCTCTATCTCAC
This sequence comes from Isurus oxyrinchus, assembly GCA_026770705.1. Lineage (NCBI taxonomy): Eukaryota > Metazoa > Chordata > Chondrichthyes > Lamniformes > Lamnidae > Isurus > Isurus oxyrinchus. The sequence continues at coordinate 83,486,788 of JANJGN010000004.1, read as the reverse complement.
ACACACACTCTTCTCTCACACACACAAACATGCACTCCTCTCTCTCACACTGCTCTCCCTCACGTACATGCACACTTCTCTCTCACGCACACACACACATACTCCTCTCTTCCTCACACACACTCCTCTCTCTCACACGCACACTCCTCTGTCTCACTCAGATTCCTCTCTCACACACACACTCCTATTTCTCACCTACACATGCACACTCCTCTCACACGCACACACACCTCTGTCCCTCTCTCACATGCATGCACACCTCTGTCTCTCTCTCTCACACACACACCGCTCTCTCTCTCACACACTCACACCTCTCTCTCACAGACACACCTCTCTCTCTATGTCACACAAACTTGTCTGTCTCTCTCTCTTACTCACACACACACACCTCTCTCTCTCACACACACCCACATTTAATTCTCTCACATACACACTTCTCTCTCACACATCAACACTCATCACTATCTCTATGAAACACACGCTCCTCTCCCTCACACACACTACTCTCCCTCACACACACACACTCCTCTCTCACACACATCTCTCTCACACTCTTCCCTCTTTCAAACATACACATACTCCTTTCTCTCGCACAGACACACTCCTCTTTCTCACACACACTCTTCTCTATCACACACAAACTCCTCTTTCTCACACGCGCATGCACCCTCCTCTCTCTCTCACACATACTCTTCTCTCACACACACAAACACGCAGTCGTCTCTCTCACACTGCTCTCCCTCACATACACGCACCCTTCTCTCTCACGTAGACACACACATACTCCTCTCTTTGTCACACACACTCCCTTCTCTCACAAACACACTCCTCTCTGTCACTCACAATCCTCTCTCACACACACTCCTCTTTCTCACCCACACATGCACACTCCTCTCTCATGCACACACACCTCTGTCTCTCTCTCACACGCATGCACACCTCTGTGTCTCTCGCTCTCACTCACACACCTCTCTCTGTCTCACACAGACACTGTCCTCTGCCTCAGACACATACATACACACAAACTCCTCTCTCTCACACACACACTCCTCTCTCTCTCGCACACACATTCCTCTCTCTCGCACACACACACTTGTCTCACACACATGCACACCACTGTGTCTCACTCGCACACATACCTCTGTCTCTCTCTCTCTCACACACACCGCTATTTCTCTCACACACTCACACCTCTCTCTCACAGACACACCTCTGTCTCTATGTCACACACATGTCTGTCTCTCTCTCACTCACACAAATACCTCTGTTTCACTCTCTCACACACACACACTCCTCTCTCTCTCACACACATCCACACTTAATTCTCTCACACACACCTCTCTCACACACCAACACTCATCACTCTCTCTAACAAACACACGTTCCTCCTCTCACACACTACTCTCCCTCACACACACACATTCCTCTCTCACACACTTCTCTCTCACACTCTTCTCTCTCACAAACACACACATACTCCTCTCTCTCGCACACACACACTCCTCTCTCTAACACACACACTCCTCTCTCTAACACACACACTCCTCTCTGTCTCACACACACACTCTTCTCTCACAAACACAAACACACAGTCATCTCCTTCGCACTGCTCTCCCTCACATACACGCACATTTCTCTCTCACGCACACACACACATACTCCTCTCTCTCACACACACACTCCTCTCTGTCTGTCTCACTCTGTCACACAGACACACTCCTCTGTCTCAGTCACACTCGTCTCTCACACACACACTCCTCCTTCTCACCCACATATGCGCACTCCTCTCTCATGCACACACACCTCTGTCTCTCTCTCACACGCATGCACACCTCTGTGTCTCTCGCTCTCACACACACATACCTCTGTTTTTCTCACACACACAAACCTCTCTCTGTATCTCACACACACACAGTCCTCTGTCTCACACATGCATACATACACACACACTCCTCTCTCTCACAAACACCCTCCTCTCTGTCTCTCTCACTCTGTCACACACACACACACACTCCACTGTCTCACTCAAACTCCTCTCTCTCACACACTCTTCTTTCTCACCCACACATGCACACTCCTCTCTCATGCACACACACCTCTGTCTCTCTCTCACATGCATGCACACCTCTGTGTCTCTCGCCATCACACACAGATACTTCTGTTTTTCTCTCACACACACCCCTCTCTCTGTCTCTCACACACACACAAACTCCTGTGCCTCACACACACATACACACACACACTCCTCTCTCTCACAGAGACACTGATTTTTCTCACAGATGGATACACACACTCCTCTCTCTCGCACACACACACACACTCCTCTCCCTCACACACACTCCTCTCTCACACAGAGACACTGCTCTCTCTCACAGACGGACACACACTCTCTCTCCTCCTCTCTCTCGCACATATACTCCTCTCTTTTGCACACATACTATCCTCTCTCTCGCACACACAATCCTCTTTCTCACACACACACTCCTCTCTCTCGCACACAGACACTCCTCTCTCTTGCACACACACATTCCTCTCTCACACACACACACTCCTCCACTCACACACACACTCCTACTCTCTCTCTCGTGCACACACTCCTCTCTCACACGAACACACACACACACCTCTCTCTCACACACACACTACTCTGTCTCTCACACACACACTCCTCTCTCTCACACACCCACTCCTCTCCATCACACATGCACACTCCTCTCTCTCTCACACACACACTCCTCACCCTCACACACACACTCCTCTCCCTCACACACACACTCCTCTTTCTCATACACACACACTCCTCTCTCTCCCACAAACACACAAACTCAATTCTCTCACACACATGCTCCTCTCTCACACACCAACACCCATCACTCTCTCTAACAATCACACGCTCCTCAATCTCACAAACACACTCCTCTGTCACACACACACACTTCTCTCTCTCACACACACTCCTCTCGCTCTCACACACACACACTCCTCTCTCTCTCTCACACACACTCCTCTCTCTTGCACACACACTCCTCTCTCTCACAAACATACACACATCTATCTCTCTAGCACACACACATTCCTCTCTCTCACACGTACAAACTCCTCTCTTTCAACAAACATCTCTGTCTCTCTCTCACACACACTTACCTCTTTCTCTTTCTGACACGCACATACCTCTGTCTCTTTCTCACATACACACCTATGTCACTCTTTCACACACACACACTCCTCTCTCACAAACACACACACTCGTCTCACACACACGCACAACGCTGTCTCTCTCACACAAACATCTCTGCCTCTCTCTCTAACACACACACACGTATCATTCACACACACTCACACCTCACTCTCACAGAAACACCTCTGTCTCTATGTCAGACACACAAATGTCTGTCCCTCTCACTCGATCACACAAATACCTGTTTCGCTCTCACACACACATACACCTCTGTCTCTCTCTTATGCACACACACTCCTCTCTCACACACACACTCGTCTCACACACATGTGCTCCCCTATCTCTCTCACACATTCACACCTTTCTCTCACACACACACCTCTGTCTCTCTCTCTCACACACATGCCTGTCTCTCTCTCTCACTCACTCACACACATACCTCTGTTTCTCTTTCACTCACACACACACTCCTCTCTCTCTCACACACACCCACACTTAATTCTCTCACACACACCTCTCTCACACATCAACAATCATCATTCTCTCTAACAAACACACGTTCCTCTCTCTCACACACACTACTCTCCCTCACACACATACGTTCCTCTCTCACACACTTCTCTCTCACACACTTCTCTCTCACAAACACACACATACTCCTCTCCCTCGCACACACACACTCCTCTAACTAACACACACACTCCTCTCTCTCTCACACACACACTCTTCTCTCACAAACACAAACACGCAGTCGTCTCTTTCACTCTGCTATCCTTCACATACACGCACACTTCTCTCTCACGCACACATACACATACTCCACTCTTTCTCACACACAATCCTCTCTCTCACACACACACTCCTCTCTGTCTCTCTCACTCTGTCACACAGACACACTCATCTGTCTCACTCACACTCCTCTCTCACAGACACACTCCTCTTTCTCACCCACACATGCGCGCTCCTCTCTCATGCACACACACCTCTGTCTCTCTCTCACACACATGCACACCTCTGTGTCTCTCGCTCTCACACACACATACCTCTGTTTTTCTCTCACAAACACAACTCTCCCCGTCTCTCACACACACACTCCTCTCTATCTCACACACACAATCCTCTTTCTTGCACACACAATCCTCTCTCTCACACACACACTCCTCCCTCTTGCACAGACATACTCCTCTATCTCTCACGCACACACTCCTCTCTCTCACACACACACCCTCCTCTCTCTCGCATACACACACTCCTCTCTCTTGCACACACACTCCTCTCTCTCGCACACACACTCCTCCCTCTCGCACATTCACACTCCTCCCTCTCGCACATTCACACTCCTCTCTCGCACACACACACACTCCTATCTCTCTCACACACAGAATCCTCTCTCTTGCACACACAATCCTCTCTCTCTCACACACACTCCTCCCTCTTGCACAGACATAGTTCTCTATCTCTCACGCACACACTCCTCTCTCACACACATACACACCTCTATCTCTCTAGCACACACACACTCCTCTCTCACTTACACATACACACTCCTCTCTTTCAAAACACATTTCTGTCTCTCTCTCACGCACACATACCTCTGTCTCTTTCTGACACACACATACCTCTGTCTCTTTCTCACATACACACCTATGTCTCTCTTTCACACACACACACTCCTCTCTCACAAACACACACACTCGTCTCACACACACGCACAACGCTGTCTCTCTCACACAAACATCTCTGCCTCTCTCTCTAACACACACACCTGTATCATTCACACACACTCACACCTCACTCTCACAGAAACACCTCTGTCTCTATGTCAGACACACAAATGTCTGTCCCTCTCACTCGATCACACAAATACCTGTTTCGCTCTCACACACACATACACCTCTGTCTCTCTCTCATGCACACACTCTCCTCTCTCACACACACACTTGTCTCACACACACGCGCTCCCCTATCTCTCTCACATACTCACACCTCTCTCTCACACACACACCTCTGTCTCTCTCTCTCACACACATGTCTGTCTCTCTCTCTCACTCACACACATACCTCTGTTTCTCTTTCACTCACACACACACACTCCTCTCTCTCTCACACACACCCACACTTAATTCTCTCACACACACCTCTCTCACACACCACTCATCACTCTCTCTAACAAACACACATTCCTCTCTCTCACACACTACTCTCCCTCGCACACATACATTCCTCTCTCACACACTTCTCTCTCACACTCTTCTCTCTCACAAACACACACATACTCCTCTCCCTCGCACACACACACTTCTCTCACTAACACACACACTCCTCTCTCTCTCACACACACACTCTTCTCTCACAAACACAAACACGCAGTCGTCTCTTTCACTCTGCTCTCCTTCACATACACGCACACTTCTCTCTCACGCACACACACACATACTCCACTCTTTCTCACACACAATCCTCTCTCTCACACACACACTCCTCTCTGTCTCTCTCACTCTGTCACACAGACACACTCCTCTGTCTCACTCACACTCCTCTCTCACAGACACACTCCTCTTTCTCACCCACACATGCACACTCCTCTCTCATGCACACACACCTCTGTCTCTCTCTCACACACATGCACACCTCTGTGTCTCTCGCTCTCACACACACATACCTCTGTTTTTCTCTCACAAACACAACTCTCTCTGTCTCTCACACATACACAGTCCTCTGTCTCACACACACATACATACACAGACACTCCTCTCTCTCACACACACACTCCCCTCTGTCTCTCTCACTCTGTCACACACACACACTCCACTGTCTCATACACACTCCTCTCTCACACACACACTCCTCTTTCTCACCCACACATGCACACTCCTCTTTCACGCACACACTCCTCTGTCTCTCTCTCAAACGCATGCACATCTCTGTGTCTCTCGCTCTCACACACACATACTTCTGTTTTTCTCTCACACACACCCCTCTCTCTGTCTCTCACACACACACATACAAACTCCTGTGCCTCACACACGCATACACGCACACACACTCTCCTCTCTCTCACACACACACTCCTCTCTCACACAGAGACACTGCTGTCTCTCACAGACGGACACACTCACTCCTCTCTCTCGCACACATACTCCTCTCTCTTGCACACATACACTCCTCTCTCTCGCACACACACTCCTCTCTCTCACACACACACTCCTCTCTCTCGCACACACCCACTCCTCTCTCTTGCACACACACACTCCTCTCTCACACACACACACTCGTTCTCTCACACACACTCTTACTCTCTCTCTCATGCACACACGCCTACTTCACATGAATACACACACACACCCCTCTCTCTCACACACATACTCCTCTCTCTCACACACACACACTCCTCTCTCACACACAAACACTCCTCTCCAACACACACACACGCTCCTCTCTGTCACACACATACTCCTCTCTCTCACACACACACACTCCTCTCTCACACACAAACACTCCTCTCCAACACACATACACACTCCTCTCTCTCACACACACACTCCTCTCCCTCATAAACACACACTCCTCTCTCTCTCACACATACTCCTCTCTCTCACACACACACACTCCTCTCTCACACACAAACACTCCTCTCCAACACACACACACACTCCTCTCTCTCACACACACACTCCTCTCCCTCATAAACACACACTCCTCTCTCTCACACACACACTCCTCTCTGTCTCTCTCTCTCTCAAGCACACACTCCTCTGTCACACACACACACACACTTCTCTCTCTCACACACTTCTTCTCACACTTTTCTCTCTCTCAAACACGCACATACTCGTCTCTCTCGCACACACACACTCCTCTTTCTCACACACACATGCACACTCCTCTCTCTCGCACGCATACTCCTCTCTCTTGCACACATACACTCCTCTCTCTTGCACACATACTCCTCTCTCTTTCACACATACACTCCTCTCTCGCACGCACACACTCCTCTCTCTCGCACGCACACACTCCTCTCTCTTGCACACACACACTCCTCTCTCTCACACACACACTCCTTCTCTCACACACACACTCTTACTCTCTCTCTCATGCACACACACCTTCTTCACATGAATACACACACACACTCCTCTCTCTCACACACACACTCCTCTCCCTCATACACACACACTCCTCTCTGTCTCTCTCTCTCTCAAGCACACACTCCTCTGTCACACACACACACACACACACTTCTCTCTCTCACACACTTCTTCTCACACTTTTCTCTCTCTCATACACGCACATACTCGTCTCTCTCGCACACACACACTCCTCTTTCTCACACACACATACACACTCCTCTCTCTCGCACACACACACACTCCTCTCTCTCACACACACTGGTCTCCTTCACACACACACGTCTCTCATACACACACAAACACACACATACTTGTCTCTCTCACATACACATTCCGCTCTCTCACAAACACAATCCCCTCTGTCCCTCCCTCTCTCTCAAACACACATTCCTCTCTTTCATACACACTTCTCTCTCTCACACACACTAGTTTCGTCTCTCTCACACACACTGTCTCTCACATATACCCCTCTGTCTTTCTCTCAGACACACATATTCCTCTCTCTCACACACAAACTATCCTCTCTTTCCACACACACCTCTGTCTCTCTCTCATACACACACACCTCTCTCTCTCACACCCACACATACTCCTCTCTCTCACACACACACTCTTCTCTCACACACACAAACATGCACTCCTCTCTCTCACACTGCTCTCCCTCACGTACACGCACACTTCTCTCTCACGCACACACACACGTACTCCTCTCTTCCTCACACAAACTCCTTTCTCTCACACACAGACTCCTCTCTGTCTCTCTCACTCTGTCATACACACGCACTCCTCTCTCTCACTCACAATCCTCTCTCACACACACACTCCTCTTTCTCACCCACACATGCACACTCCTCTCTCACGCACACACCTCTGTCTCTCTCTCACACGCATGCACACTTCTGTGTCTCTCGCTCTCTCACACACACCTCTCTCTGTCTCTCACACAGACACTGTCCTCTGTCTCACACACATACATACACACAAATTCTCTCTCTCACACACACACTCCTCTCTCTCACACACACACATTCCTCTCTCTCTCACACACATATGCACCTCAATCTCTCTAGCACACACACACACTCCTCTCTCTCACACTTACAAACACCTCTCTTTCGAGAAACATCTCTCTCTCTCTCTCACACACACATACACCTCTGTCTCTCTCTCATGTACACGCACTCCTTTCTCACACACACACACTCATCTCACACACACGCACACCACTGTCTCTCTCACACACACACACCTCTGTCTCCCTCTCTCACACGCACACCCCTATCTCTCTCACAGACTCACACCTCTCTCTCACAGACACACCTCTGTCTCTATGTCACACACATGTCTGTCTCTCTCTCACTCACACGCATACCTCTGTTTCTCTTTCACTCACACACACACACTCCTCTGTCTCTCACACACACCCACACTTAATTCTCTCACACACACCTCTCTCACACACCAACACTCATCACTCTCCCTAACAAACACACGTTACTCTCTCTCACACACACTACTCTCCCTCACACACACACATTCCTCTCTCAAACACTTCTCTCTCACACTCTTCTCTCTCACAAACACACACATACTTCTCTCTCTCGCACACACACTCGTCTCTCTAACACACACACTCCTCTTTCTCACACATACATGCACACTCCTCTCTCTTGCACACATACCTCAGTCTCTCTCTCACATATATGCACACCACTGTGTCTCTCACTCTCACCCACACATACCTCTGTTTCCCTTCCACACACACCCCTCTTTCTCTCTCTCGCACACACACTTCTCTGTCTCATACAAGCACACACACTCTCTCTCTCACACACACACTCCTCTCTCTCACAGACGCGCACACACACTCCTCTGTCTCGCACACGCACACCCCTCTCTCTTGCACACACACACACTCCTCTCTCTTGCACACACACTCCTCTCTCACACACACACTCCACTCTCTCACACACACTGCTCTCCTTCACACACACACCTCTTTCTCACACACACACACTCCTCTCTCTCACACACACTCCTCTCCTTCACTCACACACCTCTCTCTCACACACTCACACAGTCCTCCTCCTCTCTCTAACACACACTCCTCCTTCTCACACACACATGCACACTCCTCTCTCACACACACACACCTCAGTCTCTCACTCACATTCATGCACACCACTGTGTCGCTCAATCTCACTCACACATACCTCTGTTTCTCTCGCACACACACACATCTATCTCACACAGACACACACACTCCTCTCGCTCTCACACACACACACTCCTCTCTCTCTCACACGTACACACTCCTCTCTTTCAACAAACATCTCTGTCTCTCTCTCACACACACTTACCTCTGTCTCTTTCTGACACACACATACCTCTGTCTCTTTCTCACATACACACCTATGTCTCTCTTTCACACACATACACACTCCTCTCTCACAAACACACACACTCATCTCACACACACGCACAACGCTGTCTCTCTCACACAAACATCTCTGCCTCTCTCTCTAACACACACACACGTATCATTCACACACACTCACACCTCACTCTCACAGAAACACCTCTGTCTCTATGTCAGACACAAAAATGTCTGTCCCTCTCACTCGATCACACAAATACCTGTTTCGCTCTCACACACACATACACCTGTCTCTCTCTCATGCACACACACTCCTCTCTCACACACACACACTCGTCTCACACACACGCGCTGCCCTATCTCTCTCACACAGTCACACCTCTCTCTCTCACACACACCTCTGTCTCTCTCTCTCACACACGTCTGTCTCTCTCTCTCACTCACACACATACCTCTGTTTCTCTTTTACTCACATACACACACTCCTCTCTCTCTCACACACACCCACACTTAATTCTCTCACACACACCTCTCTCACACACCAACACTCATCACTCTCTCTAACAAACACACGTTCCTCTCTCTCACACACACTACTCTCCCTCACACACACACGTTCTGCCCTCACACACTTCTCTCTCACACTCTTCTCTCTCACAAACACACACATACTCCTCTCTCTCGCACACACACACTCCTCTCACTAACACACACACTCCTCTCTCTCTCTCACACACACTCTTCTCTCACAAACACAAATACGCAGTCGTCTCTTTCACTCTGCTCTCCTTCACATACACGCACACTTCTCTCTCACGCACACATACACATACTCCACTCTTTCTCACACACAATCCTCTCTCTCACACACACACTCCTCTCTGTCTCTCTCACTCTGTCACACAGACACACTCATCTGTCTCACTCACACTCCTCTCTCACAGACACACTCCTCTTTCTCACCCACACATGCGCGCTCCTCTCTCATGCACACACACCTCTGTCTCTCTCTCACACACATGCACACCTCTGTGTCTCTCGCTCTCACACACACATACCTCTGTTTTTCTCTCACAAACACAACTCTCTCCGTCTCTCACACACACACTCCTCTCTATCTCACACACACAATCCTCTTTCTTGCACACACAATCCTCTCTCTCACACACACACTCCTCCCTCTTGCACAGACATACTCCTCTATCTCTCACGCACACACTCCTCTCTCTCACACACACACCCTCCTCTCTCTCGCATACACACACTCCTCTCTCTTGCACACACACTCCTCTCTCTCGCACACACACTCCTCCCTCTCGCACATTCACACTCCTCCCTCTCGCACATTCACACTCCTCTCTCGCACACACACACACTCCTATCTCTCTCACACACAGAATCCTCTCACTTGCACACACAATCCTCTCTCTCTCACACACACTCCTCCCTCTTGCACAGACATAGTCCTCTATCTCTCACGCACACACTCCTCTCTCACACACATACACACCTCTATCTCTCTAGCACACACACACTCCTCTCTCACTTACACATACACACTCCTCTCTTTCAACACACATTTCTGTCTCTCTCTCACGCACACATACCTCTGTCTCTTTCTGACACACACATACCTCTGTCTCTTTCTCACATACACACCTATGTCTCTCTTTCACACACACACACTCCTCTCTCACAAACACACACACTCGTCTCACACACACGCACAACGCTGTCTCTCTCTCTCACACAAACATCTCTGCCTCTCTCTCTAACACACACACCTGTATCATTCACATACACTCACACCTCACTCTCACAGAAACACCTCTGTCTCTATGTCAGACACACAAATGTCTGTCCCTCTCACTCGATCACACAAATACCTGTTTCGCTCTCACACACACATACACCTGTCTCTCTCTCATGCACACACACTCCTCTCTCACACACACACACTCGTCTCACACACACGCGCTGCCCTATCTCTCTCACACAGTCACACCTCTCTCTCTCACACACACCTCTGTCTCTCTCTCTCACACACGTCTGTCTCTCTCTCTCACTCACACACAGACCTCTGTTTCTCTTTTACTCACATACACACACTCCTCTCTCTCTCACACACCCACACTTAATTCTCTCACACATACCTCTCTCACACACCAACACTCATCACTCTCTCTAACAAACACACGTTCCTCTCTCTCACACACACTACTCTCCCTCACACACACACGTTCTGCCCTCACACACTTCTCTCTCACACTCTTCTCTCTCACAAACACACACATACTCCTCTCTCTCGCACACACACACTCCTCTCACTAACACACACACTCCTCTCTCTCTCTCACACACACTCTTCTCTCACAAACACAAATACGCAGTCGTCTCTTTCACTCTGCTCTCCTTCACATACACGCACACTTCTCTCTCACGCACACATACACATACTCCACTCTTTCTCACACACAATCCTCTCTCTCACACACACACTCCTCTCTGTCTCTCTCACTCTGTCACACAGACACACTCATCTGTCTCACTCACGCTCCTCTCTCACAGACACACTCCTCTTTCTCAGCCACACATGCGCGCTCCTCTCTCATGCACACACACCTCTGTCTCTCTCTCACACACATGCACACCTCTGTGTCTCTCGCTCTCACACACACATACCTCTGTTTTTCTCTCACAAACACAACTCTCTCCGTCTCTCACACACACACTCCTCTCTATCTCACACACACAATCCTCTTTCTTGCACACACAATCCTCTCTCTCACACATACACTCCTCCCTCTTGCACAGACATACTCCTCTATCTCTCACGCACACACTCCTCTCTCTCACACACACACCCTCCTCTCTCTCGCATACACACACTCCTCTCTCTTGCACACACACTCCTCTCTCTCGCACACACACTCCTCTCTCTCGCACACACACTCCTCCCTCTCGCACATTCACACTCCTCCCTCTCGCACATTCACACTCCTCTCTCGCACACACACACACTCCTATCTCTCTCACACACAGAATCCTCTCACTTGCACACACAATCCTCTCTCTCTCACACACACTCCTCCCTCTTGCACAGACATAGTCCTCTATCTCTCACGCACACACTCCTCTCTCACACACATACACACCTCTATCTCTCTAGCACACACACACTCCTCTCTCACTTACACATACACACTCCTCTCTTTCAACACACATTTCTGTCTCTCTCTCACGCACACATACCTCTGTCTCTTTCTGACACACACATACCTCTGTCTCTTTCTCACATACACACCTATGTCTCTCTTTCACACACACACACTCCTCTCTCACAAACACACACACTCGTCTCACACACACGCACAACGCTGTCTCTCTCTCTCACACAAACATCTCTGCCTCTCTCTCTAACACACACACCTGTATCATTCACATACACACACACCTCACTCTCACAGAAACACCTCTGTCTCTATGTCAGACACACAAATGTCTGTCCCTCTCACTCGATCACACAAATACCTGTTTCGCTCTCACACACACATACACCTGTCTCTCTCTCATGCACACACACTCCTCTCTCACACACACACACTCGTCTCACACACACGCGCTCCCCTATCTCTCTCACACAGTCACACCTCTCTCTCTCACACACACCTCTGTCTCTCTCTCTCACACACGTCTGTCTCTCTCTCTCACTCACACACATACCTCTGTTTCTCTTTTACTCACATACACACACTCCTCTCTCTCTCACACACACCCACACTTAATTCTCTCACACACACCTCTCTCACACACCAACACTCATCACTCTCTCTAACAAACACACATTCCTCTTTCTCACACACACTGCTCTCCCTCACACACACACGTTCTGCCCTCACACACTTCTCTCTCACACTCTTCTCTCTCACAAACACACACATACTCCTCTCTCTCGCACACACACACTCCTCTCACTAACACACACACTCCTCTCTCTCTCACACACACACTCTTCTCTCACAAACACTAACACGCAGTCATCTCTTTCAATCTGCTTTCCCTCACATACATGCACACTTCTCTCTCACGCACACACACACACATACTCCACTCTTTCTCACACACACTCCTCTCTCTCACACACACACTCCTCTCTGTCTCTCTCACTCTGTCACACAGACACACTCCTCTGTCTCACTCACTCCTTTCTCACACACACACTCCTCTTTCTCACCCACAACATGCACACTCCTCTCTCATGCACACACACCTCTGTCTCTCTCTCACACGCATGCACACCTCTGTGTCTCTCGCTCTCACACACACATACCTGTTTTTCTCTCACAAACACACCTCTCTCCGTCTCTCACACGCACAGTCCTCTGTCTCACACACACATACATACACAGACACTCCTCACTCTCACACTCACACTCCCCTCTGTCTCTCTCACTCTGTCACACACACACACTCCAATGTCTCACGCACACTCCTCTCTCACACACACACTCCTCTTTCTCACCCACACATGCACACTCCTCTCTCTCGCCCACACACCTCTGTCTCTCTCATACGCATGCACATCTCTGTGTCTCTCGCTCTCACAGACACATACTTCTGTTTTTCTCTCACACACACACCTCTCTCCGTCTCTCACACACACACAGTCCTCTGGGTCACTCACACATACATACACACATACTCCTCTCTCTCACACACACACTCCCCTCTGTCTCTCTCATTCTCTCACACACACACACTCCACTTTCTCACTCACACTTCTCTCTCACACACACACTCCTCTTTCTCACCCACACATGCACACTCCTCTTTCATGCACACAAACCTCTGTCTCTCTCTCACACGCATGCACATCTCTATGTCTCTCGCTCTCACACACACATGCTTCTGTTTTTCTCTCACACAGACCCCTCTCTCTGCCTCTCTCACACTCACACACACAAACTCCTGTGCCTCACACACACATACACACACACACTCCTTTCTCTCATACACACACTCCTCTCTCACACAGAGACACTGCTCTCTCACAGACGGACACACACACTCCTCTCTCTCGCACACATCCACTCCTCTCTCTCGCACACACACTCCTCTCGCACAAACACAAACACGCAGTCATCTCTTTCACACTGCTCTCCCTTTCAGATGCTCACACTTCACTCTCACACACACACATACATACTCCTCTCTTTCTCACGCACACTCCTCTCTCTCACACACACACTCCTCTCTGTCTCACTCACTCTGTCACACAGACACACTCCTCTGTCTCACTCACACTCCTCTCTCACAGACACAATCCTCTTTCTCACCCACACATGCACACTCCTCTCTCATGCACACACACCTGTCTCTCTCTCATACGCATGCACACCTCTGTGTCTCTTGCTCTCACACACACATACCTCTGTTTTTCTCTCACACACACACCTCTCTCCGTCTCTCACACACACACAGTCCTCTGTGTCACTCACACATACATACACGCAGACTCCTCTCTCTCACACACACACTCCCCTCCGTCTCTCTCACTCTCTCACACACACACACTCCACTGTCTCACTCACACTTCTCTCTCACACACACACTCCTCTTTCTCACCCACACATGCACACTCCTCTCTCACGCACACACACCTCTGTCTCTCTCTCACACGCATGCACATCTCTGTGTCTCTCGCTCTCACACACACATACTTCTGTTTTTCTCTCACACACACACCTCTCTGTGCCTCTCACACACACACACATACACAAACTCCTGTGCCTCACACACACATACACACACACACTCCTCTCTCTCATACACACACTCCTCTCTCACACAGAGACACTGCTCTCTCTCACAGATGGGCACACACACTCCTCTCTCTCGCACACATACTCCTCTCTCTTGCACACATACACTCCTCTCTCTCACACACACACTCCTCTCTCTCACACAAACACTCCTCTCTCTTGCACACACACATTCCTCTCTCTTGCACACACACACTCCTCTCAAATACACACACACTTCTCCTCTCACATACACACTCTTACTCTCTCTCTCATGCACACATGCCTACTTCACATTAATACACACACACACACTCCTCTCTCTCACACACACACTTCTCTCTCTCACACACACACACTCCTCTCTCACGCACAAACACTCCTCTCCATCACACACTCACACTCCTCTCTCTCACACGCACACTCATCTCCCTCATACACACACACTCCTCTCTCTCACACACACTCTCCTGTTTCTCTCACACACACACTCCTCTCTCTCACACACACAAGCACAACACTGAGTCTCTCTCTTGCACACAAACATCTCTGTCTCTCTCTCTCTCACACACTCCTATCTCTCTCTCACACACTCACACCTTTCTTTCACAGACACATCTCTGTCTCTATGTCAAAACACACATGTCTGTCTCTCTCACTCGCTCACACACACACCTCTGTTTCTCTCTCACTCACACACACACACACACACACACACTCTTCTCTCCCTCACACACCAACCACACACAATTCTCTCACACACATACCTCTCTCTCACACACAAACATTCATCACTCTCTCTAAGAAACATACACTCCTCTCTCTCGCGCACTCCTCTCCCTCACACGCACTGCACTCCCTCAGACACAAACACTTCTCTCTCACACACTACTCTCTCACACACTTCTCTATCACAAGCACTCAAATACTCCTCTCTCTTGCACACACACACTGCTCTCTCTAACAGAAACACAAACACCACTCTCTCACTCACACTCCTCTCTCTCTCACACACACACTCCTCTTTCTCACACACAAACTCTCCTCTCTCTCACAAACACTGTTCTTCTTCACACTCACAGCTCTCTCTCTCTCTCTCACACACACACACACACTCGTCTCTTTCACACAAACACTCTTCTCTGTCCCTCTCTCTCTCAGACACACACTCCTCTCTCTCACATACACACTTCTCTTTGTCTCTCTCTCTCTCACACACACACTCCTCTGTCTCATACACACACACTCCTCTTTCTCACACATGCACACTCCTCTCTCTCACACACACTGCTCCCCTACACAAACACACCTCTCACACGCACACACACTCATCTCTCTCACACACACCCTCCTCTCTCTCACACACATCCTCCTCTCTGTCTCTCTCTCTCTCACACACACACTCCTCTGTCTCACATACACACTTCTCTCTGTCTCTCTCTCTCTCACACAAACACTCTTCTCGCTCACACACACTGCTCTCCTTCAAAAACACACCTCTCTCTCACACACACTCCTCTCCTTCACACACACACCTCTCTCTCACACACACACACTCCTCTATCGCACACACACACACTCCTCTCTCTCGCACACACACTACACCCTCTCGCACACACACTACTATCTCTCGCACACACACTACTATCTCTCGCACACACACTACTATCTCTCGCACACACACTACTATCTCTCACACACACATAATCCTCTCTCTCGCACACACACACTCTTCTCTCTCAAACACACTAGTTTCCTCTCCCTCACACACACTCTCTCTCACATACACCCCTCTGTCTTTCTCTCACACACACCTATTCCTCTCTCTCACACACACACTCTCCTCTCTTTCACACACACGTACCTCTGTTTCTCTCTCTCACACACACTCATCTGTCTCTCTCACACAGATACACATTCCTCTCGCTCTCAAAGACAGACACACATCTCTGTCGCACTCTCTCTCAAACGCACACACACATCCTCTCTCTCACACAGACAAACACATCTCCCTCTCTCTCACACAAACGCACACACATAGCCTGCACTTAAGCACACACCAGACTCTCTCTCTCTCTCACACATACACTCTAAGCTCTCACGAGAACACACCTCTCTCTCTCTAACAGACACAGCTCTGTCTCTCTCTCTCTCTCACACACACACCTGTCTCTCTTTCTCGCTCACACACATACCTCTGTCAACTCTCTCTCAAACACATACACCTGTGTCTCTCTCTCAAATGCACACATGCTGCTCTGTCTCACACACACAAACTCCTCTCTCACACACAGACACACACACACACTCTCGTCTCACACATGTGCACACCGCTGTCTCTCCCTCTAACACACACATCCCTATCTCTCACACAAACACAAATCGCTCTCTCACAGACACATTCCTTTCTCTCACACACACGCACACTCCTCTGCCTCACACACACAAACACACACAGCCCCCCCTCTCTCTCACACACACACACTCCTCTCTCTTGTGCACACACATTCCTCCCTCTCACACACATACTCCCCTCTCTCGCACACACACACCACTCTCTCACACACAAACACTCCACTCTCTCTCACACACACACTCCACTCTCTCACAAACACACATCTCGCTCTCTCACAGACACATTTCTCTCTGTCTCACACACACATCCTCCTCTGCCTCACACACACACTCCTCCCTCTTGCACACACACACTCCTGTCTCACACACACACACACACACACTCCTCTTTCTCTCACACACACAATCCTCTCTCTTGCACACACACTCCTCTCTCTCACACACACACTACTCCCTCTTGCACAGACACACTCCTCTCTCTCTCACACACACACTCCTCTCTCTCACACACACACACTCCTCTCTCTCTCACAAACACACTCCTCTCTCTTGCACACACACTCCTCTCTCTTACACACACACTCCTCTCTCTCACACATATACAAACCTCTATCTCTCTAGTACATACACACTCCTCTCTTTCAACACACATCTCTGTCTCTCTCTCACACACACATACCTCTGTCTCTTTCTCACATACACACCTCTGTCTCTCTCTCACGCACACACACTCCTCTCTCTCACACATATACAAACCTCTATCTCTCTAGCACATACAGACTCCTCTCTTTCAACACACATCTCTGTCTCTCTCTCACACACACATACCTCTGTCTCTTTCTCACATATACACCTCTGTCTCTCTCTCACGCACACACACACTCCTCTCTCACACACCCACACGCTCGTCTCACACACATGCACAATGCTGTCTCTCTTTCTCACACAAACATCTCTGCCTCTCTCTCTCTTACACACACCCATATCATTCACACACACTCACACCTCTTTCTCACAGAAAATCCTCTGTCCCTATGTCAGACGCACACATGTATGTCTCTCTCATTCGCTCACAAACATACCACTGTTTCGCTCTCACTCACACACACACAACACTCTTCACTCTCTCACACGCAACCGCACACAATTCTCTCACACACACACATCTCTATCACACACAAACACTCATCACTCTCTCTAACAAACACACACTCCTCTCTCTCACGCACTACTCTGCCTCACACAAACACACTCCTCTCCCACACACTTCTCTCTCACACACTTCTTTCTCACAAACACACACATACTCCTCTCTCTTGCACACACACTCCTCTCTCTAACACAAACACTCACACACACCTCTCTCTCACTTACACTCCTGTCTCTCACTCACACTCCTGTCAATCACACACACACTCCTCTTTCTCACACACAGATGCACACTCCTCTCTCTCGCACATACACCTCTGTCTCTCTCTCTCAAACTCATGCACATCTCTGTGTCTCTCGCTCTCACACACACATACTTCTGTTTTTCTCTCACACACACACCTCTCTGTGCCTCTCACACATACACACATACACAAACTCCTGTGCCTCACACACACATACACACACACACTCCTCTCTCTCGCACACATACTCCTCTCTCTTGCACACATACACTCCCCGCTCTCACACACACACTCCTCTCTCTCACACAAACACTCCTCTCTCTTGCACACACACATTCCTCTCTCTTGCACACACACACTCCTCTCAAATACACACATACTTCTCCTCTCACATACACACTCTTACTCTCTCTCTCATGCACACATGCCTACTTCACATTAATACACACACACACACTCCTCTCTCTCACACACACACTTCTCTCTCTCACACACACACACTCCTCTCTCATGCACAAACACTCCTCTCCATCACACACTCACACTCCTCTCTCTCACACGCACACTCATCTCCCTCATACACACACACTTCTCTCTCTCACACACACTCTCCTGTTTCTCTCACACACACACTCCTCTCTCTCACACACACAAGCACAACACTGAGTCTCTCTCTTGCACACAAACATCTCTGTCTCTCTCTCTCTCACACACTCCTATCTCTCTCTCTCTCACACACTCACACCTTTCTTTCACAGACACATCTCTGTCTCTATGTCAAAACACACATGTCTGTCTCTCTCACTCGCTCACACACACACCTCTGTTTCTCTCTCACACACACACACACACTCTTCTCTCCCTCACACACCAACCACACACAATTCTCTCACACACATACCTCTCTCTCACACACAAACATTCATCACTCTCTCTAAGAAACACACACTCCTCTCTCTCGCGCACTCCTCTCCCTCACACGCACTGCACTCCCTCAGACACAAACACTTCTCTCTCACACACTACTCTCTCACACACTTCTCTATCACAAGCACTCAAATACTCCTCTCTCTTGCACACACATACTGCTCTCTCTAACAGTAACACAAACACCACTCTCTCACTCACACTCCTCTCTCTCTCACACACACACTCCTCTTTCTCACACACAAACTCTCCTCTCTCTCACAAACACTGTTCTTCTTCACACTCACAGCTCTCTCTCTCTCTCTCACACACACACACACACTCGTCTCTTTCACACAAACACTCTTCTCTGTCCCTCTCTCTCTCAGACACACACTCCTCTCTCTCACATACACACTTCTCTTTGTCTCTCTCTCTCTCACACACACACTCCTCTGTCTCATACACACACACTCCTCTTTCTCACACATGCACACTCCTCTCTCTCACACACACTGCTCCCCTACACAAACACACCTCTCTCTCTCACACGCACACACACTCATCTCTCTCACACACACCCTCCTCTCTCTCACACACATCCTCCTCTCTGTCTCTCTCTCTCTCACACACACACTCCTCTCTCTCTCTCACACACACACACTCGTCTCTTTCACACACACACTCTTCTCTGTCACTCTCTCTCTCAGACACACACTCCTCTGTCTCACATACACACTTCTCTCTGTCTCTCTCTCTCTCACACAAACACTCTTCTCGCTCACACACACTGCTCTCCTTCAAAAACACACCTCTCTCTCACACACACTCCTCTCCTTCACACACACACCTCTCTCTCACACACACACACTCCTCTATCGCACACACACACACTCCTCTCTCTCGCACACACACTACACCCTCTCGCACACACACTACTATCTCTCGCACACACACTACTATCTCTCACACACACATAATCCTCTCTCTCGCACACACACACTCTTCTCTCTCAAACACACTAGTTTCCTCTCCCTCACACACACTCTCTCTCACATACACCCCTCTGTCTTTCTCTCACACACACCTATTCCTCTCTCTCTCACACACACTCTCCTCTCTTTCACACACACGTACCTCTGTTTCTCTCTCTCACACACACTCATCTGTCTCTCTCACACAGATACACATTCCTCTCGCTCTCAAAGACAGACACACATCTCTGTCGCACTCTCTCAAACGCACACACACATCCTCTCTCTCACACAGACAAACACATCTCCCTCTCTCTCACACAAACGCACACACATAGCCTGCACTTAAGCACACACCTGACTCTCTCTCTCTCTCACACATACACTCTAAGCTCTCACGAGAACACACCTCTCTCTCTCTAACAGACACAGCTCTGTCTCTCTCTCTCTCTCACACACACACCTGTCTCTCTTTCTCGCTCACACACATACCTCTGTCAACTCTCTCTCAAACACATACACCTGTGTCTCTCTCTCAAAAGCACACATGCTGCTCTGTCTCACACACACAAACTCCTCTCTCACACACAGACACACACACACACTCTCGTCTCACACATGTGCACACCGCTGTCTCTCCCTCTAACACACACATCCCTATCTCTCACACAAACACACCTCGCTCTCTCACAGACACATTCCTTTCTCTCACACACACGCACACTCCTCTGCCTCACACACACAAACACACACAGCCCCCCCTCTCTCTCACACACACACACTCCTCTCTCTTGTGCACACACATTCCTCCCTCTCACACACATACTCCCCTCTCTCGCACACACACTCCACTCTCTCACACACAAACACTCCACTCTCTCTCACACACACACTCCACTCTCTCACAAACACACATCTCGCTCTCTCACAGACACATTTCTCTCTGTCTCACACACACACCCTCCTCTGCCTCACACACACACTCCTCCCTCTTGCACACACACACTCCTGTCTCACACACACACACACACACACACACTCCTCTTTCTCTCACACACACAATCCTCTCTCTTGCACACACACTCCTCTCTCTCACACACACACTACTCCCTCTTGCACAGACACACTCCTCTCTCTCTCACACACACACTCCTCTCTCTCTCACACACACACTCCTCTCTCTCTCACAAACACACTCCTCTCTCTTGCACACACACTCCTCTCTCTTACACACACACTCCTCTCTCTCACACATATACAAACCTCTATCTCTCTAGTACATACACACTTCTCTCTTTCAACACACATCTCTGTCTCTCTCTCACACACACATACCTCTGTCTCTTTCTCACATACACACCTCTGTCTCTCTCTCACGCACACACACACTCCTCTGTCTCACACACATATACAAACCTCTATCTCTCTAGCACATACACACTCCTCTCTTTCAACACACATCTCTGTCTCTCTCTCACACACACATACCTCTGTCTCTTTCTCACATATACACCTCTGTCTCTCTCTCACGCACACACACACTCCTCTCTCACACACCCACACGCTCGTCTCACACACATGCACAATGCTGTCTCTCTTTCTCACACAAACATCTCTGCCTCTCTCTCTCACACACACACCCATATCATTCACACACACTCACACCTCTTTCTCACAGAAAAACCTCTGTCCCTATGTCAGACGCACACATGTATGTCTCTCTCATTCGCTCACAAACATACCACTGTTTCGCTCTCACTCATACACACACAACACTCTTCACTCTCTCACACGCAACCGCACACAATTCTCTCACACACACACATCTCTATCACACACAAACACTCATCACTCTCTCTAACAAACACACACTCCTCTCTCTCACGCACTACTCTGCCTCACACAAACACACTCCTCTCCCACACACTTCTCTCTCACACACTTCTTTCTCACAAACACACACATACTCCTCTCTCTTGCACACACACTCCTCTCTCTAACACAAACACTCACACACACCTCTCTCTCACTTACACTCCTGTCTCTCACTCACACTCCTGTCAATCACACACACACTCCTCTTTCTCACACACAGATGCACACTCCTCTCTCTCGCACATACACCTCTGTCTCTCTCTCTCAAACTCATGCACAACTTTGTGTCTCTCACTCTCACACACACATACCTCTGTCTCTCTCTCTCACACACACACACTCCTGTGCCTCACACACACATACAAGCACACACTCCTCTCTCTCAAAGAGACACTGATCTTTCTCACAGATGGACACACCCACTTCTCTCTCTTGAACACACGCACACACACATACACACACACACTCCCCTCTCTCACACACACACTACTCTCTCACACAGAGAAACTGCACTCTCTCACAGACGGACACACACACTCCTCTCTCACACACACACACTCCTCTCTCTCGCACACACACTCCTCTCTCTCACACAAACACACTCCACTCTCTTGCACATACACACTTCTCTCTCTCACACATACACTCCTCTCTCACACACACAGCTCTCTCTCTCTCTCACTCACACACACACCTCTGTCTCTCACTCTCGCTCACACAGATACCTGTCTACTCTCACACACACATACACATCTGTCTCTCTCTCACACACACACTTCTCTCTCACACACAGACAATCCTCTCTCTCACACACACTAGTCTCCTTTCTCTCACACACACTCTCTCTCACATACACCCCTCTGTCTTTCTCTCA
Organism: Isurus oxyrinchus; assembly: GCA_026770705.1. Classification (NCBI taxonomy): domain Eukaryota; kingdom Metazoa; phylum Chordata; class Chondrichthyes; order Lamniformes; family Lamnidae; genus Isurus; species Isurus oxyrinchus. Next base: position 83,462,924 of record JANJGN010000004.1, on the reverse strand, counting down.
CACACACCTATTCCTCTCTCTCGCACACACACTCTCCTCTCTTGCACAGACACATGCCTCTGTTTCTCTCTCACACACACACACACTCATTTGTCTCTCTCACACAGATACACATTCCTCTCACTCTCAGACACACATCTCTGTCGCACTCTCTCTAATGCACACACACATCCTCTCTCTCACACACACAAACACGTCTGCCTCTCTCTCACACAAATGCACACATACTCTGCACTCACGCACACACCTCTCTCTCTCACACACGGACCCTTAGCTCTCACAAGCACACACTTCTCTCTCTCTCACAGACACAGCTCTGTCTCTCTCTCGCTCACACACATACATCTGTCTACTCTCTCACACACACAAACACCTGTGTCTCTCTCTCACATGCACGCATGCTGCTCCGTCTCACGCACACAAACTCCTCTCTCACACACAAAGACACACACACTCTCGTCTCAAACATGCGCACACCGCTGTCTCTCCCTCTCACACAAACACACCTCGCTCTCTCACAGACACATTCCTCTATCTCACACACACAAACACACACACACCCTCCTCTCTCCCGCACACACACACTCTATCTCACGCACAGACATTCCTCCCTCTCAAACACACACTCCTCTCTCTCACACACACACTCCTCTCTCTCGCACACACACACAACTCTCTCACATACACACACTCCACTCTCTCACACACACACATTCCACTCTCACACACACATCTCGCTCACTCACAGACACATTCCTCTCTCTCTCAAACACACACACACACTCCTCTGCCTCACACACACAAACACACACACACCCTCCTCTCTCTCGCACACACACACTCCTCTCTCTCGCACACACACACCACTCTCTCATGCACACACACTCCTCTCTCTCACACACACACATTCCTCTCTCTCGCACACACACTCCTTCCTCTCACACACACACTCCTCTCTCGCACACACCCACACTCCTCTTTCTCTCACACACACAATCCTCTCTCTTGCACACACACTCCTCTCTCTCACACACACACTCCTCCCTCTTGCGCAGACACACTCCTGTCTCTCACACACACACACTCCCCTCTCTCTCACACACACAATCCTCTCTTGCACACACACTCGTCTCTCTTGCACACACACTCCTCTCTCTCACACACATACACACATCTTGCTCTCTAGCACACACACACTCCTCTCTCTCACACATACACAAACCTCTCTTTCAACACACATCTCTTTCTCTCTCTCAGACACACATATCTCTGTCTCACATACACACCTCTGTCTCTCTCTCACACACACACACACTCGTCTCACACTCATGCACAACGCTGTCTCTCTCTCTCTCTCACACAAACATCTCTGCCTCTCTCTCTCACACACACCCATATCATTCACACACACTCACACCTCTCTCTCACATAAACACCTCTGTCTCTATGTCAGACACACACATGTCTGTCTCTCTCACTCGCTCACAAACATACCACTGTTTCGCTCTCACTCACACACACACAACACTTCTCTCTTTCACACACAACCGCACTCAATTCTCTCTCACACACACATCTTTCTCACACACAAACACTCATCACTCTCTCTAACAAACATACAATCCTCTCTCTCACGCACTACTCTCCCTCACACATACACACTCCTCTCTCACACACTTCTTTCTCACACACTTCTCTCTCACAAACACACACATACTCCTCTCTATTGCACACACTCCTCTCTCTAACACGAACACTCACACACACCTCTCTCTCACTTACACTCCTGTCTCTCACTCACACTCCTGTGAATCACACACACACTCCTCTTTCTCACACACAGATGCACACTCCTCTCTCTCACACAGACACATCTGTCTCTCTCTCTCTCAAAAACATGCACACCTCTGTGTCTCTCACTCTCACACACACATACCTCTGTCTCTCTCTCTCACACACACACACTCCTGTGCCTCACACATACAAATGCACACACATTCCTTTCTCTCACACACACACTCCTCTCTCACACAGAGTCACTGCTATCTCTCACAGATGGACACACACACTCCTCTCTCTCGCACACAAACTCCTCTCTCTTGCACAAACACACTCCTCTCTCTTGCAAACAAACACTACTCTCTCTCTCACACGCACTCCTCTCTCACACACACAGCTCTGTCTCTCTCTCACTCACACACACACCTCTGTCTCTCACTCTTGCTCACACACATACCTCTGTCTGCTCTCTCACACACACATACACATCTGTCTCTCTCTCACACACACACTTCTCTCTCACACACAGACAATCCTCTCTCTCACACACACTAGTCTCCTTTCTCTCACACACACTCTCTCTCACATACACCCCTCTGTCTTTCTCTCACACACACCTATTCCTCTCTCTCACACACACATTCTCCTCTATTTCACACACACATGCCTCTGTTTCTCTCTCACACACACACTCATTTGTCTCTATCACACAGATACACATTCCTCTCACTCTCAAAGACAGACACATATCTCTGTCACAATCTCTCTCTAATGCACACACACATCCTCTCTCTCACACACACAAACACGTCTGCCTCTCTCTCACACAAATGCACACATACTCTGCACTCACGCACACACCTCTCTCTCTCACACACGCACTCTTAGCTCTCACAAGCACACACTTCTCTCTCTCTCACAGACAAGGCTCTGTCTCTCTCTCTCACACACACTCCTCTCTATCTCACACACGCTCCTCTCTCACACACACAGCTCTGTCTCTCTCTCGCTCACACACATACCTCTGTCTAATCTCTCACACACACATACACCTCTGTCTCTCTCTCACATGCACACATGCTGCTCTGTCTCACACACACAAACTCCTCTTTCACACACACACACTCTCGTCTCACACATGCGCACACCGCTGTCTCTCCCTCTAACACACACAACCCTAACTCTCACACAAAAACACCTCACTCTTTCACAGACACATTCCTCTCTCTCACACACAAACATACTCCTCTGCCTCACACATGCAAACACACACACAACCTCCTCTCTCTTGCACACACACAATCCTCTCTCTCGTGCACACACATTCCTCCCTCTCACACACACACTCCTCTCTCTCACACAAACACTCCTCTCTCTCGCACACACACACCACTCTCTCACACATACACACTCCACTCTCTCATACAAACACATTCCACTCTCTCACACACACACCTTGCTCTCTCACAGACACATTCCTCTCTCTCACACACACACACTCCTCTGCCTCACACACACAAACACACACATACCCTCCTCTCTCTCACACACACACTCCTCTCTCTCGCACACACACACACCATTCTCTCACGCACACACACTCCATTCTCTCACGCACACACACTCCTCTCTCGCACACACACACACACACACACTCCTCTCTCTATCACACACACAATCCTCTCTCTTGCACGCACACTCCTCTCTCTCATGCACACTCCTCTCTATCGCCCACACACTCCTCTCTCTCACACACACACTCCTCTCTCACACACATACATACCTCTATCTCTCTGGTACACACACTCCTCTCTCTCACACATACACACTCCTCTCTTTCAACACACATCTCTGTCTATCTCTCACACACACATACCTCTGTCCCTTTTTGACACACACATACCTCTGTCTCTTTGTCACATACACACCTCTCACACACACAGAATCTGTCTCTCTCTCACTCACGCACACATCTCTGTCTCTCAATCTCACTCACACACATACCTCTGTCTCTCTCTCACATACTAACATGCTGCTCTGTCTCACACACTCAAACTCCTCTCTCTCTCACACACACACACGCACACACACACTCTCGTCTCCACACGTGCACACCCCTGTCTCTCCCTCTAACACACACAACCCTATCTCTCACACAAACAGACCTCGCTCTCTCACAGACACATTCCTCCCTCTCACACACACAGTCCTCTTTCTCTCACACACACACTCCACTCTCGCATACACACACACACCTCGCTCACTAACAGACTAATTCCTCTCTCTCACACACACAGACACTCCTCTGCCTCACACACACAAACCCACACACACCCTCCTCTCTCACACACACACACACACTCCTCTCTCTTGCACACACACACCACTCTCTCACACACACACACTCCTCTCTCTCACACACACACCTCTCTCTCACACACACAGTCCTCTTTCTCTCACACACACGCTCCTCTCCCTCACACACACTGCTTTTCTTCATACACACACCTCACACACACACACACAGATACTCGTCTCTCTAACACACAGTCTCCTCTCTCTCACACACACACTCCTCTCTGGCTCTCTCTCTCTCACACATAAACTCCTCTCCCTCAGACACACACTTCTTTCTCACACACACAGACTCCTCTGCCTCACACACACATACACAAACACACACAATCCCCTCTCTTGCTCATGCACCCTCCTCCCTTTCACACACACACTCCTCTCTCTCTCACACACACTCCTCCCTCTCGCACACACACACACACCTCTCTCTCACACATACACACTCCTCTCTTTCAACACACATCTCAGTCTCTCTCTCACACACACATACCTCTGTCTCTTTCTCACATACAGACCTCGGTCTCTCTCTCACGCTCACACACTCCTCATTCACATAGACACACGCTCGGCTCAAACACACGAACAACGCTTTCTCTCTCTGTCACACACACACATATCATCACACACACTCATACCTCTCTCTCACAGAAACACCTCAGTCTCTATGTCAGACACACACATGTCTGTCTCTCTCACTCACACACATACCTCTGTTTCGCTCTCACTCACACACACACACACTCTCTCTCACACACAACTGCACTCAAATCTCTCACACATACACACATCTCTCTCACATACAAAAACTCATCACGCTCTATAACAAACACACACTCCTCTCTCTCACGCACTACTCTCCCTCACACATACACACTCCTCTCTCACACACATCTCTCTCACACACTTCTCTCTCACACACTTCTCTCTCACAAAGACACACATACTCCTCTCTCTTGCACACACACTCCTCTATCTAACACAAACACACACACAGCTGTCTCGCACAAACACTCTCTCGCACTCACACACACTCCTCTCTCACACACACACACTCCTCGCCCTCAAAAACACACTCCTCTCTCTCACACACACACTCATCTTTCTCACACAGACGCACTCCATTCTCTCACACACACTGCTCTGCTTCACACACACATCTCACACACACACACACTCATACACGGCTCTCTCACACACAGTCTCCTCTCTCTCACACACACACTCCTCTCTGTCTCTCTCTCTCACACACACACACTCCTCTCCCTCACACACACACTTCTCTCTCACACACAGACAATCCTCTGTCTCACACACACACTAGTCTTCATTCTCTCACACACACTCTCTATCACATACACCCCTCTGACTTTCTCTCACACACACCTATTCCTCTCTCTCACACACACACTCTCCTCTCTTTCACACACACATACCTCTGTTTATCTCTCACACACACACACTCATCTGTCTCTCTCACACAGATACACATTCTTCTCGCTCTCAAAGACAGACACACATCTCTGTCGCACTGTCTCTCAAACGCACACACACATCCTCTCTCAAACACAAACATGTCTGCCTCTCTCTCACAAACACACACATACTGTGCACTCACGCACACACCTCTCTCTCTCTCACACACACTCATAGCTCTCACGAGCAAACAGTCTCTCTCACAGACACAGGTCTGTCTCTCTCTCTCTCACACACACACCTGTCTCTCTCTCTCGCTCACACACATACCTCTGTCTACTCTCTGACACACACATACACCTCTGTCTCTCTCTCACATGCACACATGCTGCTCTGTCTCACACACACAGACTCCTCTCTCACACACACACACACACACACTCTCGTCTCACACATGCGCACACCGCTGTCTCTCCCTCTAAGACACACAACCCTATCTCTCACAGAAACACACCTCGCTCTCTCACAGAAACATTCCTCTCTCTCACTCACACAAACACTCCTCTGCCTCACACACACAAGCACACACACAACCTCCTCTCTCTCGCACACACACACTCCTCTCTCTTGCAGAAACACCTTCCTCCCTCTCACACACACACTCCTCTCTCTCAAACAAGCACTCCTCTCTCTCACACACACACACCACTCTCTCACACACACACACTCCACTCTCTCACACACACACTCCACTCTCTCAAACACACACACCTCGCTCTCTCACAGACACATTCCTCTCCCTCACACAGACACATTCCTCTGCCTCACACACACAAGCACACACACACCCTCCACTCTCTCGAACACACACACTCCTCTCTTGCACACACACACCACTCTCTCACACACACACACTCCTCTCTCTCACACACACGCACTCCTCTCTCTTGCACACAAACTCCTCCCTCTCACACACTCACACTCTTCTCTCAAACACACACACACTCCTCTCTCTCTCACACACACAATCCGCTCTCTTGCACACACGCTCCACTCTCAAACACACACACACCTCCGTCTTGCACAGACACACTCTCTCACACACACAATCCTCTCTCACACACACACACTCCACTCTCTCACAAACACACACTCCACTCTCTCACACACACAAACCTCGCTGCCTCACAGACACATTCCTCTCTCTCACACACAAACACACACACTCCTCTTCCTCACACACAGAAACACACACACCCTCCTCTCTCTCGGACACACACACTCCTCTCTCTTGCACACACACTCCTCTCTCTCGCACACACACTCCTCCCTCTCACACACTCACACACCTCTCTCGCACACACACACACTCCTCTCTCTCTCACACACACAATGCTCTCTCTTGCACACACAATCCTCTTTCTCACACACACACTCCTCCCTCTTGCACAGACATACTCCTCTATCTCTCACGCACACACTCCTCTCTCGCACACACACACACTCCTCTCTCTCTCACACACACACACTCCTCTTCCTCACGCACACAAACACACACTCACCCTCCTCTCTCTCGCACACACACACTCCTCTCTCTTGCACACACATTCCTCTCTCTCGCACACACACTCCTCCCTCTCACACACTCACACTCCTCTCTCGCACACACACACACTCCTATCTCTCTCACACACAGAATCCTCTCTCTTGCACACACAATCCTCTCTCTCACACACACACTTCTCCCTCTTGCACAGACATACTCCTCTTTCTCTCACGCACACACTCCTCTCTCACACACATACACACCTCTATCTCTCTAGCACACACACACTCCTCTCTCACTCACACATACACACTCCTCTCTTTCAACACACATTTCTGTCTCTCTCTCACGCACACATACCTCTGTCTCTTTCTGACAAACATACCTCTGTCTCTTTCTCACATACACACATCTGACTCTCTCTCACGCACACATACACTCCTCTCTCTCACACACATGCACAACACTGTCTTTCTCTCTCACAAAACCATCTCTGCCTCTCTCTCTCACACACACCCATATCATTCACACACACTCACACCTCTCTCACAGAAACACCTCTGTCCCTATGTCAGACACACACATGTATGTCTCCCTCACTCGCTCACACACATACCTCTGTTTCGCTCTCACTCACGCACACACAACACTCTTTTCTCTCTCACACATGACCGCACTCAATTCTCTCACACACACACTCATCTCTCTCACACACAAACACTCATCACTCTCTCTAACAAACACACACTCCTCTCTCTCACGCACTACTCTCCCTCACACATACACACTTCCCTCTCACACACTTCTCTCTCATACACTTCTCTCTCACAAACACACACATACTCCTCTCTCTTGCACACACACTCTGCTCTCTAACACAAACACTCACACATGCCTCTCTCTCACTTACACTCCTGTCTCTCACTCACATTCCTGTCTCTCACACACACACTCCTCTTTCTCACACACACATACACACTCCTCTCTATCACACATACACCTCTGTCTCTCTCTCTCAATCTCATGCACACCTCTGTGTCTCTCGCTCTCACACACACATACTTCTGTCTCTCTCTCACACACACGCTCCTGTGCCTCACACATACATACACACACACTCCTGTCTCTCACAGAGACACTGATCTTTCTCACAGATGGACACACCCACTTCTCTCTCTTGCACACACACACATACACACACACACACCTCTCTCTCACACACACACATTCCTCTCTCTTGCACACATACTCCTCTCTCTTGCACACACACACTCCTCTCTCTCACACACACAGTCCTCTTTCTCTCACACACACACTCCTCTCTCACACACACTGCTCTTCTTCATACACACACCTCACACACACACACACACACACATACTCATCTCTCTAACACACAGTCTCCTCTCTCTCACACACACACTCCTCTCTGGCTCTCTCTCTCACACACACACACTCCTCTCCCTCAGACACACACTCCTCTCCCTCAGACACACACTTCTTTCTCACACACCCATACACAAACACACACACACACTCCTCTCTCTCGCACACACACACTCCCCTCTCTTGCTCATGCACCCTCCTCCCTCTCACACACACACTCCTCTCTCTCTCACACACACTCCTCCCTCTCGCACACACACACCTCTCTCTCACACATACACACTCCTCTCTTTCAACACACATCTCAGTCTCTCTCTCACACACACATACCTCTGTCTCTTTCTCACATACAGACCTCTGTCTCTCTCTCACGCACACACGCACTCCTCATTCACATACACACACGCTCGGCTCAAACACACGCACAACGCTTTCTCTCTCTGTCACACACACACATATCATCACACACACTCATACCTCTCTCTCACAGAAACACCTCAGTCTCTATGTCAGACACACACATGTCTGTCTCTCTCACTCACTCACACACATACCTCTGTTTCACTCTCACTCACACACACACACACACTCTTCTCTCACACACAACCGCACTCAAATCTCTCACACATACACACATCTCTCTCACATACAAAAACTAATCACGCTCTATAACAAACACACACTCCTCTCTCTCACGCACTACTCTCCCTCACACATACACACTCCTCTCTCACACACATCTCTCTCACACACTTCTCTCTCACACACTTCTCTCTCACAAAGACACACATACTCCTCTCTCTTGCACACACACTCCTCTATTTAACACAAACACACACACAGCTGTCTCGCACACACACTCCTCTCTCACACACACACTCCTCTCTCACACACACACACTCCTCGCCCTCAAAAACACACTCCTCTCTCTCACACACACACTCATCTTTCTCACACAGATGCACTCCATTCTCTTACACACACTGCTCTGCTTCACACACACATCTCAGACATACACACACACACTCATACACGGCTCTCTCACACACAGTCTCCTCTCTCTCACACACACACTTCTCTCTGTCTCTCTCTCTCACACACACACACACTCCTCTCCCTCACACACACACTTCTCTCTCACACACAGACAATCCTCTGTCTCACACACACACTAGTCATCATTCTCTCACACACACTCTCTCTCACATACACCCCTCTGAATTTCTCTCACACACACCTATTCCTCTCTCTCACACACACACTCTCCTCTCTTTCAAACACACATACCTCTGTTTCTCTCTCTCACACACACACTCCTCTGTCTCTCTCACACAGATACACATTCCTCTCGCTCTCAAAGACAGACACACATCTCTGTCGCACTGTCTCTCAAACGCACACACATCCTCTCTCTCACACACAAACATGTCCGCCTCTCTCTCACACAAACACACACATACTGTGCACTCACGCACACACCTCTCTCTTTCGCACACACACTCATAGCTCTCACGAGCAAACACTCTCTCTCACAGACACAGGTCTGTCTCTCTCTCTCTCACACACACACCTGTCTCTCTCTCTCGCTCAAACACATACCTCTGTCTACTCTCTGACACACACATAGACCTCTGTCTCTCTCTCACATGCACACATGCTGCTCTCTCTCACACACTCAAACTCCTCTCTCACACACACACACACACTCTCGTCTCACACATGCGCACACCGCTGTCTCTCCCTCTAAGACACACAACCCTATCTCTCACAGAAACACACCTCGCTCTCTCACAGAAACATTCCTCTCTCTCACTCACACAAACACTCCTCTGCCTCACACACACAAGCACACACACAACCTCCTCTCTCTCGCACACACACACTCCTCTCTCTCGCACAAACACCTTCCTCCCGCTCACACACACACTCCTCTCTCTCACACAAACACTCCTCTCTCTCTCATACACACACCACTCACTCACACACACACGCTCCACTCTCTCACACACACACACTCCACTCTCTCAAACACACACACCTCCCTCTCACACACTCACACTCTTCTCTCAAACACACACACACTCCTCTCTCTCTCACACACACAATCCGCTCTCTTGCACACACGCTCCACTCTCAAACACACACACACCTCCGTCTTGCACAGACACACTCTCTCACACACACAATCCTCTCTCACACACACACACTCCACTCTCTCACAAACACACACTCCACTCTCTCACACACACAAACCTCGCTGCCTCACAGACACATTCCTCTCTCTCACACACAAACACACACACTCCTCTTCCTCACACACAGAAACACACACACCCTCCTCTCTCTCGGACACACACACTCCTCTCTCTTGCACACACACTCCTCTCTCTCGCACACACACTCCTCCCTCTCACACACTCACACACCTCTCTCGCACACACACACACTCCTCTCTCTCTCACACACACAATGCTCTCTCTTGCACACACAATCCTCTTTCTCACACACACACTCCTCCCTCTTGCACAGACATACTCCTCTATCTCTCACGCACACACTCCTCTCTCGCACACACACACACTCCTCTCTCTCTCACACACACACACTCCTCTTCCTCACGCACACAAACACACACTCACCCTCCTCTCTCTCGCACACACACACTCCTCTCTCTTGCACACACATTCCTCTCTCTCGCACACACACTCCTCCCTCTCACACACTCACACTCCTCTCTCGCACACACACACACTCCTATCTCTCTCACACACAGAATCCTCTCTCTTGCACACACAATCCTCTCTCTCACACACACACTTCTCCCTCTTGCACAGACATACTCCTCTTTCTCTCACGCACACACTCCTCTCTCACACACATACACACCTCTATCTCTCTAGCACACACACACTCCTCTCTCACTCACACATACACACTCCTCTCTTTCAACACACATTTCTGTCTCTCTCTCACGCACACATACCTCTGTCTCTTTCTGACAAACATACCTCTGTCTCTTTCTCACATACACACATCTGACTCTCTCTCACGCACACATACACTCCTCTCTCTCACACACATGCACAACACTGTCTTTCTCTCTCACAAAACCATCTCTGCCTCTCTCTCTCACACACACCCATATCATTCACACACACTCACACCTCTCTCACAGAAACACCTCTGTCCCTATGTCAGACACACACATGTATGTCTCCCTCACTCGCTCACACACATACCTCTGTTTCGCTCTCACTCACGCACACACAACACTCTTTTCTCTCTCACACATGACCGCACTCAATTCTCTCACACACACACTCATCTCTCTCACACACAAACACTCATCACTCTCTCTAACAAACACACACTCCTCTCTCTCACGCACTACTCTCCCTCACACATACACACTTCCCTCTCACACACTTCTCTCTCATACACTTCTCTCTCACAAACACACACATACTCCTCTCTCTTGCACACACACTCTGCTCTCTAACACAAACACTCACACATGCCTCTCTCTCACTTACACTCCTGTCTCTCACTCACATTCCTGTCTCTCACACACACACTCCTCTTTCTCACACACACATACACACTCCTCTCTATCACACATACACCTCTGTCTCTCTCTCTCAATCTCATGCACACCTCTGTGTCTCTCGCTCTCACACACACATACTTCTGTCTCTCTCTCACACACACGCTCCTGTGCCTCACACATACATACACACACACTCCTGTCTCTCACAGAGACACTGATCTTTCTCACAGATGGACACACCCACTTCTCTCTCTTGCACACACACACATACACACACACACACCTCTCTCTCACACACACACATTCCTCTCTCTTGCACACATACTCCTCTCTCTTGCACACACACACTCCTCTCTCTCACACACACAGTCCTCTTTCTCTCACACACACACTCCTCTCTCACACACACTGCTCTTCTTCATACACACACCTCACACACACACACACACACACATACTCATCTCTCTAACACACAGTCTCCTCTCTCTCACACACACACTCCTCTCTGGCTCTCTCTCTCACACACACACACTCCTCTCCCTCAGACACACACTCCTCTCCCTCAGACACACACTTCTTTCTCACACACCCATACACAAACACACACACACACTCCTCTCTCTCGCACACACACACTCCCCTCTCTTGCTCATGCACCCTCCTCCCTCTCACACACACACTCCTCTCTCTCTCACACACACTCCTCCCTCTCGCACACACACACCTCTCTCTCACACATACACACTCCTCTCTTTCAACACACATCTCAGTCTCTCTCTCACACACACATACCTCTGTCTCTTTCTCACATACAGACCTCTGTCTCTCTCTCACGCACACACGCACTCCTCATTCACATACACACACGCTCGGCTCAAACACACGCACAACGCTTTCTCTCTCTGTCACACACACACATATCATCACACACACTCATACCTCTCTCTCACAGAAACACCTCAGTCTCTATGTCAGACACACACATGTCTGTCTCTCTCACTCACTCACACACATACCTCTGTTTCACTCTCACTCACACACACACACACACTCTTCTCTCACACACAACCGCACTCAAATCTCTCACACATACACACATCTCTCTCACATACAAAAACTAATCACGCTCTATAACAAACACACACTCCTCTCTCTCACGCACTACTCTCCCTCACACATACACACTCCTCTCTCACACACATCTCTCTCACACACTTCTCTCTCACACACTTCTCTCTCACAAAGACACACATACTCCTCTCTCTTGCACACACACTCCTCTATTTAACACAAACACACACACAGCTGTCTCGCACACACACTCCTCTCTCACACACACACTCCTCTCTCACACACACACACTCCTCGCCCTCAAAAACACACTCCTCTCTCTCACACACACACTCATCTTTCTCACACAGATGCACTCCATTCTCTTACACACACTGCTCTGCTTCACACACACATCTCAGACATACACACACACACTCATACACGGCTCTCTCACACACAGTCTCCTCTCTCTCACACACACACTTCTCTCTGTCTCTCTCTCTCACACACACACACACTCCTCTCCCTCACACACACACTTCTCTCTCACACACAGACAATCCTCTGTCTCACACACACACTAGTCATCATTCTCTCACACACACTCTCTCTCACATACACCCCTCTGAATTTCTCTCACACACACCTATTCCTCTCTCTCACACACACACTCTCCTCTCTTTCAAACACACATACCTCTGTTTCTCTCTCTCACACACACACTCCTCTGTCTCTCTCACACAGATACACATTCCTCTCGCTCTCAAAGACAGACACACATCTCTGTCGCACTGTCTCTCAAACGCACACACATCCTCTCTCTCACACACAAACATGTCCGCCTCTCTCTCACACAAACACACACATACTGTGCACTCACGCACACACCTCTCTCTTTCGCACACACACTCATAGCTCTCACGAGCAAACACTCTCTCTCACAGACACAGGTCTGTCTCTCTCTCTCTCACACACACACCTGTCTCTCTCTCTCGCTCAAACACATACCTCTGTCTACTCTCTGACACACACATAGACCTCTGTCTCTCTCTCACATGCACACATGCTGCTCTCTCTCACACACTCAAACTCCTCTCTCACACACACACACACACTCTCGTCTCACACATGCGCACACCGCTGTCTCTCCCTCTAAGACACACAACCCTATCTCTCACAGAAACACACCTCGCTCTCTCACAGAAACATTCCTCTCTCTCACTCACACAAACACTCCTCTGCCTCACACACACAAGCACACACACAACCTCCTCTCTCTCGCACACACACACTCCTCTCTCTCGCACAAACACCTTCCTCCCGCTCACACACACACTCCTCTCTCTCACACAAACACTCCTCTCTCTCTCATACACACACCACTCTCTCACACACACACGCTCCACTCTCTCACACACACACACTCCACTCTCTCAAACACACACACCTCGCTCTCTCACAGACACATTCCTCTCCCTCACACACAGACACATTCCTCTGCCTCACACACACAAGCACACACACACCCTCCACTCTCTCGAACACACACACTCCTCTCTTGCACACACACACCACTCTCTCACACACACACACTCCTCTCTCTCACACACACGCACTCCTCTCTCTCGCACACAAACTCCTCCCTCTCACACACTCACACTCTTCTCTCAAACACATATACATTCCTCTCTCTCTCACACACACAATCCGCTCTCTTGCACACAGACTCCACTCTCAAACACACACACACCTTCCTCTTGCACAGACACACTCTCTCACACACACACTCCTCTCTCACACACACACACTCCACTCTCTCACACACACACACCTCACTGTCTCACAGACACACTCCTCTCTCGCACACACACACACTCCTCTCTCTCTCTCTCACACACACACACACACACACACACACACACTCCTCTTCCTCACACACACAAACACACACTCACCCTCCTCTCTCTCGCACACACACACTCCTCTCTCTTGCACACACATTCCTCTCTCTCGCACACAAACTCCTCCCTCTCGCATACTCACACTCCTCTCTCGCACACGCACACACACTGCTATCTCTCTCACACACACAATCCTCTCTCTTGCACACACAATCCTCTCTCTCACACACACACTCCTCCCTCTAGCACAGACATACTCCTCTATCTCTCACGCACACACTCCTCTCTCACACACATACACACATCTATCTCTCTAGCACACACACACTCCTCTCTCACTCACACATACACACTCCTCTCTTTCAACACACATTTCTGCCTCTCTCTCACGCACACATACCTCTGTCTCTTTCTGACACACACATACCTCTGTCTCTTTCTCACATACACACCTCTGTCTCTCTCTCACGCACACACACACTCCTCTCTCACACACACAGATGCTTGTCTCACACAAATGCACAACACTGTCTCTCTCTCTCACACAACCATCTCTGCCTCTCTCTCTCTCACACACACCCATATCATTCACACACGCTCACACCTCTCTCTCACAGAAACATCTCTGTCCCTATGTCAGACACACACATGTATGGCTCCCTCACTCGCTCACACACATACCTCTGTTTCGCTCTCACTCACGCACACACAACACTCTTCTCTCTCTCAAACATGACCGCACTCAATTCTCTCACACACACACTCATCTCTCTCACACACAAACACTCATCACTCTCTCTAACAAACACACACTCCTCTCTCTCACGCACTACTCTCCCTCACACATACACACTTCCCTCTCACAGACTTCTCTCTCATACACATCTCTCTCACAAACACACACACATACTCCTCTCTCTTGCACACACACTCCGCTCTCTAACACAAACACTCACACATGCCTCTCTCTCACTTACACTCCTGTCTCTCACTCACAATCCTGTCTCTCACACACACACTCCTCTTTCTCACACACACATGGACACTCCTCTCTATCACACATACACCTCTGTCTCTCTCTCTCAATCTCATGCACACCTCTGTGTCTCTCGCTCTCACACACACATACCTCTGTCTCTCTCTCACACACACGCTCCTGTGCCTCACACACACATACACACACACACTCCTGTCTCTCACAGAGACACTGATCTTTCTCACAGATGGACACACCCACTTCTCTCTCTTGCACACACACACACATACACACACACTCCTCTCTCTCACAAACACACATTCCTCTCTCTTGCACACATACTCCTCTCTCTTGCACACATACACTCCTCTCTCTCGCACACACACACTCCTCTCTCTCACACACACCTCTCTCTCACACAAACACACTTCTCTCTCTTGCACACACACACTCCTCTCTCTCACACACACACCCCTCTCTCTCACACAGACAGCTTTGTGTCTCTCTCACTCTCGCACACACACCTCTGTCTCTCACTCTCGCTCACACACATACCTCTGTCTACTCTCCCACACACATATACACATCTGTCTCTCTCCCACATACACACATGCTGCTCTGTCTCACAAACACAAACTCCTCTCTCACACACACACAAACATACACAGATTCTTGTCTCACACATGTGCACACCGCTGTCTCTCTCTCTAACATACGCAACCCTATCACTCACACAAACACACCTCGCTCTCTCACAGACACATTCCTCTCTCTCACACTCACACACACATTCCTCTGCCTCACACACACCCTCTTCTCTCTTGCACACATACACTCGTCTCTCTCTCACACACACACACTTCTCCCTCTCACACACACACTTCTCTCTCTCACACACACACTCCTCTCTCTTGCATGCACACACTCCTCTCTCTCTCACACATACTCCTCTCTCACACACACACTGCACTCTCTCACACACACACACTCATTTCTCACACACACACAGACTCATCTCTCTCACACACACACATTCTTCTTTCTCACACACACACACTCCTCTTTCTCACGCACACACACTCCACTTTCTCTCACACACACACTCCTCTCTTCCACACGCACTGCTCTCCTTCACACAGACACTTCTCTCACACACACACACACACACACACACCCTCGTCTCTCTCACACACACACACTCCTCTCTGTGTGTCTCTCTCTATCACATAGTCCTGTCTCTCACACAGACACTGCTCCCACTCACAGACACTCCTGTCTCTCACACACACTAGGCTCTTTTCTATCACACACACTCTCTCTCACATGCAACCCTCTGTCTTTCTATCACACACACACACTCCTCTCTCTCGCACACACACTCCTCCCTCCCTCACACACACGTTCCTCCCTCGCACACACAAAAACTCCTCCCTATCGCACACACACACTCCTCTCTTGCACACACACACACTCCTCTCTTGCACACACACACACTCCTCTCTCTCTCATACCCACACTCCACTCTCTTGCACAAAGCCTCCACTCTCTTGCACAAATACTCCTCTCTCTCACACACATATGCACCTCTATCTCTCTAGCACACACACACTCCTCTCTCTCACACACACACTCCTCCCTCTTGCACAGACATACTCCTCTATCTCTCACGCACACACTCCTCTCTCACACACATACACACCTCTATCTCTCTAGCACACACACACTCCTCTCTCACTCACACATACACACTCCTTTCTTTCAGCACAAATTTCTGTCTCTCTCTCACGCACACATACCTCTGTCTCTTTCTGACACACACATACCTCTATCTCTTTCTCACATACACATCTCTGTCTCTCTCTCACGCACACACACACTCCTCTCTCACACACACACTGCACTCTCTCACGCACACACACTCATTTCTCACACACACACAGACTCATCTCTCTCACACACACACATTTTTCTTTCTCACACACACACACTCCTCTTTCTCACACATACACACTCCTCTCTTTGTCTCTCTCTATCACATAGTCCTGTCTCTCACACAGACACTGCTCCCACTCACAGACACTCCTGTCTCTCACACACACTAGGCTCCTTTCTCTCACACACACTCTCTCTCACATGCAACCCTCTGTCTTTCTCTCACACACACACACTCCTCTCTCTCGCACACACACTCCGCCCTCTCGCACACACACATTCCTCCCTTGCACACACACACACTCCTCCCTATCGCACACACACACTCCTCTCTCACACACACACACTCCTCTCTTGCACACACACACACACTCCTCTCTCTCTCATACACTCACTCCACTCTCTTGCACATACCCTCCCCTCTCTTGCACAAATACTCCTCTCTCTCACACACATACACACCTCTATCTCTCTAGCACACACACACACCTCTCTCTCGCACATACACACTCCTCTCTTTCAACACACATCTCTGTCTCTCTCTCACACACACATACCTCTGTCTCTTTCTGACACACACATACCTCTGTCTCTTTCTCACATACACACCTCTGTCTCTCTCTCACGCACACACACACTCCTCTCTCACACACACACGATCGTCTCACACACATGCACAATGCTGTCTCTCTCTCTCACTCAAACATCTCTGTCTCTCTCTCTCTCACACACACCCATATCATTCACACACACTCACACCTCTCTCTCACAGAAACAACTCTGTCCCTATGTCAGACACACACATGTCTTTCTCTCTCACTTGCTCACACACATACCTATGTTTCGCTCTCACTCACACACACACAACACTCTCTCTCACACACAACCGCACTCAATTCTCTCACACACACACATCTTTCTCACACACAAACACTCATCACTCTCTCTAACACACACACACTCCTCTCTTACACACTTCTCTCTCACACGCTTCTCTCTCACAAACACACATGTACTCCTCTCTCTTGCACACACACTCCTCTCTCTAACACAAACACACACACACCTCTCTCACTCACACTCCTGTCTCTCACACACACACTCCTCTTTCTTACACATACATGCACACTCCTCTCTCTCGCACATACACCTCTGTCTCTCTCTCTCAAACTCATGGACACCTCTGTGTCTCTCGCTCTCACACACACCTACCTCTGTCTCTCTCTCTCTCTCACACACACACACACACACACACACACACACACTCCTGTGCCTCACACACACATACACACACACACTTCTCTCTCACACAGAGACACTCCTCTCTCTCACAGATGGACACACACACCCCACTCTCTCGCACACATACTCCTCTCTCTTGCACACATACACTCCTCTCTCTTGCACACACACACTCCTCTATCTCGCACAAACACACTCCTCTCTCTTGCACTCACACTGTCCTCTCACTTGTACACACACACTCGTCTCTCTCACACACACACACTTCTCTCACACACACACACACTCCTCCTCTCTCTCTAATGCACACATGCCTCACTCACATGCACACACACACACACTCCTCTCTCTCACACACAAACTCCTCTCTTGCACACACACACACTTCTCTCTCACACACACAAACTCCTCTTTCTCACAGATATATGCACACTCCTCTCTCTCGCACTTACACCTCTGTCTCTCTCTCTCAAACTGATGCACACCTCTTTGTGTCTCGCTCTTTCACACACATACCTCTGTCTCTCTCACACAGACACTCCTGTGCCTCACACACTCATACACACACACAATCTTCTCTCTCACAGAGACACTGATCTTTCTCATGGATGGACACACCCACTCATCTCTCTCGCATACAAATACTCTTCTCTCTTGCACACATACACTCCCCTCTCTCGCACACAGACACACCTCTTTCGCACATATACACTCCTCTCTCTCGCACACACACACTCCTCTCTCTTGCACACACACAGTCCTCTCTCATGCACACACACACTCCTCTCTCACACACACACACACCTGTCACACACTCCTCCTCTCTCTCTCATGCAAACACGCCTCCCTCACACGCACAGACACACTGTCCACTCTCTCACACACACCCTCGTCTCTCACTGACGCACACTCTCCTCTCTCACACACACACTCCTCTCCCTCACACACACACTCCTCTCTCTCACACACACAGCTCTGTCTCTCTCTCTCACTCACACACACACCTCTGTCTCTCTCTCACTCACACACATACCTCTGTCTCTCACTCTCTCTCACACACATACCTCTGTCTACTCTCTCACACACATACACATCTGTCTCTCTCTCACACACACACTTCTCTCTCACACACAGACAAACTCTTTCTCACACACACTAGTCTCCTTTCTCTCACACAAACTCTCTCTCACATACACCCCTCTGTCTTTCTCTCACACACACCTATTCCTCTCTCTCACACACACACTCTCCTCTCTTTCACACACACATACCTCTGTTTCTCTCTCACACACACACTCATCTGTCTCTCTCACACAGATACACATTCCTCTCGCTCTCAAAGAAAGACACACATCTCTGTCGCACTCTCTCTCACACACACACACTCCTCTCACACACTCCTCCTCTCTCTCTCATGCAAACACGCCTCACTCACTCGCACAGACACACTGTCCACTCTCTCACACACACACTCCTCTATCTCACACAAACACTCGTCTCTCACTGACGCACACTCTCCTCTCTCACACACACACTCCTCTCCCTCACACACACACTCCTCTCTCTCACACGCACAGCTCTGTCTCTCTCTCACTCACACACACACCTCTGTCTCTCTCTCACTCACACACATACCTCTGTCTCTCACTCTCACTCACACACATACCTCTGTCTCTCACTCTCGCTCACACACATACCTCTGTCTACTCTCTCACACACATACACATCTGTCTCTCTCTCACACACACACTTCTCTCTCACACACAGACAATCCTCTCTCTCACACACACTAGCCTCCTTTCTCTCACACACACTCTCTTTCACATACACCCCTCTGTCTTTCTCTCACACACACCTGTTCCTCTCTCACACACACACTCTCCTCTCTTTCACACACACATACCTCTGTTTCTCTCTCTCACACACACTCATCTGTCTCTCTCACACATATACACATTCCTCTCGCTCTCAAAGAAAGACACACATCTCTGTCGCACTCTCTCTCAAATGCACACACACTTCTCTCTCTCACATACACAAACATGTCTGCCTCTCTCTCACACAAAAACACATACATACTCTGCACTCACGCACACACCTGTCTCTCTCTCTTTCACACACACAGTCTTAGCTCTCACAAGCACACACTTCTCTCTCACTCACAGACACAACACTGTCTCTCTCTCTCGCTCACACACATACCTCTTTCTACTCTCTCACACACACATACACCTCTGTCTCTCTCTCACATGCACACATGCTGCTCTGTCTGACACACACAAACTCATCTCACACACACACACACACACTCTCGTCTCACACATGCGCACACCGCTGTCTCTCCCTCTAACACACACAACCCTATCTCTCAAACAAACACACCTCGCTCTCTCACAGACATATTCCTCTCACTCACACACACACACACTCCTCTGCCTCACACAGACAAACACACACATACCCTCCGCTCTTTGCACACACACACTCCTCTCTCTCGTGCACACACATTCCTCCCTCTCACACACACACACCACTCTCTCACACACACACACTCCACTCTCTAACACACACACTCCACTCTCTCACAAACACACACCTCGCTCTCTCACAGACACATTCCTCTCTCTCACACACACAGACACTCCTCTGCCTCACACACACAAACACACACACTCCTCCTCTCTCTCACACACACACACTCCTCTCTCTTGCACACACACACCACTCTCTCACACACACACTCCTCTCTCTCACACACACACTCCTCTCTCTCACACACACACTCCTCTCTGACGCACACACACTTCTCTCTCTCACACACAGACACTACTCTCTCACACACACACACTCCACTCTCTCACACATACACACTCCACTCTCGCACACACACACACTCCACTCTCTCACACACACACTCCTCTCTGACACACACACTCCTCTCTCTCACACACACCAGTCTTTCACACACACACAATCCACTCTCTCACACACACACCTCGCTGTCTCACAGACACATTCCTCTCTCTCTCTCAAAAACACACGCACACACACACACACACACACACACACAAACACACACTCCTCTTCCTCACACACACAAACACACACACACTCTCCTCTCTCTTGCACACACACACTCCTCTCTCTTGCACACACACTCCTCTCTCTCGCACACACCCTCCTCCCTCTCGCACACTCATACTCCTCTCTCTCACACACACACACTCCTCTCTATCTCACACGCACAATCCTCTCTCTTGCACAAACAATCCTCTCTCTCACACACACTCCTCCCTCTTTCACAGACATACTCCTCTATCTCTCACGCACAGACTCCTCTCTCTCACACACACACATACGCACTCCTCTTCCTCACACACACAAACATACACACACCCTCCTCTCTCTCGCATAAACACACTCCTCTCTCTTGCACACACACTCCTCTCTCTTGCACACACACTCCTCTCTCTCGCACACACACTCCTCCCTCTCGCACATTCACACTCCTCTCTCGCACACACACACACTCCTATCTCTCTCACACAGAATCCTCTCTCTTGCACACACAATCCTCTCTCTCTCACACACACTCCTCCCTCTTGCACAGACATAGTCCTCTATCTCTCACGCACACACTCCTCTCACACACATACACACTTCTATCTCTCTAGCACACACACACTCCTCTCTCACTTACACATACACACTCCTCTCTTTCAACACACATTTCTGTCTCTCTCTCACGCACACATACCTCTGTCTCTTTCTGACACACACATACATCTGTCTCTTTCTCACATACACACCTCTGTCTCTCTCTCTCACACACACACACTCCTCTCTCACACACACAGATGCTCGTCTCACACACATGCACAACCCTGACTCTCTCTCTCACACAAACATCTCTCTCTCTCTCTCTCTCTCACACACACCCATATCATTCACACACACTCACACCTCTCTCTCACATAAACACCTCTGTCTCTATGTCAGACACACACATGTCTGTTTCTCTCGCTCGCTCACACACATACCTCTGTTTCACTCTCACTCACACACACACAACACTCTTCTCTCTCTCACACACGACCGCAATCAATTCTCTCACACACACACACATCTCTCTCACACACAAACACTCATCACTCTCTCTAACAAACACACACTCCTCTCTCTGACGCACTACTCTCCCTCACACATACACACTCCTCTCTCACACACTTCTCTCTCACACACTTCTCTCTCACAAACACACACATACTCCTCTCTCTTGCACACACACTCCGCTCTCTAACACAAACACTCACACATGCCTCTCTCTCACTTACACTCCTGTCTCTCACACACACACTCCTCTTTCTCACACACACATGCACACTCCTCTCTATCACACATAAACTTCTGTCTCTCTCTCTCAATCTCATGCACACCTCTGTGTCCCTCGCTCTCACACACACATACCTCTGTCTCTCTCTCACACACACATTCCTGTGCCTCACACACACATACACACACACACACTCCTCTCTCTCACAGAGACACTGATCTTTCTCACAGATGGACACACCCACTTCTCTCTCTTGCACACACACACACACACATACACACACACACACACCTCTCTCCCACACACACATTCCTCTCTCTTGCACACATACTCCTCTCTCTTGCACACATACACTCCTCTCTCTCGCACACACACACTCCTCTCTCTCACACACACCTCTCTCTCACACAAACACACTTCTCTCTCTTGCACACACACACTCCTCTCTCTCACACACACACTCATCTCTCACACACACAGCTTTGTCTCTCTCTCACTCTCACACACACACCTCTGTCTCTCACTCTCGCTCACACACATACCTCTGTCTACTCTCTCACACACACATACACATCTGTCTCTCTCTCACATACACACATGCTGCTCTGTCTCACAAACACAAACTCCTCTCTCACACACACACACACACTCTCTCGTCTCACACATGTGCACACCGCTGTCTCTCTCTAACAAACGCAACCCTATCACTCACACAAACACACCTCGCTCTCTCACAGACACATTCCTCTCTCTCACACTAACACACAGTCCTCTGCCTCACACACACATACACACACACCCTCCTCTCTCTCGCACACATACACTCGTCTCTCTCACACACACACACTTCTCCCTCTCACACACACACTCCTATCTCTTGCACGCACACACTCCTCTCTCTCACACACACACTCGTCTCTCTCACACACACACTGCACTCTCTCACACACACACACTCATTTCTTACACACACACAGACTCATCTCTCTCACACACAGACATTCTTCTTTCTCACACACACACACTCCTCTTTCTCACACGCACACTCCTCTCTCCCTCACACACTGCTCTCCTTCACACACACACCTCTCACACACACAGACACACACCCACATCTCTCTCACACACAAACTCCTCTCTGTGTCTCTCTCTGTCATGCACACAGTCCTATCTCTCACACAGACACTTCTCTCCCACTCACAGACACTCCTGTCTCTCACACACACTAGGCTCCTTTCTCTCACACACACTCTCTCTCACATGCAACCCTCTGTCTTTCTCTCACACACACACACTCCTCTCTCTCACACACACACACTCCTCCCTATCGCACACACACTCTTCCCTCTTGCACACACACATTCCTCCCTCGCACACAAACACACTCCTCTCTCTCTCGCACACACAATCCTCTCTATTGCTCACACACCTCTCTGTCTCACACACTCCTCCCTATCGCACACACACACTCCTCTCTCTCACACACACACTCCTCTCTTGCACACACACACACCTCTATCTCTCTAGCACACACACACTCCTCTCTCTCACACATACACACTCCTCTCTTTCAACACACATCTCTCTCTCTCACACACACATACCTCTGTCTCTTTCTGACACACACATACCTCTGTTTCTTTCTCACATACACACCTCTGTCTCTCTCTCACGCACACACACACACTCCTCTCACACACACAGATGCTCGTCTCACACACATGCACAATGCTGTCTCTCTCTCTCACACAAACATCTCTGCCTCTCTCTCTCACACACACCCATATCATTCACACACACTCACACCTCGCTCTCACAGAAACACCTCTGTCCCTATGTCAGACACACACATGGCTGTCTCTCTCACTCGCTCACACACATACCTATGTTTCGCTCTCACTCACACACACACAACACTCTACTCTCTCTCACACACAACTGCACTCAATTCTCTCACACACACACATCTGTCTCACACATAAACAATCATCACTCTCTCTAACACACACACACTCCTCTCTCTCACGCACAACTCTCCCTCACATACACACACTCCTCTGGCACACACTCCTCTCTCACACACTTCTCTCTCACACACTTCTCTCTCACAAACACACACGTACTCCTCTCTCTTGCACACACACTCCTCTCTCTAACACAAACACACACACACCTCTCTCTCATTCACACTCCTGTCTCTCACACACACACTCCTCTTTCTGACACGCACATGCTCACTCCCCTCTCTCGCACATACACCTCTGTCTCTCTCTCTCAAACTCATGGACACTTCTGTGTCTCTTGCTCTCACACACACCTACCTCTGTCTCTCTCTCTCTCACACACACACTCCTGTGCCTCACACACACATACACACACACACTTCTCTCTCACACAGAGACACTGCTCTCTCTCACAGATGGACACACACACTCCTCTCTCTCGCACACATACTCCTCTCTCTTGCACACATACACTCCTCTCTCTTGCACACACACACTCCTCTCTCTCACAAACACACTCCTCTATCTCGCATAAACACACTCCTCTCTCTTGTACACACACAGTCCTCTCACTTGTACACACACACTCGTCTCTCACACACACACACTCCTCCTTTCACACACACACACACACTCCTCTCTCTCTCTAATGCACACATGCCTCACTCACACGCACACGCACACACTCCTCTCTCTCACACACAAACTCCTCTCTCGCACACACACACACTTCTCTCTCACACACAACACTCCTCTTTCTCACAGATATATGCACACTCCTCTCTCTCGCACTTACACCTCTGTCTCTCTCTCTCAAACTGATGCACACCTCTGTGTCTCTCGCTCTTTCACACACATACCTCTGTCTCTCTCACACACACACACTCCTGTGCCTCACACACACATACACACACACAATCTTCTCTCTCACAGAGACATTGATCTTTCTCACAGATGGGCACACCCACTCATCTCTCTCACACACAAATACTCTTCTCTCTTGCACACATACACTCCCCTCTTTCGCACACAGACACACCTCTCTCTCACATACACACTCCTCTCTCTCGCTCACACACACTCCTCTCTCTTGCACACACACAGTCCTCTCTCTTGCACACACACACTCCTCTCTCACACACACACACTCCTCTCACACACTCCTCATCTCTCTCTCATGCAAACACGCCTCACTCACACGCACAGACACACTGTCCACTCTCTCACACACACACTCCTCTCTCTCACACACACACTCGTCTCTCGCTCACGCACACTCTCCTCTCTCTCACACACACTCCTCTCCCTCACACACACACAGACACTCCTCTCTCTCACACACACACTCCTCTGTCTCACACACACTGCTCTCCTTCACACACACACTCTCTCTCACACACACACTTGTCTCTCACACACAGACAATCCTCTCTCTCACACACACTAGTCTCCTTTCTCTCTCACACACTCTCTCTCACATACACCCCTCTGTCTTTCTCTCACACACACCTATTCCTCTCTCTCACACACACACTCTTCTCTCTTTCACACACACATACCTCTATCTCTCTCTCACACACACACTCATCTGTCTCACACACAAACACATTCCTCTCTCTCTCAAACACTGATAGACATCTCTGTCGCACTCTCTCTCACACACACACACTCCTCTCTCTCACACACACAAACACCTCTGCCTCTCTCTCACACAAGCACACACACATACTCTGCACACACCTGTCTCTCTCTCACACACACACTCTTAGCACTCACGAGCAAACACTCCTCTCTCTCTCACAGACACAGCTCTGTCTCTCTCTCTCTCTCACACACACACCTCTGCCTCTCTCTCTCGCTGACACACATAGCTCTGTCTACTCTCTCACATGCACTTACACCTCTGTCTCTCTCTCACATACACACATGCTGCTCTGTCTCACACAGACAAACTCCTCTCTCACAAACACACACACACAAACAGACTCCTCTCACACACGCGCACACCACTATCTCTCCCTTAACACACACAACCCTAACTCTCACACAAACACAGCACGATGTCTCACAGAAACATTCCTCTCACTCAAACACACACACTCCTCTGCCTCACACACACATACAGGCACACACACCTCTCTCGCTCTCGCACACACACACTCCTCTCTCTCGCGCACACACACTCCTCTCTCTCGCGCACACACACTCCTCCCTCTCACACACACCTCTCTCTCACATTCACACTCCTCTCTTTCGCACACACACTCCTCTCTCTTACACACACACTCCACTCTCTCACACACACACACTCCTCTCTCTCACACATACACACTCCTCTCTCACACAAACACAACCCTCTTTCTCACACACACACACTCCTATCTCTCACACACTGCTCTCCTTCACACACACACCTCACACACACACACATATACACACTTGTCTCTCTCTCACACACACTCCTCTGTCTCACACACACTCATCTCTGTCTCTCTCTCTCTCACACACTCACACTCCTCTCTCTCACACACACACTTCTCTCTCAAACACAGACACTCCTGTATCTCACACACACTAGTCTCCTTTCTCTCACACACATTCTCTCTCACATACAACCCTCTGTCTTTCGCTCACACACTCACACTCCTCTCTCTCTATCACACAATCTCCTCCCTCACGCACACACACACTTCTCTCTCACACACAAACACACTCCTCTCTCTCTCACACACACAATCCTCTCTCTTGCACACACACTCCTCTCTCTCACACATACACACACCTCTCTTTCAACACACATCTCTGTCTCTCTCTCACACACACATACCTCTGTCTCTTTCTGACACACACATACCTCTATTTCTTTCTCACATACACACCTCTGTCTCTCTCTCATGCACACACACACTCCTCTCTCACACAGACACGCTCGTCTCACACAAACGCACAATGATGTCTCTCTCTCTCACACAAACATCTCTGCCTCTCTTTCTCACACACACACCCATATCATTCACACACACTCACACCTCTCTCTCACAGAAACACCTCTGTCTCTGTATCAGACACACAAATGTCTGTCTCTCTCACTCGCTCACACATATACCTCTGTTTTGTTCTCACTCACACACACACATCTCTTTCACACACAAACACTTATCACTCTGTCTAACAAATACACACACCTATCTCTCATGCACTGCTCTCCCTCACACACACACACTCCTCTGTCACACACTTCTCTCTCACACACTTTTCTCTCACAAGCACACACATCTCTCTTGCACACGCACTCCTCTCTCTTACACAAACACTCACACATACCTCTCTGTCACTCACACTCCTGTCTCTCACACACACACTCATCTTTCTCACACACAGATGCACACTCCTCTCTCTCGCACATACACCTCTGTCTCTCTCTCTCAAACTCATGCACACTTCTGTGTCTCTCACTCTCACACACACATACCTCTGTCTCTCTCTCACACACGCACACACACTCCTGTGCCTCACACACACATACACACACACTCCTCTCTCTCACAGAGACACTGATCTTTCTCACAGATGGAAGCACTCGCTCCTCTCTCTCGCACACACGAACACACACACATACACACACACTCCTCTCTCTCTCACACAGACACTGCTCTCTCTCACAGACGGACACATACCCTCCTCCCTCTCGCACACATACTCCTCTCTCTTGCACACATACACGCCTCTCTCTTGCACACATACACTCCCCTCTCTCACACGCATACTCCTTTCTCTTGCACACATACACTCCTCTCTCTCACACACAATGCTCTCCTTCACACTTGCACCTCTCACACACACACATACACATACTCGTCTCTCTCACACACACACACTCCTCTCTCTCACACACAGTCCTCCCTGTCTCTCACTCTCACACAGACACACTCCTCTCTCTCACACACACACTTCTCTCTCACACACATACTCCTCTCTCTGGCACACATACACTCCTCTCTCACACACACACACCCTCCTCTCTCTCACATACAATGCTCTCCTTCACACACGCACCTCTCACACACACATACACATACTCGTCTCTCTCACACACACACTTCTCTCTCACACACAGACAATCCTCTCTCTCAAACACACTAGTCTCCTTTCTCTCACACAGACCCTCTCTCACGTACACCCCTTTGTCTTTCTCTCACACACACCTATCCCTCTCTCTCACACACACACTCTCCTCTCTTTCACACAGACGCACCTCTGTCTCTCTCACACACACACAAACATCTCTGCCTCTCTCTCACACAAACAAACACATATACTCTGCACACATGCACTCACCTGTCTCTCTCTCTCTCTCTCTCACACACACACTCATAGCTCTCACGAGCACACACTCCTCTCTCTCACAGACATAGCTCTGTCTCTCTCTCTCTCACACACACAGGCATCTGACTCTCTCTCACACTCACACACATACCTCTGTCTATTCTCTCATATACACATGCACCTCTGTCTCTCCTCACATACACACATGCTGCTCTGTCTCACACACACAAAGTCCTCTCTCACACACATACACACACACTTGTCTCACACACGTGCACACCGCTCTCTCTCTCTCTCTAACACACACAACCCTATCTCTCACATAAACACACCTCGCTCTCTCACAGACACATTCCTATCTCTCTCACACACACACAAACTCCTCTGCCTCACACAAACATACACACACACTCCTCTCTCATGCACACACACTCCTCTCTCTCGCACACACACAATCCTCCCTCTCACGCACACAACACTCCTCTCTCTTGCACACACACTCCTCTCTCTCACACACTCATACTCCTCTCTCTCGCACACACACTCCGCTCTCTCTCACACACACACAACTCCTCTCTCACGCACAAGCTCCTCTCTCTCACACATAAACACACACATACCTCTCTCTCACAAACACACTCCTTTCTCTTACACACACACACACACTCCTCTCTCTCACACACACACTCCTCTCTCACACACACACACTCCATTCTCTCATACACACACACTCCTCTCTCTCACACACACAGACTCCTCTCTCTCACACACACTGCTCCCCTTCACACACCCCTTCACGCACCTCTCTCACACACACAATCACACTCTCACACACACTCTCTCTCACATAGAACCCTCTGTCTTTCTCTCACACACACATATTCCTCTCTCTCTCACACACTCTCTCTTTCACACACACACACCTCTGTCTCTCTCTCACACACACACACTCATCTGTCTCTCTCACACACATACACATTCCTCTCTCTTCAAACACAGAGACACATCTCTGTCACACTCTCTCTCTCACACACACACTCCTCTCTCTCACACACACATACACACACAATCCTCTCTCTCTCACACAAACTCCTCTCTCTCACAGAGACACTGATCTTTCTCACAGATGGACACACACACTCCTCTCTCTTGCACACACACACACACACACACACACACACACTCCTCTGCCTCACACACACATACACACACACACTCCTCTCTCTCACAGAGACACTGATCTTTTTCACAGATGGACACACTCACTCCTCTCTCTCGCACACAAACACACTCATACACACACACACACTTCTCTCTCACACACACTTCTCTCCCTCACACACACTCCTCTCCCTCTCACACACACTCCTCTCTCTCACAGAGACACTGCTCTCTCTCACAGATGTACACACACACTCCTCTCTCTCACACACACATACTCCTTTCTCTCGCACACAGCCACTCCTCTCACACACACACACACTCCTCCTCTCACACACATACATTCCTCCTCTCTCGCTCGCGCACACACTCCTCTCTCACACACACATGCACACAAGCTCCTCTATCTCACACACACACACCTCTGTCTCTCTCTCTCTGTCGCTCACACACATACCTCTGTCTAATCTCTCACGCACACATACACTTCTGTTTCTCTCTCACATACGCAAGTCTGTCTCTCTCTCACACACACACACGTACACCTCTGTCTCTCTCATGCAAACACACGCTCCTCTGTCTCACACACATGCTTCTCTGTCTCACACACACACACACCGCTGTCTCTCTCACACATGCACCTCTCTCTATCATAGACACATTCCTCTCTCTGACAGACAAACAATCCTCCCCCTCAAACACACACAATCCTCTCTCTCACACAAACTCCTCTCCCACACACACACTCCTCTCTCTCACACTCATGCCAATCTGTCTCTCTCTGAAGCACACACATATTCCTCTCACACACACACACTCATCTCACACACATGCACAACGCTGTCTCTCTCTCACACACACATCTGTCTCTCTCTCACACACACCCCTATGTCTCTCACATACTCACACCTCTCTCTCACAGACACACCTCTGTCTCTATGTCAGACACACACATATCTGTCTCTCTCAATCGCTCACACACATACCTCTGTTTCGCTCTCACTCACATACACACACACACTTCTCTCTCTCACACACAACCACACACAATTCTCTCACACACACACATCTCTCTCACACACAAACACTCATCACTCTTTCTAACAAACACACACTCCACTCTCTCACGCACTACTCTCCCTCATACACACACACTTCTCTCTCACGCACTTCTCTCTCACAAACACACACATACTCCTCTCTCTTGCACAAACACTTCTCTCTCTAACACAAAAACTCACACACACCTCTCTCTCAGTAACACTCCTGTCTCTCACACACACACTTCTCTTTCTCACACATACATGCACACTCCTCTCTCCCGCACCTACACCTCTGTCTCTCTCTCAAACTCATGCACACCTCTGTGTCTCTCGCACTCACAAACACATACCTCTGTCTCTCACACACACACGCACACTCCTGTGCCTCACACACACATACACACACACACTCTTCTCTCTCACAGAGACACTGATCTTTCTCACAAATGGACACACCCACTCCTCTCTCTCGCACACATACACACACACACATACACACGCACAATCCTCTCTCTCACAGAGACACTGATCTCTCTCACAGACGGACACACACACTCCTCTCTCTTGCAAACATACTCCTCCCTCTTGCACACACACACACCTCTCTATCAAACACACACTCCTCTCTCTTGCACACACACACTCCTCTCTCACACACACATACTTCTCTCTCTCTCACACACACACTCTTCGCTCTCACACACTGACAACCACATACTCCTCTCTCACACACACACTCCTCTCTCGCACACACACACACTCCTCTCCCTCACAAACACTCTCCTCTCTTTCGCACACACGCACTCATCTGTCTCTCTCACACACATACCTCTGTCTACTCTCTCACACACAGATACACCTCAGTCTCTCTTTCACATACACACCTCTGTCTCTCTCTCTCACACACACATATGCACTCTGTTTTTCTCTCATGCACACACAAGCTCCTCTGTCTCTCACACACACACTCTTCTCTCTCACATACACACTCTTTCTCACACACACATTCATACTCCTCTCTCTCGCACATACACCTCTGTCTCTCTCTCTCAAACTCATGCACACCTCTGTGTCTCTTGCTCCCACACACACATACCTCTGTCCCTCTCACATGCACACACACTCCTCTGCCTCACACACACATACACACACACTCTTCTCTCTCACTCACACTCCTCTCTCTCACACACACACTCCTTTCTCTCGCACACAGACACTCCTCTTTCTCGCACACACACTCCTCTCCCTCTCACACACACTCCTCTCTCTCACAGAGACACTGCTCTCTCTCACAGATGTACACACACACTCCTCTCTCTCACACACACATACTCCTTTCTCTCGCACACAGCCATTCCTCTCACACACACACACACACTCCTCCTCTCACACACATACAGTCCTCCTCTCTCGCTCGTGCACACACACCTCTCTCACACACACATGCACACAAGCTCCTCTATCTCACACACACACACCTCTGTCTCTCTCTCTGTCGCTCACACACATACCTCTGTCTAATCTCTCACGCACACATACACTTCTGTTTCTCTCTCACATACGCAAGTCTGTCTCTCTCTCTCACACACACACGTACACCTCTGTCTCTCTCATGCAAACACACGCTCCTCTGTCTCACACACATGCTTCTCTGTCTCACACACACACACACCGCTGTCTCTCTCACACATGCACCTCTCTCTATCATAGACACATTCCTCTCTCTGACAGACAAACAATCCTCTCCCTCAAACACACACAATCCTCTCTCTCACACAAACTCCTCTCCCACACACACACTCCTCTCTCTCACACTCATGCCAATCTGTCTCTCTCTGAAGCACACACATATTCCTCTCACACACACACACTCATCTCACACCCATGCACAACGCTGTCTCTCTCTCACACACACATCTGTCTCTCTCTCACACACACCCCTATGTCTCTCACATACTCACACCTCTCTCTCACAGACACACCTCTGTCTCTATGTCAGACACACACATATCTGTCTCTCTCAATCGCTCACACACATACCTGTGTTTCGCTCTCACTCACATAAACACACACACACTTCTCTCTCTCACACACAACCACACACAATTCTCTCACACACACACATCTCTCTCACACACAAACACTCATCACTCTCTCTAACAAACACACACTCCACTCTCTCACGCACTACTCTCCCTCATACAAACACACTCCTCTCTCACACACTCGTTTCTCACACACTTCTCTCTCACGCACTTCTCTCTCACAAACACACACATACTCCTCTCTCTTGCACAAACACTTCTCTCTCTAAACAAAAACTCACACACACCTCTCTCTCAGTAACACTCCTGTCTCTCACACACACACTTCTCTTTCTCACACATACATGCACACTCCTCTCTCCCGCACCTACACCTCTGTCTCTCTCTCTCAAACTCATGCACACCTCTGTGTCTCTCGCACTCACAAACACATACCTCTGTCTCTCACACACACATGCACACTCCTGTGCCTCACACACACATACACACACACACTCTTCTCTTTCACAGAGACACTGATCTTTCTCACAAATGGACACACCCACTCCTCTCTCTCGCACACATACACACACACACATACACATGCACAATCCTCTCTCTCACAGAGACACTGATCTCTCTCACAGACGGACACACACACTCCTCTCTCTTGCAAACATACTCCTCCCTCTTGCACACACACACACCCCTCTATCACACACACACTCCTCTCTCTTGCACACACACACTCCTCTCTCACACACACACACTTCTCTCTCTCTCACACACACACTCTTCGCTCTCACACACTGACAACCACATACTCCTCTCTCACACACACACTCCTCTCTCGCACACACACACACTCCTCTCCCTCACAAACACTCTCCTCTCTTTCGCACACACGCACTCATCTGTCTCTCTCACACACATACCTCTGTCTACTCTCTCACACACAGATACACCTCAGTCTCTCTTTCACATACACACCTCTGTCTCTCTCTCTCACACACACATATGCACCTCTGTCTCTCTCTCATGCACACACAAGCTCCTCTGTCTCTCACACACACACTCTTCTCTCTCACATACACACTCTTTCTCACACACATATTCACACTCCTCTCTCTCGCACATACACCTCTGTCTCTCTCTCTCAAACTCATGCACACCTCTGTGTCTCTTGCTCCCACACACACATACCTCTGTCTCTCTCACATGCACACACACTCCTCTGCCTCACACACACATACACACACACTCTTTTCTCTCACTCACACTCCTCTCTCTCACACACACACTCCTTTCTCTCGCACACAGACACTCCTCTTTCTCGCACACACACTCCTCTCATTCACACACGCACGCCTCACTCTTGCACACACGCACTCCTCTCTCACACCCACACATGCATACACTGCTCTCTGTCATACACACACACCTCTGTCTCTCTCTTTTTCGCTCACACACATACGTCTGTCTACTCTCTCACGCACACATGCACCTCTGTTTCTCTCTCACATATACACCTCTGTCTCTCTCTCACGCACACACACGCACCCCTCCCTCACACACACACATTCTCGTCTCATACACATGCACAACACTGTCTCTCTCTCTCTCATACAAAGATCTGTCTCTCTCTCAGACACACAACCCCATCATTCACACAGACTCTCACATTTCTCTCACAGAAAGACCTCTGTCTCTATGTCAGACACACACATGTCTGTCTCTCTCACTTGCTCACACACATACCTCTGTTTCGCTCTCACTCACACACACATACAAACTCTTCTCTCTCTCACACTCAACCACACTCAATTCTCTCACACGTACACACATCTCTCTCACACAAACACTCATCACTCTCACTTAGAAACACACACTCCTCTCTCTCTCATGCACTGCTCTCCCTCACGCACACACACTCCTCTCTCACACACTCCTCTCTCACACACTTCTCTCTCACAAACACACACATACTCCTCTCTCTTGCACACACACACTCCTCTCTCTAACACAAACACTCTCACAGACCTCTCAGTCACTCTCCTGTCTCTCACGCACACACTCCTCTGTGCTTCACACACACATACACACACACACTCTTCTCTCTCACAGAGACATTGATTGTTCTCACAGATGGACACACGCACTTCTCTCTCGCACACATACACACACACATACACGCATTAATCTCTCTCACAGAGACACTGCTCTCTCTCACAGACGGACACACACACTCCTCGCTCTTGCACACATACTCCTCTCTCTTGCACACACACACCTTGCTCTCACACACAGACACCTCTTTCTCGCACACACACACTCCTCTCTCTTGCACACACACAATCCTCTCTCACACACACACACTCCTCCTCTCACAGACACACACTCCTCTCCCTCACACAACCTCCTCTCTCTCACACAAACACATCTCTATCACACACAGACAACCACACACTCCTCTCACACACACACACTCCTCTCTCGCACACACAACCACTCCTCTCTCTCACACACACACTCCTCTCCCTCACTCACACACTCCTCTCTCTCACACACACACTTCTCTCTCACACACAGACAATCCTCTTTCTCACACACTCTAGTCTCCTTTCTCTCTCACACACTCTTTCTCACCTACAGCCCTCTGTCTTTCTCTCACACACACCTATTCCTCTCTCACTCACACACTCCTCTCTCTCACACATACACACCTCTGTCTCTCTCTCACACAAACACACACACACACTCCGCACAGACACAAGCACTTCTGTCTCTCTCCCTCACACACACACTCTCAGCTCTCACACACACACCTCTGTCTCTCTCACACATGCACCTCTCTCTCTCACAGACACATCCTCTCTCTCACATACACACACTCCTCTCCCTCACACACACACACACTCCTCACTCTCACACACAATCCTCTCCCACACTCACACTCCTCTCTCTCACACTCATGCCCATCTGTCTCTCTCTCAAGCACACACACATTCCCCTGTCTCACACACACAGTCATCTCACACCCACGCTCAATGCTGTCTCTCTCTCACATAGAAATCTCTGTCTCTCTCTCTCACACACACCCCTATCTCTCCCACACACTCACACCTCTCTCTCACAGACACACCTCTGTCTCTGTGTCACACACACAAATGTCTGTCCCACTCAATCACTCGCACACATACCTTTGTTTCTCTCTCACTCACACACACACACACACACACACACACACACTCCTCTCCCTCTCACACACACAAACTCTTCTGCCTCACTCATGCAAACACACACACACTCCTCTCTCTCTCACACACACTCCTCTCTCTCACAGAGCCACTGCTGTCTCTCACAGATGGACACACACACTCCTCTCTCACGCACACACACACACACACACACACACACACACACAATCCTCTGCCTCACACACAAATACACACACTCCTTTCTCTCGCACATACAGAGTCCTCTCTCTCGTGCACACACACTCCTCTCTCTCGCACATACACTCCTCTCTCTCACACACACACTCCATTCTCTCACGCACACACACACTCCTCTCTCTCGTGCACACATACTCCTCCTCTCTCACACAGACACCTCCTCTCTCTCTCTCACGCACACGTTCCTCCCTCTCACACACATGCACACACACTCCTCTCTCTCACACGCACTCCTTTCTCTCACACAAATACACAAACACTCTCTGCACACACGTAGACACCTTTGTCTGTATCTCTCACACACACACACTCTTAGCTCTCACAAACACACACTCCTTTCTCTCTCGCAGATCTCTGTCTACTCTCTCACACACAGATACACCTCAGTCTCTCTCTCACATACACACCTCTGTCTCTCTCTCACACAAACATACACCGCTGTCTCTCTCTCTCATGCACACACATGCTCCTCTGTCTCTCACACACACACTCCTCTCTCTCACAAACACACTCTTTCTCACAAACACATTCACACTCCTCTGTCTCGCACATACACCTCTGTCTCTCTCTCTCAAACTCATGCACACCTCTGTGTCTCTCGTTCTCACACACACATACCTCTATCTGTCACACACACACACACACTCTGCCTCACACACATATACACACACACACGCCTCTCTCTCACACACACTAATCTCTCTCACAGAGACACTGATCTCTCTCACAGATGGACGTACACACTTCTCTGACTTGCACACACACACACACACACACTCCTCGGCCTCACAAACACATACACACTCTTCTCTCTCACAGAGACACTGCTGTCTTTCACAGACGGAAACACAGTCCTCTCTCTCATACACACACTCCTCACTCTCACAAACACACTCCTCACACTTGCACACACACACTCCTCTCTCACACGCACACATTCCTGTCTCTCACACACATACACTCCCCTCTCTCCCAAACACACACTCTCTCTCACACACACACTCTTCGTCTCTCACACACACACCTCCTCTCTCTCTCACGCACACACTCCTCTCTCCCACACACACACACACACACACACACACACACTCCTCTCTCTCACACACACTCCTCTCTCACACAGACACACACTCCTCCCTCTCACACACACACACTGCTCTCTCTCATAGACACTGCTCTCCTTCACAAACATACCTCTCTCACACACACAAACTCGTCTCTATCACACACACACTCCTCTCTCTCACACACACACTTCTCTCTCACACACTGACATTCCTCGATCCCACACACTCTAGTCCTTTCTCTCACACACAATCTCTCTCTCACATACACCCCTCTGTCTTTCTCTCACACGCACATATTCCTCTCTCTCTCTCACACACACCCTCCTCTCTTTCATACATACTCACCTCTGTATCTCTCTCACACACACGCACTCATCTGTCTCTCTCACACACATAGCTGTGTCTACTCTGTCACACATAGATACACCTCAGTCTCTCTCTCTCTCACACACACATATACACCTCTGTCTCTCTCTCATGCAAACACACGCTCCTCTGTCTCACAGACACTCCTCTCTCTCGCACACACACTCCTCTCTTTCACACACGTACTCCTCACTCTTGCACACACACACTCCTCTCTCACACCCACACATGCACACAGTGCTCTCTCTCATACACACACACCTCTGTCTCTCTCTTTTTCGCTCACCCACATACGTCTGTCTACTCTCTCACGCACACATGCACCTCTGTTTTTCACTCACATATACACCTCTGTCTCTCTCTCACGCACACACATGCACCCCTCCCTCACACACACACATGCTCATCTCATACACATGCAAAACGCTGTCTCTCTCTCTCTCACACAAACATCTCTGTCTCTCTCTCAGACACACAACCCCATCATTCACACAGACTCACACATTTCTCTCACAGAAAGACCTCTGTCTCTATGTCAGACACACACATGTCTGTCTCTCTCACTTGCTCACACACATACCTCTGTTTTGCTCTCACTCACACACACTCTTCTCTCTCTCACACACAACCACACTCAATTCTCTCACACATACACACATCTCTCTCACACAAACACTCATCACTCTCACTTAGAAACACACACTCCTCTCTCTCACGCACTACACTCCCTCACGCACACACACTCCTCTCTCACATACTTCTCTCTCACAAACTTCTCTCTCACAAACACACACATACTCCTCTCTCTTGCACACACACACTCCTCTCTCTAACACAAGCACTCTCACAGACCTCTCACTCACTCTCCTGTCTCTCACGCACACACTCCTCTGTGCTTCACACACACATACACACACTCTTCTCTCTCACAGAGACATTGATTGTTCTCACAGATGGACACACGCACTTCTCTCTCGCACACATACACACACACATACACGCATTAATCTCTCTCACAGAGACACTGCTCTCTCTCACAGACGGACACACACACTCCTCGCTCTTGCACACATACTCCCCTCTCATGCACACACACACCTTGCTCTCACACACAGACACCTCTTTCTCGCACACACACACTCCTCTCTCTTGCACACACACAATCCTCTCTCACACACACACACTCCTCCTCTCACAGACACACACTCCTCTCCCTCACACAGACAACCTCCTCTCTCTCACACACACATCTCTCTCACACACAGACAACCACACACTCCTCTCACACACACACACTCCTCTCTCGCACATACACACACTCCTCTCTCTCACACACACACTCCTCTCCCTCACTCACACACTCCTCTCTCACACACAGACAATCCTCTTTCTCACACACTCTAGTCTCCTTTCTCTCTCTCACACTCTTTCTCATCTACAGCCCTCTGTCTTTCTCTCACACACACCTATTCCTCTCACTCACACAATCCTCTCTCTCACACATACACTCCTCTGTCTCTCTCTCACACAAACACACACACACACTCCGCACAGACACAAGCACTTCTGTCTCTCTCCCTCACACACACACTCTCAGCTCTCACAAATGCACACTCCTCTCTCACAGACACACCTCTGTCTCTCTCTCTCTCTCCCTCACACACATACCTCTGTCTACTCTCTCACACACAGATACACCTCGGTCTCTCTCTCACACACACACCTCTGTCTCTCTCACACATGCACCTCTCTCTCTCACAGACACATCCTCTCTCTCACATACACACACTCCTCTCCCTCACACACACACACACACTCCTCACTCTCACACACAATCCTCTCCCACACACACACTCCTCTCTCTCACACTCATGCCCATCTGTCTCTCTCTCAAGCAAACACACATTCCCCTCTCTCACACACACAGTCATCTCACACCCACGCTCAATGCTGTCTCTCTCTCACATAGAAATCTCTGTCTCTCTCTCTCACACACACCCCTATCTCTCCCACACACTCACACCTCTCTCTCACAGACACACCTCTGTCTCTGTGTCACACACACAAATGCCTGTCCCACTCAATCACTCGCACACATACTTTTGTTTCTCTCTCACTCACACACACACACACACTCCTCTCCCTCTCACACACACAAACTCTTCTGCCTCACTCATGCAAACACACACACACTCCTCTCTCTCTCACACACACTCCTCTCTCTCACAGAGCCACTGCTGTCTCTCACAGACGGACACACACACTCCTCTCTCACGCACGCGCACACACACACACACACACACACACACACACACACACAATCCTCTGCCTCACACACGAATACACACACTCCTTTCTCTCGCACATAGAGAGTCCTCTCTCTCGCGCACACACACTCCTCTCTCTCGCACATACACTCTCACAGACCTCTCACTCACTCCCCTGTCTCTCACGCACACACTCTTTGCTTCACACACACATACACACACACACTCTTCTCTCTCACAGATACATTGATTGTTCTCACAGATGGACACACGCACTTCTCTCTCACACACATACACACACACATACACGCATTAATCTCTCTCACAGAGACACTGCTCTCTCTCACAGATGGACACACACACTCCTCTCTCACGCACACACACACACACACACACACACACACAGAATCCTCTGCCTCACACACAAATACACACACTCCTTTCTCTCGCACATACAGAGTCCTCTCTCTCGCGCACACACACTCCTCTCTCTCGCACATACACTCCTCTCTCTCACACACACACTCCATTCTCTCGCGCACACACACACTCCTCTCTCTCGTGCACACATACTCCTCCTCTCTCACACAGACACCTCCTCTCTCTCTCACGCACACGTTCCTCCCTCTCACACACATGCACACACACTCCTCTCTCTCACACGCACTCCTTTCTCTCACACAAATACACAAACACACTCTGCACACACGTAGACACCTTTGTCTGTATCTCTCACACACACACACACTCTTAGCTCTCACAAACACACACTCCTCTCTCTCTCGCAGACACAACCTCTGTCTCTCTCTCTCACACACACACAAACACACTACTCTGCCTCTCTCTCTCACTCACACACATACCTCTGTCTACTCTCTCACACACCGATACACCTCAGTCTCTCTCTCACATACACACCTCTGTCTCTCTCTCTCTCACACAAACATACACCGCTGTCTCTCTCTCTCATGCACACACATGCTCCTCTGTCTCTCACACACACACTCCTCTCTCTCACAAACACACTCTTTCTCACAAACACATTCACACTCCTCTGTCTCGCACATACACCTCTGTCTCTCTCTCTCAAACTCATGCACACCTCTGTGTCTCTCGCTCTCACACACACATACCTCTATCTGTCACACACACACACACACACACTCTGCCTCACACACATATACACACACACACGCATCTCTCTCACACACACTAATCTCTCTCACAGTGACACTGATCTCTCTCACAGATGGACGTACACACTTCTCTGTCTTGCACACACACACACACACACTCCTCGTCCTCACAAACACATACACACTCTTCTCTCTCACAGAGACACTGCTGTCTTTTAAAGACGGAAACACACTCCTCTCTCTCACACACACACTCCTCACTCTCACAAACACACTCCTCACACTTGCACACACACACTCCTCTCTCACACACACAAATTCGTCTCTATCACACACACACTCCTCTCTCTCACACACACACTTCCCTCTCACACACTGACATTCCTCGATCCCACACACTCTAGTCTCCTTTCTCTCACACACAATCTCTCTCTCACATACACCCCTCTGTCTTTCTCTCGCACGCACATATTCCTCTCTCTCTCTCACACACACTCTCCTCTCTTTCATACATACTCATCTCTGTATCTCTCTCACACACACGCACTCATCTGTCTCTCTCACACACATACCTCTGTCTACTCTGTCACACACAGATACACCTCAGTCTCTATTTCACATACACACCTCTGTCTCTCTCTCTCTCACACACACATATACACCTCTGTCTCTCTCTCATGCACACACATGCTCCTCTGTCTCTCGCACACACACTCCTCTCTCTCACATACATACTCTTTCTCACACACACATTCACACTCCTCTCTCTCGCACATACACCTCTGTCTCTCTCTCTCAAACTCATGCACACCTCTGTGTCTCTTGCTCCCACACACACATACCTCTGTCTCTCTCACATGCACACACACTCATCTGCCTCACACACACATACACACAAACTCTTCTCTCTCACTCACACTCCTCTCTCACACACACACTCCTTTCTCTCGCACACAGACACTCCTCTCTCTCGCACACACACTCCTCTCTTTCACACACGCACTCCTCACTCTTGCACACACACACTCCTCTCTCACACCCACACATGCCCACAGTGCTCTCTCTCATACACACACACCTCTGTCTCTCTCTTTTTCGCTCACACACATACGTCTGTCTACTCTCTCACGCACACATGCACCTCTGTTTTTCTCTCACATATACACCACTGTCCCTCTCTCACGCACACACATGCACCCCTCCCTCACACACACACATGCTCATCTCATACACATGCACAACGCTGTCTCTCTCTCTCTCAAACCAACATCTCTGTCTCTCTCTCAGACACACAACCCCATCATTCACACAGACTCACACATTTCTCTCACAGAAAGACCTCTGTCTCTATATCAGACACATACATGTCTGTCTCTCTCACTTGCTCACACACATACCTCTGTTTCGCTCTCACTCACACACACTCTTCTCTCTCTCACACACAACCACACTCAA
Source organism: Isurus oxyrinchus (assembly GCA_026770705.1). Classification (NCBI taxonomy): domain Eukaryota; kingdom Metazoa; phylum Chordata; class Chondrichthyes; order Lamniformes; family Lamnidae; genus Isurus; species Isurus oxyrinchus. The sequence continues at coordinate 83,419,158 of JANJGN010000004.1, read as the reverse complement.
TTCTCTCACACATACATACATCTCTCTCACACAAACACTCATCACTCTCACTTAGAAACACACACTCCTCTCTCTCACGCACTACACTCCCTCACGCACACACACTCCTCTCTCACACACTTCTCTCTCACAAACTTCTCTCTCACAAACACACACATACTCCTCTCTCTTGCACACACACACTCCTCTCTCTAACACAAACACTCTCACAGACCTCTCAGTCACTCTCCTGTCTCTCACGCACACACTCCTCTGTGCTTCACACACACATACACACACACACTCTTCTCTCTCACAGAGACATTGATTGTTCTCACAGATGGACACACGCACTTCTCTCTCGCACACATACACACACACATACACGCATTAATCTCTCTCACAGAGACACTGCTCTCTCTCACAGACGGACACACACACTCCTCGCTCTTGCACACATACTCCTCTCTCTTGCACACACACACCTTGCTCTCACACACAGACACCTCTTTCTCGCACACACACACTCCTCTCTCTTGCACACACACAATCCTCTCTCACACACACACACTCCTCCTCTCACAGACACACACTCCTCTCCCTCACACAGACAACCTCCTCTCTCTCACACACACACATCTCTCTCACACACAGACAACCACACACTCCTCTCACACACACACACTCCTCTCTCGCACACACACACACTCCTCTCTCTCACACACACACTCCTCTCCCTCACTCACACACTCCTCTCTCTCACACACACACTTCTCTCTCAGACACAGACAATCCTCTTTCTCACACACTCTAGTCTCCTTTCTCTCTCACACACTCTTTCTCACCTACAGCCCTCTGTCTTTCTCTCACACACACCTATTCCTCTCTCACTCACACACTCCTCTCTCTCACACATACACACCTCTGTCTCTCTCTCACACAAACACACACACACTCCACACAGACACAAGCACTTCTGTCTCTCTCCCTCACACACACACTCTCAGCTCTCACAAACGCACACTCCTCTCTCTCTCACAGACACACCTCTGTCTCTCTCTCTCTCTCTCACACACACACACACCTCTGTCTCTCTCTCTCTCCCTCACACACATACATCTGTCTACTCTCTCACACACAGATACACCTCGGTCTCTCTCTCACACACACACCTCTGTCTCTCTCACACATGCACCTCTCTCTCTCACAGACACATCCTCTCTCTCACATACACACACTCCTCTCCCTCACACACACACACACTCCTCACTCTCACACACAATCCTCTCCCACACTCACACTCCTCTCTCTCACACTCATGCCCATCTGTCTCTCTCTCAAGCACACACAGATTCCCCTGTCTCACACACACAGTCATCTCACACCCACGCTCAATGCTGTCTCTCTCTCACATAGAAATCTCTGTCTCTCTCTCTCAGACACACCCCTATCTCTGCCACACACTCACACCTCTCTCTCACAGACACACCTCTGTCTGTGTGTCACAAACACAAATGTCTGTCCCACTCAATCACTCGCACACATACCTTTGTTTCTCTCTCACTCACACACACACACACACACACACTCCTCTCCCTCTCACACACACAAATTCTTCTGCCTCACTCATGCAAACACACACACACTCCTCTCTCTCTCACACACACTCCTCTCTCTCACAGAGCCACTGCTGTCTCTCACAGACGGACACACACACTCCTCTCTCACGCACACACACACACACACACACACACACACAATCCTCTGCCTCACACACAAATACACACACTCCTTTCTCTCGCACATACAGAGTCCTCTCTCTCGCGCACACACACTCCTCTCTCTCGCACATACACTCCTCTCTCTCACACACACACTCCATTCTCTCGCGCACACACACACTCCTCTCTCTCGTGCACACATACTCCTCCTCTCTCACACAGACACCTCCTCTCTCTCTCTCACGCACACGTTCCTCCCTCTCACACACATGCACACACACTCCTCTCTCTCACACGCACTCCTTTCTCTCACACAAATACACAAACACTCTCTGCACACACGTAGACACCTTTGTCTGTATCTCTCACACACACACACTCTTAGCTCTCACAAACACACACTCCTTTCTCTCTCGCAGATCTCTGTCTACTCTCTCACACAAAGATACACCTCAGTCTCTCTCTCACATACACACCTCTGTCTCTCTCTCTCTCACACAAACATACACCGCTGTCTCTCTCTCTCATGCACACACATGCTCCTCTGTCTCTCACACACACACTCCTCTCTCTCACAAACACACTCTTTCTCACAAACACATTCACACTCCTCTGTCTCGCACATACACCTCTGTCTCTCTCTCTCAAACTCATGCACACCTCTGTGTCTCTCGCTCTCACACACACATACCTCTATCTGTCACACACACACACACACACACACTCTGCCTCACACACATATACACACACACACGCATCTCTCTCACACACGCTAATCTCTCTCACAGAGACACTGATCTCTCTCACAGATGGACGTACACACTTCTCTGTCTTGCACACACACACACACACTCACTCCTCGGCCTCACAAACACATATACACTCTTCTCTCTCACAGAGACACTGCTGTCTTTCACAGACGGAAACACACTCCTCTCTCTCACACACACACTCCTCTCTCTCACAAACACACTCCTCACACTTGCACACACACACTCCTCTCTCACACGCACACATTCCTCTCTCTCACACACATACACTCCCCTCTCTCCCAAACACACACTCTCTCTCTCACACACACACTCTTCGTCTCTCACACACACACCTCCTCTCTCTCTCACGCACACACTCCTCTCTCCCACACACACACACACACACACACACACACACTCCTCTCTCACACACACACACACTCCTCTCTCTCATAGACACTGCTCTCCTTCACAAACATACCTCTCTCACACACACAAACTCGTCTCTATCACACACACACTCCTCTCCCTCACAAACACTCTCCTCTCTTTCGCACACACGCACTCATCTGTCTCTCTCACACACATACCTCTGTCTACTCTCTCACACACAGATACACCTCAGTCTCTCTTTCACATACACACCTCTGTCTCTCTCTCTCACACACACATATGCACCTCTGTCTTTCTCTCATGCACACACAAGCTCCTCTGTCTCTCACACACACACTCTTCTCTCTCACATACACACTCTTTCTCACACACATATTCACACTCCTCTCTCTCGCACATACACCTCTGTCTCTCTCTCTCAACCTCATGCACACCTCTGTGTCTCTTGCTCCCACACACACATACCTCTGTCTCTCTCACATGCACACACACTCCTCTGCCTCACACACACATACACACACACTCTTTTCTCTCACTCACACTCCTCTCTCTCACACACACACTCCTTTCTCTCGCACACAGACACTCCTCTTTCTCGCACACACACTCCTCTCATTCACACACGCACGCCTCACTCTTGCACACACGCACTCCTCTCTCACACCCACACATGCATACACTGCTCTCTGTCATACACACACACCTCTGTCTCTCTCTTTTTCGCTCACACACATACGTCTGTCTACTCTCTCACGCACACATGCACCTCTGTTTCTCTCTCACATATACACCTCTGTCTCTCTCTCACGCACACACACGCACCCCTCCCTCACACACACACATTCTCGTCTCATACACATGCACAACACTGTCTCTCTCTCTCTCATACAAAGATCTGTCTCTCTCTCAGACACACAACCCCATCATTCACACAGACTCTCACATTTCTCTCACAGAAAGACATCTGTCTCTATGTCAGACACACACATGTCTGTCTCTCTCACTTGCTCACACACATACCTCTGTTTCGCTCTCACTCACACACACATACAAACTCTTCTCTCTCTCACACTCAACCACACTCAATTCTCTCACACGTACACACATCTCTCTCACACAAACACTCATCATTCTCACTTAGAAACACACACTCCTCTCTCTCTCATGCACTGCTCTCCCTCACGCACACACACTCCTCTCTCACACACTTCTCTCTCTCAAACTTCTCTCTCACAAACACACACATACTCCTCTCTCTTGCACACACACACTCCTCTCTCTAACACAAACACTCTCACAGACCTCTCACTCACTCTCCTGTCTCTCACGCACACACTCCTCTGTGCTTCACACACACATACACACACACACTCTTCTCTCTCACAGAGACACACTCCTCTCCCTCACACAACCTCCTCTCTCTCACACAAACACATCTCTATCACACACAGACAACCACACACTCCTCTCACACACACACACTCCTCTCTCGCACACACACACACTCCTCTCTCTCACACACACACTCCTCTCCCTCACTCACACACTCCTCTCTCTCACACACACACTTCAATCTCACACACAGACAATCCTCTTTCTCACACACTCTAGTCTCCTTTCTCTCTCACACACTCTTTCTCACCTACAGCCCTCTGTCTTTCTCTCACACACACCTATTCCTCTCTCACTCACACACTCCTCTCTCTCACACATACACACCTCTGTCTCTCTCTCACACAAACACACACACACTCCACACAGACACAAGCACTTCTGTCTCTCTCCCTCACACACACACTCTCAGCTCTCACAAACGCACACTCCTCTCTCTCTCACAGACACACCTCTGTCTCTCTCTCTCTCTCACACACACACACACATCTCTGTCTCTCTCTCTCTCCCTCACACACATACATCTGTCTACTCTCTCACACACAGATACACCTCGGTCTCTCTCTCACACACACACCTCTGTCTCTCTCACACATGCACCTCTCTCTCTCACAGACACATCCTCTCTCTCACATACACATGCTCCTCTCCCTCACACACACACACTCCTCACTCTCACACACAATCCTCTCCCACACTCACACTCCTCTCTCTCACACTCATGCCCATCTGTCTCTCTCTCAAGCACACACAGATTCCCCTGTCTCACACACACAGTCATCTCACACCCACGCTCAACGCTGTCTCTCTCTCACATAGAAATCTCTGTCTCTCTCTCTCACACACACCCCTATCTCTGCCACACACTCACACCTCTCTCTCACAGACACACCTCTGTCTGTGTGTCACAAACACAAATGTCTGTCCCACTCAATCACTCGCACACATACCTTTGTTTCTCTCTCACTCACACACACACACACACACACACACACACACTCCTCTCCCTCTCACACACACAAATTCTTCTGCCTCACTCATGCAAACACACACACACTCCTCTCTCTCTCACACACACTCCTCTCTCTCACAGAGCCACTGCTGTCTCTCACAGACGGACACACACACTCCTCTCTCATGCACACACACACACACACACACACACACACACACACACACACACAATCCTCTGCCTCACACACAAATACACACACTCCTTTCTCTCGCACATACAGAGTCCTCTCTCTCGCGCACACACACTCCTCTCTCTCGCACATACACTCCTCTCTCTCACACACACACTCCATTCTCTCGCGCACACACACACTCCTCTCTCTCGTGCACACATACTCCTCCTCTCTCACACAGACACCTCCTCTCTCTCTCTCACGCACACGTTCCTCCCTCTCACACACATGCACACACACTCCTCTCTCTCACACGCACTCCTTTCTCTCACACAAATACACAAACACTCTCTGCACACACGTAGACACCTTTGTCTGTATCTCTCACACACACACACTCTTAGCTCTCACAAACACACACTCCTTTCTCTCTCGCAGATCTCTGTCTACTCTCTCACACACAGATACACCTCAGTCTCTCTCTCACATACACACCTCTGTCTCTCTCTCTCTCACACAAACATACACCGCTGTCTCTCTCTCTCATGCACACACATGCTCCTCTGTCTCTCACACACACACTCCTCTCTCTCACAAACACACTCTTTCTCACAAACACATTCACACTCCTCTGTCTCGCACATACACCTCTGTCTCTCTCTCTCAAACTCATGCACACCTCTGTGTCTCTCGCTCTCACACACACATACCTCTATCTGTCACACACACACACACACACACTCTGCCTCACACACATATACACACACACACGCCTCTCTCTCACACACACTAATCTCTCTCACAGAGACACTGATCTCTCTCACAGATGGACGTACACACTTCTCTGTCTTGCACACACACACACACACACTCACTCCTCGGCCTCACAAACACATATACACTCTTCTCTCTCACAGAGACACTGCTGTCTTTCACAGACGGAAACACACTCCTCTCTCTCACACACACACTCCTCTCTCTCACAAACACACTCCTCACACTTGCACACACACACTCCTCTCTCACACGCACACATTCCTCTCTCTCACACACATACACTCCCCTCTCTCCCAAACACACACTCTCTCTCACACACACACTCTTCGTCTCTCACACACACACCTCCTCTCTCTCTCACGCACACACTCCTCTCTCCCACACACACACACACACACACACACACACTCCTCTCTCTCACACACACACACTGCTCTCTCTCATAGACACTGCTCTCCTTCACAAACATACCTCTCTCACACACACAAACTCGTCTCTATCACACACACACTCCTCTCTCTCACACACACACTTCTCTCTCACACACTGACATTCCTCGATCCCACATACTCTAGTCCTTTCTCTCACACACAATCTCTCTCTCACATACACCCCTCTGTCTTTCTCTCACACGCACATATTCCTCTCTCTCTCTCACACACACCCTCCTCTCTTTCATCCATACTCACCTCTGTATCTCTCTCACACACACGCACTCATCTGTCTCTCTCACACACATAGCTGTGTCTACTCTGTCACACACAGATACACCTCAGTCTCTCTTTCACATACACACCTCAGTCTCTCTCTCTCTCACACACACATATACACCTCTGTCTCTCTCTCATGCAAACACACGCTCCTCTGTCTCACAGACACTCCTCTCTTTCGCACACACACACCTCTCTTTCACACACGCACTCCTCACTCTTGCACACACACACTCCTCTCTCACACCCACACATGCACACAGTGCTCTCTCTCATACACACACACCTCTGTCTCTCTCTTTTTCGCTCACCCACATACGTCTGTCTACTCTCTCACGCACACATGCACCTCTGTTTTTCTCTCACATATACACCTCTGTCTCTCTCTCACGCACACACATGCACCCCTCCCTCACACACACACATGCTCATCTCATACACATGCACAACGCTGTCTCTCTCTCTCTCACACAAACATCTCTGTCTCTCTCTCAGACACACAACCCCATCATTCACACAGACTCACACATTTCTCTCACAGAAAGACCTCTGTCTCTATGTCAGACACACACATGTCTGTCTCTCTCACTTGCTCACACACATACCTCTGTTTTGCTCTCACTCACACACACTCTTCTCTCTCTCACACACAACCACACTAAATTCTCTCACACATACACACATCTCTCTCACACAAACACTCATCACTCTCACTTAGAAACACACACTCCTCTCTCTCACGCACTACACTCCCTCACGCACACACACTCCTCTCTCACAAACTTCTCTCTCACAAACACACACATTCTCCTCTCTCTTGCACACACACACTCCTCTCTCTAACACAAGCACTCTCACAGACCTCTCACTCACTCTCCTGTCTCTCACGCACACACTCCTCTGTGCTTCACACACACATACACACACACACTCTTCTCTCTCACAGAGACATTGATTGTTCTCACAGATGGACACACGCACTTCTCTCTCGCACACATACACACACACATACACGCATTAATCTCTCTCACAGAGACACTGCTCTCTCTCACAGACGGACACACACACTCCTCGCTCTTGCACACATACTCCCCTCTCTTGCACACACACACCTTGCTCTCACACACAGACAGCTCTTTCTCGCACACACACACTCCTCTCTCTTGCACACACACAATCCTCTCTCACACACACACACTCCTCCTCTCACAGACACACACTCCTCTCCCTCACACAGACAACCTCCTCTCTCTCGCACACACACATCTCTCTCACACACAGACAACCACACACTCCTCTCACACACACACACTCCTCTCTCGCACACACACACACTCCTCTCTCTCACACACACACTCCTCTCCCTCACTCACACACTCCTCTCTCTCACACACACACTTCTCTCTCACACACAGACAATCCTCTTTCTCACACACACTAGTCTCCTTTCTCTCTCACACACTCTTTCTCACCTACAGCCCTCTGTCTTTCTCTCACACACACCTATTCCTCTCTCACTCACACACTCCTCTCTCTCACACATACACACCTCTGTCTCTCTCTCACACAAACACACACACACACTCCGCACAGACACAAGCACTTCTGTCTCTCTCCCTCACACACACACTCTCAGCTCTCACAAACGCACACTCCTCTCTCTCTCTCACAGACACACCTCTGTCTCTCTCTCTCTCCCTCACACACACACACACCTCTGTCTCTCTCTCTCTCCCTCACACACATACCTCTGTCTACTCTCTCACACACAGATACACCTCGGTCTCTCTCTCACACACACACCTCTGTCTCTCTCACACATGCACCTCTCTCTCTCACAGACACATCCTCTCTCTCACGTACACACACTCCTCTCCCTCACACACACACACACTCCTCGCTCTCACACACAATCCTCTCCCACACACACACTCCTCTCTCTCACACTCATGCCCATCTGTCTCTCTCTCAAGCACACACAGATTCCCCTCTCTCACACACACGGTCATCTCACACCCACGCTCAACGCTGTCTCTCTCTCACATAGAAATCTCTGTCTCTCTCTCTCACACACACCCCTATCTCTGCCACACACTCACACCTCTCTCTCACAGACACACCTCTGTCTCTGTGTCACACACACAAATGTCTGTCCCACTCAATCACTCGCAGACATACCTTTGTTTCTCTCTCACTCACACACACACACACTCCTCTCCCTCTCACACACACAAACTCTTCTGCCTCACTCATGCAAACACACACACACTCCTCTCTCTCTCACACACACTCCTCTCTCTCACAGAGCCACTGCTGTCTCTCACAGACGGACACACACACTCCTCTCTCACGCACACACACACACACACACACACACACACACACAATCCTCTGCCTCACACACAAATACACACACTCCTTTCTCTCGCACATACAGAGTCCTCTCTCTCGTGCACACACACTCCTCTCTCTCACACATACACTCCTCTCTCTCACACACACACACCATTCTCTCGCGCACACACACACTCCTCTCTCTCGTGCACACATACTCCTCCTCTCTCACACAGACACCTCCTCTCTCTCTCACGCACACGTTCCTCCTTCTCACACACATGCACACACACTCCTCTCTCTCACACGCACTCCTTTCTCTCACACAAATACACAAACACACTCTGCACACACGTAGACACCTTTGTCTGTATCTCTCACACACACACACTCTCAGATCTCACAAACACACACTCCTCTCTCTCTCGCAGACACAACATCTGTCTCTCTCTCTCTCACACACACAAACACACTACTCTGCCTCTCTCTCTCACTCACACACATACCTCTGTCTACTCTCTCACACACCGATACACCTCAGTCTCTCTCTCACATACACACCTCTGTCTCTCTCTCTCTCACACAAACATACACCGCTGTCTCTCTCTCTCATGCACACACATGCTCCTCTGTCTCTCACACACACACTCCTCTCTCTCACAAACACACTCTTTCTCACAAACACATTCACACTCCTCTGTCTCGCACATACACCTCTGTCTCTCTCTCTCAAACTCATGCACACCTCTGTGTCTCTCGCTCTCACACACACATACCTCTATCTGTCACACACACACACACACACACACACTCTGCCTCACACACATATACACACACAAACGCCTCTCTCTCACACGCACTAATCTCTCTCACAGAGACACTGATCTCTCTCACAGATGGACGTACACACTTCTCTGTCTTGCACACACACACACACACACACTCCTCGGCCTCACAAACACATACACACTCTTCTCACTCACAGAGACACTGCTGTCTTTCACAGACGGAAACACACTCCTCTCTCTCACACACACACTCCTCTCTCTCACAAACACACTCCTCACACTTGCACACACACACCCCTCTCTCACACGCACACATTCCTCTCTCTCACACACATACACTCCCCTCTCTCCCACACACACTCTCTCTCACACACAGACTCTTCCTCTCTCACACACACACCTCCTCTCTCTCTCACGCACACACTCATCTCTCCCACACACACACACTCCTCTCTCTCACACACTCCTCTCTCACACAGACACACACTCCTCCCTCTCACACACACACCTTTCTCTCGCACACAGACACTCCTCTCTCTCGCACACACACTCCTCTCTTTCACACATGCACTCCTCACTCTTGCACACACACACTCCTCTCTCACACCCACACATGCACACAGTGCTCTCTCTCATACACACACATCTCTGTCTCTCTCTTTTTCGCTCACACACATACGTCTGTCTACTCTCTCACGCACACATGCACCTCTGTTTCTCACTCACATATACACCTCTGTCTCTCTCTCACGCACACACATGCACCCCTCCCTCACACACACACATGCTCATCTCATACACATACACAACGCTGTCTCTCTCTCTCTCACACCAACATCTCTGTCTCTCTCTCAGACACACAACCCCATCATTCACACAGACTCTCACATTTCTCTCACAGAAAGACCTCTGTCTCTATATCAGACACACACATGTCTGTCTCTCTCACTTGCTCACACACATACCTCTGTTTTGCTCTCGCTCACACACACTCTTCTCTCTCTCACACACAACCACACTCAATTCTCTCACACATACACACATCTCTCTCACACAAACACTCATCACTCTCACTTAGAAACACACACTCCTCTCTCTCACGCACTACTCTCCCTCACGCACACACACTCCTCTCTCACACACTCCTCTCTCACACACTTCTCTCTCACAAACATCTCTCTCACAAACACACACATACTCCTCTCTCTTGCACACACACACTCCTCTCTCTAACACAAACACTCTCACAGACCTCTCACTCACTCTCCTGTCTCTCACGCACACACTCCTCTGTGCTTCACACACACATACACACACACACTCTTCTCTCTCACAGAGACATTGATTGTTCTCACAGATGGACACACGCACTTCTCTCTCGCACACATACACACACACATACACGCATTAATCTCTCTCACAGAGACAATGCTCTCTCTCACAGACGGACACACACACTCCTCTGTGCTTCACAAACACATACACACACACACACTCTTCTCTCTCACAGAGACATTGATTGTTCTCACAGATGGACACACGCACTTCTCTCTCTCGCACACATACATACACACATGCATTAATCTCTCTCACAGAGACACTGCTCTCTCTCACAGACGGACACACACACTCCTCACTCTCGCACACATACTCCTCTCTCTTGCACACACACACCTCGCTCTCACACACAGACACCTCTTTCTCGCACACCCACACTCCTCTCTCTTGCACACACACAATCCTCTCTCACACACACACACTCCTCCTCTCACAGACACACACTCCTCTCCCTCACACACACACACTCCTCTCTCACACACACACACACTCCTGTCTCACTCACACACTCCTCTCTCTCACACACACACTTCAATCTCACACACAGACAATCCTCTTTCTCACACACACTAGTCTCCTTTCTCTCTCGCACAATCTCTCTCACCTACAGCCCTCTGTCTTTCTCTCACACACTCCTATTCCTCTCTCTCACTCACACACTCCTCTCTCTCACACATACACACCTCTGTCTCTCTCTCACACAAACACACGCACACACTCCGCACAGACACAAGCACTTCTGTCTCTCTCCCTCACACACACACTCTCAGCTCTCACAAATGCACACTCCTCTCTCTCTCACAGACACACCTCTGTCTCTCTCTCTCTCTCTCACACACACACACACCTCTGTCTCTCTCTCTCTCCCTCACACACATACCTCTGTCTACTCTCTCACACACAGATACACCTTGGTATCTCTCTCACACACACACCTCTGTCTCTCTCACACATGCACCTCTCTCTCTCATGGACACAGTCCTCTCTCTCACATACACACACTCCTCTCCCTCTCACACACACACTCCTCACTCTCACACACACTCCTCTCCCACACACACACTCCTCTCTCTCACACTCATGCCCATCTGTCTCTCTCTCAAGCACACACACATTCCCCTGTCTCACACACACAGTCATCTCACACCCACGCTCAACGCTGTCTCTGTCTCACATAGAAATCTCTGTCTCTCTCTCTCACACACACCCCTATCTCTCCCACACACTCACACCTCTCTCTCACAGACACACCTCTGTCTCTGTGTCACACACACAAATGTCTGTCCCTCTCACTCACTCGCACACATATCTTTGTTTCTCTCTCACTCACACACACGCAGACACACACATACACACACTCCTCTCCCTCTCACACACACAAACTCCTCTGCCTCACTCATGCAAACACACACACACTCCTCTCTCTCACACACACTCCTCTCTCTCACAGAGCCACTGCTGTTTCTCACAGATGGACACACACACTCCTCTCTCACGCACACACACACACACACACACACACACACACACACTCCTCTGCTCACACACAAATACACACACTCCTTTCTCTCGCACATACAGAGTCCTCTCTCTCGCGCACACACACTCCTCTCTCTCGCACATACACTCCTCTCTCTCACACACACAGTCCATTCTCTCGCGCACACACACTCCTCCCTCTCGCGCACACATTTTCCTCCTCTCTCACACAGACACCTCCTCTCTCTCTCACGTGCACACATTCCTCCCTCTCACACACATGCACACACACTCCTCTCTCTCACATTACTCCTCTCTCTCACACAAATACACAAACACATTCTGCACACCCGTACACACCTTTGTCTGTCTCTCTCACACACACACACTCTTAGCTCTCACAAACACACACTCCTCTCTCTCTCACAGATGCAACCTCTGTCTCTCTCTCTCTCACACACAAACACACTACTCTGCCTCTCTCTCTCACTCACACACATACCTCTGTCTACTCTCTCACCCACAGATACACCTCAGTCTCTCTCTCACATACACACCTCTGTCTCTCTCTCTCACACAAACATACACCGCTGTCTCTCTCTCATGCACACACATGCTCCTCTGTCTCTCACACACACACTCCTCTCTCTCACACACACACTCTTTCTCACAAACACATTCACACTCCTCTGTCTCGCACATACACCTCTGTCTCTCTCTCTCTCAAACTCATGCATACCTCTGTGCCTCTCGCTCTCACACACACATACCTCTGTCTGTCACACTCACACACACACTCTGCCTCACACACACATACACACACACACACCTATCTCTCACACACACTCATCTCTCTCACAGAGACACTGATCTCTCTCACAGATGGACGTACACACTTCTCTCTCTTGCACACACACACACACACACTCCTCGGCCTCACACACACATACACACTCTTCGCTCTCACAGAGACACTTCTGTCTTTCACAGACGGAAACACACTCCTCTCTCTCACACACACACTCCTCACACTTGCACACACACACTCCTCTCTCACACGCACACACTCATCTCTCTCACACACACACACTCCCCACTCTCGCACACACACACTCTCTCACACACACACACTCCTCCTCTCACACACACACCTCCTCTCTCTCTCACGCACAAACTCCTCTCTCTCACACACATACACACACACACACACACACACACACACACACACACACACAGTCCTCTCTCTCACACACACTCCTCTCTCCAACACAGACACACAATCCTCCCTCTCGCACACACACACTGCTCTCTCTCATATACACTGCTCTCCTTCACAAACATACCTCTCTCACACACACACACTCGCCTCTCTCACACACACACACTCGCCTCTCTCACACACACACTCCTCTCTCTCACACACACACTCCTCTCTGTCTCTCTCTCTCTCCCTCACACACACTCCTCTCTCTCACACACACACTTCTCTCTCACACACTGACATTCCTCTATCCCACACACTCTAGTCTCCTTTCTCTCACACACGATCTCTCTCTCACATACACCTCTCTGTCTTTCTCTCACACGCACATATTCCTCTCTCTCTCACACACACACTCTCCTCTCTTTCATGCATACTCACCTCTGTATCTCTCTCACACACACGCACTCATCTGTCTCTCTCACACACATACCTCTGTCTACTCTGTCACACACAGATACACCTCAGGCTCTCTTTCACATACACACCTCTGTCTCTCTCTCTCTCGCACACACATATACACCTCTGTCTCTCTCTCAATCGCACACATGCTCCTCTGTCTCTCACACACACACTCCTCTCTCTCACATACACTTTCTCACACACACGTTCACACTCCTCTCTCTCGCACATACACCTCTGTCTCTCTCTGTCAAACTCATGCACACCTCTGTGTCTCTTGCTCTCACACACACATACCACTGTCTCTCACAAACACACACACACACTCCTATCTCTCACACACACTCCTCTCTCTCACAGAGACACTGATCTCTCTCGCAGATGGACACACAAACTCCTCTCTCTTGCACACACACATACACACACACACAAACACTCCTTTGCCTCGCACACACATACACTCACACACTCCTCTCTCTCACAGAGACACTGCTCTCTTTCTCAGATGGACACACACACTCCTCTCTCTCACGCACACACTCCTTTCTCTCGCGCACAGACACTCCTCTCTCTCGCACACACACTCCTCTCTTTCACACATGCACTCCTCACTCTTGCACACACACACTCCTCTCTCTCACCCACACACTCCTCTCTCACACACACACATGCACACACTGCTCTCTCTCATACACACACACCTCTGTCTCTCTGTTTCTCTCTCACATATACACCTCTGTCTCTCTCTCACGCACACACACGCACCTCTCTCTCACACACACACATGCTCGTCACATAAACAAGCACAACGCTGTCTCCCTCTCTCTCACAAAAACATCTCTGTCTCTCTCTCAGACACACAACCCCATCATTCACACAGACTCACACATTTCTCTCACAGAAAGACCTCTGTCTCTATCTCAGACACACACATGTCTGCCTCTCTTACTTGCTCACACACATATCTCTGTTTTGCTCTCACTCACACACAAACACACACTCTTCTCTCTCTCACACACAACCACACTCAATTCTCTCACACATACACACATCTCTCTCACACAAACACTCATCATTCTCACTTAGAAACACAGACTCCTCTCTCTCACGCACTACTCTCACTCACACAAACACACTCCTCTCTCACACACTTCTCTCTCACAAACTTCTCTCTCACAAACACACACATACTCCTCTCTCTTGCACACACACACTCCTCTCTCTAACACAAACACTCTCACAGACCTCTCACTCACTCTCCTGTCTCTCACGCACACACTCCTCTGTGCTTCCCACACACATACACACACACGCTCTTCTCTCTCACAGAGACACTGATTGTTCTCACAGATGGACACATGCACTTCTCTCTCTCGCACACATACGCACACACATACACACATGCTTTAATCTCTCTCACAGAGAGACTGCTCTCTCTCACAGACGGACACACACACTCCTCACTCTCGCACACATACTCCTCTCTCTTGCACACACACACCTCGCTCTCACACACAGACTCCTCTTTCTCGCACACCCACACTCCTCTCTCTTGCACACACACACTCCTCTCTCTTGCACACACACAATCCTCTCTCACACACACACACTCCTCCTCTCACAGACACACACTCCTCTCCCTCACACACACAAACTCCTCTCTCTCACACACACACACTCATCTGTCTCTCTCACACAGATACAAATTCCTCTCTCTCTCAAACACAGACACACATCTCTGTCGCACTCTCTCTGGCACACACACTCTCCTTTCTCTCACACACACATACACCTCTGCCTCTCTCTCACACAAACACACACACATAATCTGCACACACGCAAACACCTGTCTCTCTCTCTCACACACACTCTTCGCTCTCATGAGCACACACACCTCTCTCTCTCACAGGCACAACTCTGTCTCTCTCTCTCTCACACACACACCTCTATCGCTCTCTCTCGCTCACACACATACCTCTGTCTACCCTCTCACACAGACTTACACCTCTGTCTCTCTCTCTCTCACATACATAAACGCTGCTCTGTCTCACACACACAAACTCCTCTCTCTCACAGACACATCACACACAAACACACTCCTATCTCTCGCACGCACACACTCCTCTCTCTCGCGCACACACACTTCTCACTCTCGCACACACATTCCTCTCTCTCACACGCACACTCCTCTCTCTCGCACACACACATTCCTCTCTCTCGCACACCTACACTCATCTCTCTCGCACACACCACTCCTCTCTCACACACACACACTCCTCCTGCCACACACACACACAACTCCTCTCCCTCTCATGCACACGGTCCTCTCTCTCACACACACTCCTCTCTCTCAAACACACACTCCTCTCTCTCACACACACATTCCACTCTCTCACACAAACACTCCTTTCCCTCTCTCACACACACCCATTCTCTTTCACACACACACACCTCTGTCTCTCTCTCACACACACACACGCATCTGTCTCTCTCACACAGATACACATTCCTGTCCCTCTCAAACACAGACACACATCTCTGTTGCACTCTCTCTGACACACACACACTCCTTTCTCTCACACACACAAACACCTCTGCCTGTCTGTCACACAAACACACACACATAATCTGCACACACCTGTCAATCTCTCTCACACACACACACTTAGCTCTCACGTTCACACACTTCTCTCTCTCACAGGGACAGCTCTGTCTCTCTCTCTCTCACACACATACACCTCTATCGCTCTCTCTCGCTCACACACATACCTCTGTCTACCCTCTCACACAGACATACACCTCTGTCTCTCTCTCTCTCACATACTCACATGCTGCTCTGTCTCACAAACACAAACTCCTCTCTCTCACACATGCATGCACACAGACACACACCTCCTCTCTCTCTCACGTACATGCTCCTCTCTGTCACAGACACACTCCTCTCTCTCACACACACACTCCTCTCTCTCACACACACACACTCCTCTCTCTCACACACGCACTCCACTTTCTCACACACACACACTCCTCTCTCTCACACACACACTCCATCTCTCACACACGCACACTCCTCTTTCTCACACACACACACTCCTCTGCTCACACACACACACTCTCTCTCTCTGTCACACACAAACTCCTCTCTCTCACACACATACACACACACACTCCTCTCTCTCACACACACACACTCCTCCCTTTCGCACACAAACACTCCTCCGTCTCGCACACACCCTCTCTCACACACACACGCTGCTTTCTCGCACACGCACACTCTTCTCTCTCACATCCACACACTCCTCCTGTCACACACACACACACCTCCTCTCTCTCTCATGCACACGCTCCTCTCTCTCACACACACACTCCTCTCTCACACACACACACTCCTCCTCTCACAGACACACACTCCTCTCCCTCACACACACAAACTCCTCTCTCTCACACACACACACTCATCTGTCTCTCTCACACAGATACAAATTCCTCTCTCTCTCAAACACAGACACACATCTCTGTCGCACTCTCTCTGGCACACACACTCTCCTTTCTCTCACACACACATACACCTCTGCCTCTCTCTCACACAAACACACACACATAATCTGCACACACGCAAACACCTGTCTCTCTCTCTCACACACACTCTTCGCTCTCATGAGCACACACACCTCTCTCTCTCACAGGCACAACTCTGTCTCTCTCTCTCTCACACACACACCTCTATCGCTCTCTCTCGCTCACACACATACCTCTGTCTACCCTCTCACACAGACTTACACCTCTGTCTCTCTCTCTCTCACATACATAAACGCTGCTCTGTCTCACACACACAAACTCCTCTCTCTCACAGACACATCACACACAAACACACTCCTATCTCTCGCACGCACACACTCCTCTCTCTCGCGCACACACACTTCTCACTCTCGCACACACATTCCTCTCTCTCACACGCACACTCCTCTCTCTCGCACACACACATTCCTCTCTCTCGCACACCTACACTCATCTCTCTCGCACACACCACTCCTCTCTCACACACACACACTCCTCCTGCCACACACACACACAACTCCTCTCCCTCTCATGCACACGGTCCTCTCTCTCACACACACTCCTCTCTCTCAAACACACACTCCTCTCTCTCACACACACATTCCACTCTCTCACACAAACACTCCTTTCCCTCTCTCACACACACCCATTCTCTTTCACACACACACACCTCTGTCTCTCTCTCACACACACACACGCATCTGTCTCTCTCACACAGATACACATTCCTGTCCCTCTCAAACACAGACACACATCTCTGTTGCACTCTCTCTGACACACACACACTCCTTTCTCTCACACACACAAACACCTCTGCCTGTCTGTCACACAAACACACACACATAATCTGCACACACCTGTCAATCTCTCTCACACACACACACTTAGCTCTCACGTTCACACACTTCTCTCTCTCACAGGGACAGCTCTGTCTCTCTCTCTCTCACACACATACACCTCTATCGCTCTCTCTCGCTCACACACATACCTCTGTCTACCCTCTCACACAGACATACACCTCTGTCTCTCTCTCTCTCACATACTCACATGCTGCTCTGTCTCACAAACACAAACTCCTCTCTCTCACACATGCATGCACACAGACACACACCTCCTCTCTCTCTCACGTACATGCTCCTCTCTGTCACAGACACACTCCTCTCTCTCACACACACACTCCTCTCTCTCACACACACACACTCCTCTCTCTCACACACGCACTCCACTTTCTCACACACACACACTCCTCTCTCTCACACACACACTCCATCTCTCACACACGCACACTCCTCTTTCTCACACACACACACTCCTCTGCTCACACACACACACTCTCTCTCTCTGTCACACACAAACTCCTCTCTCTCACACACATACACACACACACTCCTCTCTCTCACACACACACACTCCTCCCTTTCGCACACAAACACTCCTCCGTCTCGCACACACCCTCTCTCACACACACACGCTGCTTTCTCGCACACGCACACTCTTCTCTCTCACATCCACACACTCCTCCTGTCACACACACACACACCTCCTCTCTCTCTCATGCACACGCTCCTCTCTCTCACACACACACTCCTCTCTCTCACACACACACTGCTCTCTCTCACACACACGTTCCACTCTCACACACACACACGCCTCTCTCTCACACACACACACACACTCATCTGTCTCTCTCACACAGATACACATACCTGTCCCTCTCAAACACAGACACACATCTCTGTCACACTCTCTCTGACACACACACACTCCTTTCTTTCACACACACAAACACCTCTGCCTCTTTCTCACACAAACACACACACATAATCTGCACACACGCACACACCTGTCTCTCTCTCTCACACACACACTCTTAGCTCTCACGATCACACACTCCTCTCTCTCAAACACACACTCCTCTCTCTCTCACACACACTTAACTCTCTAACACCCTCACACTCCTCTCTCTCTCACACACACACTCCTCTCTCTCTCACACACACACTCCTCTTTCTCACACACACACACTCTTCTTTCGCACACAAACACACTCCTCTCTCACACACACACTGCTATCAGTCACACACACTCCTCTCTATCTCTCTCTGACACACACACACTCCTCTCTCTCACACACACACTTCTCTCTCACACACAGACACTCCTGTCTCTCACACACACTAGTCTCCTTTCTCTCACACACCCTGTCTCTCATATACAACCCTCTGTCTTTCTCTCACACACACATATTCCTCTCTCTCTCACACACACTCTCCTCTCTTTCACACACACACACCTCTGTCTCTCTCTCTCTCACACACACACTCATCTGTCTCTCTCACACACATACACATTCCACTCTCTTCAAATACGTCTGTGTCTACATCTCTGTCTCACTCTCTCTCACGCACACACACTCCTGTCTCCCACACATAAACACCTCTGTCTCTCTCTCACACAAACACACACACACACTCCGCACACATGCACACCATTCTGTATATCTCTCTCACACACAAACTCTTAGCTCTCACAAACACACACTCCTCTCTCTCTCGCAGACACACCTCTGTCTCTCTCTCTCTCTCATACACACACACACCTCTGTCTCTCTCTCTTGCTCACACACATACGTCTGTCTACTCTCTCACACACACATACACCTCTGTCTCTCTCTCTTTCACACACATGCTCCTCTGTCTCTCAAACACACTCTCCTCTGTCTCACACACACACACACACACACTCCTGTGTGCACACACGCACACACTCTCTCTCTCTCACACACATACACAACTCTATCTCTAGCACACACACACTCCTCTCTCTCACACATACACACTCCTCTCTTTCAACACACATCTCTGTCTCTTTCTCACACACAGATAATTCTGTCTCTTTCTGACACACACATACCTCTGTCTCTTTCTCACATACACACCTCTGTCTCTCTCTCATGCACACACACGCACCCCTCTCTCAGACACACACACGCTCGTCTCATACACACGCACAATGCTGTCTCTCTGTCTCACACAAACATCTCTGCCTCTCTCTCTCACACACAAACAGCCCTATCATTCACACACACTCACACCTCTCTCTCACAGAAACACCTCTGTCTCTATGTCAGACACACACATGTCTGTCTCTCTCACTCACTCAAATACATACCTCTGTTTCACTCTCACTCACACACACACACTCTTCTCTCTTCACACACAATCGCACTCATTTCTCTCTTCACACACACATCTCTCTCTCACACAAGCATTCATCACCCTCTCTAACAAACACACACTCCTCTCTCTCAAGCACTACTGTCCCTCACACACATACACTCCTCTCTCACACACTTCTCCCTCACACACTTCTCTCTCACGCACTTCTCTCTCAGAAACACACACATACTCCTCTCTCTTGCACACACACTCTTCTCTCTAAAACAAACACTCACACACACCTATCTCTCACTCACACCCCTGTCTCTCACACACACACTCCTCTTTCTCACACACATATGCGCACTCCTCTCTCTCACTCATACACCTTTGTCTCTCTCTCTCAAACTCATGCACACCTCTGTGTCTCTCGCTCTCACTCACAAATACCTCTCTCTCACACACACACACTCATCTCACACATGCGCGCACCTCTGTCCCTCTCTCTCACACACATATATCTGTCTCTTTCTGACACAGACATACATCTGTCTCTTTCTCACATACACACCTCTGTCTCTCTCAGACACACATACACCTCTGTCTCTCTCTCATGCGCACACACACGCCTCTCTCGCATACACACACACTCATCTCACACTCATGCACAATGCTGTCTCTCTCTCACACACATACTCCTGTCTCTCACACACGCTCACACCTCTCTCTCACAGACACACCTCTGTCTCTATCACACACACACGTCTGTCTCTTTCACTCGCTCACACAGATACCTCTGTTTCTCTCTCACTCACACACACACACTCTTCTCTCTCTCACACACAACCAAACTCAATTCTCTCACACACACATCTCTCTCACACACTCTTCACTCTCGCTAAAACACACACTCCTCCCTCTCACACAGACTCCTCTCCTTCACACACACTACTCTACCTCACACACACACACACACACACACTCCTCTCGCACACACTTCTCTCTCACATACTTCTCTCTCACAAACACACACACACTCCTCTCTCTCACTCAGTCCTCTCTCTCAAACATACACTCTTTCTCTCACACACATTCACACTCCTCTCTCTCGCACATACACCTCTGTCTCTCTCTCTCAAAATCATGCACACCTCTTTGTCTCTCGCTCTCACACACAAATACCTCTGTGTCTCACACAAACACGCACACTCATCTGCCTTAAACACAAACACACACACTCCTCTCTGTCACACACAGACTCCTCTCTCTCACAGAGACACTGATCGCTTTCACAGACGGACACACACACTCCTCTCTCTCACATAGACACTGCTCTCTCTTAGAGACTGACACACACACTCCTCTCTCTTACACACACACACAGTCCTCTCTCTCGCACACACACACGCCTCTCACTCGCACACAAACAGTACTCACTCTTGCACACACACACACCTCTCGCTCACACACACACATTCCTCTCACTCGCACACACACAATCCTCTCTCTCACACACACGCACTCCTCTCACACACACACTCCTCTCTCTCACAGACACACTCTTCTCTCTCACAGACGCGCACACACACTCCTCTCTCTCGCACACACACACACCTCTCTCTCACACCCACACACTCCTCTCTCTCGCACATACACCTCTGTCTCTCTCTCTCAAACTCATGCACACCTCTTTGTCTTTCGCTCTCACACACACATACCTATGTCTCTCACATGCACACACACTCCTCTGCGTCACACAGACATAAACACACACACTCCTCTCTCTCAAACACACACTCCTCTCTCTCACAGAGACACTGATCTCTCTCACAGATGGACACACACACTCCCCTCTCTTGCACACACACACAGACACACACACACACACACACACACACACACACACACCCCCTGCCTCACACACACATACACACACACACTCCTCTCTCTCACAGAGACACTGCTCTCTCTCACAGACGGACACACACACTCCTCTCTCTCTCTTTCTCTCACACACACTCCTCACTCTTGCACACACACAGTCCTCTCTCACACAAACAAACACTCCTCCTCTCATACACACACACTGCGCCTCTCTTTCACGCACACACACCTCTGTCTCTCTCTCTCTCTCGCTCACACACATATCTCTGTCTACTCTCTCACGCACACATACACCTTTGTTTCTCTCCCCATACACACATCTGTCTCTCTCTCTCGCACACACACATACACCTCTGTCTCTCTCATGCAAACACACGCTCCTCTGTTTCACATGCACACTCCTCTGTCTCACACACACTCCTCTCTCTCGCACATACACACACACTCGTCTAACACACAGACACACACACCTCTGTCTCTCTCTCTCACACACACACCCCTATCTCTCTCACACATGCACCTCACTCTCTCACGCACACACTCCTCTCCCTCACACACACACACTCCTCTCTCTCACAAACACTCTCTCACATACACACTCCTCTCTCTCACATACACCCCTCTGTCTTTCTCTCACACACATCTATTCCTCTCTCTCACACACACACTCTCTCCTCTCTTTCACACACACTCACCTCTGTCTCTCTCTCACACACACACACTCATCTGTCTCTCTCACACAGATACACATTCCTCTCTCTCTCAAACACAGACACACATCTCTGTTGCACTCTCTCTCTCACACACACACTCCTCTCTCTCACACACACTGCTCTCCTTCACACACTCGTCTCTCTCACACACACACTCCTCTGTCTCACACACACACTTCTCTCTGTCTCTCTCTCTATCTCACGCACACACTCCTCTCTCTCACACGCACACTCCTCCCTTTCTCTCTTTCTATCTCACACACACACTCCTCTCTCTCGCACACACACACTCCTCTCTCTTGCACGCACGCAATCCTCTCTCTCAGACACACGCACTCCTCTCTCTCGCACGCACACTCCTCCCTCTCGCTCACACACACTCCTCTCTCTCACACACACAAACTACTCTCTCGCACACACACACACTCCTCTCTCTCACACATACACTCCTCTCTCTTGCGCACAAACACTCCTCTCTCTAACACAAACTCACGCACCCTCCTCTCTCTCACTCACACTGCTCTCTCACACACATACTCTTTCTCACACACACATTCACACTCCTCTCTCTCGCACATACACCCCTGTCTCTCTCTCTCAAAATCATGAACACCTCTGTGTCTCTCACTCACACACACATACCTATGTCTCTCACACATGCACGCATACTCCTCTGCCTCACACACACATACACACTAACTCTTTTCTCTCACTCATGCTCCTCTCTCTCACACACACACTCCCCTTTCTCACACACAGATGCACACACCTCTCTCTCGCACATATACCTCTGTCTCTTTCTCTCAAACTCATGCACACCTTTGTGTCTCTCGCTCTCACACACAAATACCTCTGTGTCTCACACAAACACGCACACTCATCTGCCTTAAACACAAACACACACACTCCTCTCTGTCACACACAGACTCCTCTCTCTCACAGAGACACTGATCGCTTTCACAGATGGACACACACACTCCTCTCTCTCACATAGACACTGCTCTCTCTTAGAGACGGACACACACACTCCTCTCTCTTACACACACACACAGTCCTCTCTCTCGCACACACACACGCCTCTCACTCGCACACACACAATACTCACTCTTGCACACACACACGCCTCTCGCTCACACACACGCCTCTCGCTCACACACACACATTCCTCTCACTCGCACACACACACTCCTCTCTCTCACACACACACTCCTCTCTCTCACAGACACACTCTTCTCTCTCACAGACGCGCACACACACTCCTCTCTCTCGCACACACACACACCTCTCTCTCACACACACACACACCTCTCTCTCACACACACACACACCTCTCTCTCACACACACACATTCCTCTCTCTCACTCACACTCCTCTCTCTCACACGCACACTCCTCTTTCTCACACAGACTTTCACACTCCTCTCTCTCGCAGATACACCTCTGTCTCTCTCTCTCAAAATCATGCACAGCTCTGTGTCTCTCGCTGTCACACACACATACCTCTGTCTCTCACACATGCACACACACTCCTCTGCCTCACACACACATACACACGCATTCTTCTCTCTCACTCACGCTCCTCTTTCTCACACACACACTCCCCTTTCTCACACACACATGCACACACCTCTCCCTCGCACATATACCTCTGTCTCTCTCTCTCAAACTCATGCACACCTTTGTGCCTGTCGCTCTCACACACAAATAAATCTGTGTCTCACACAAATACGCACACTCATCTGCCTCTGACACACATACACACACACACTCCTCTCTGTCACAGATATACTGATCTCTTTCACAGATGGACAGATACACTCCTTTCTCTCGTGCACACACACTCCTCTCTCTCACACACACACACTCCTATCTCTTGCACACTCTCACTCTTCTCTCTTGCACACACACATGGCTCTCCCTCACACACACACACACCTCTGACCCGCACCCACACAATCATCTCTCTCACACGCACACACACACACTCCTCTCTCTCACACACACACTCCTCTCTCACGCACACACTCCTCTCTTAAACACACACACACGCCTCTCTCTCACACACACTCTCCTCTCTCTCACACACACACTCCACTCTCTCACAGATGCGCACACACATTCCTCTCTCTCGCATACTCACACTCCTCTCTCTCGCAGACACACACTCCTCTCTCTCTCACACACACACACTACTCTCTCTCAAACACATACACTCCTCTCTCTCACACACCTACACACCTCTATCTCTCTAGCACACACACACACACTCCTCTCTCTCACGCACACACTCCTCTCTCTCACACACACACTGCTCTCTCTCACAGACGGACACCCACACTCCAGTCTCTCGCGCACACACTCTCATCTCTTTCATGCACACACTCTCCTCTCTTTCACACACAAACTCCTGTCTCTCTCTCACACAAACACTCATCAGTCTCTCACACACACATACACATTCCTCTCTCTCACAAACATAGAAACACATCTCTGTCTCACTCCCTCTCTCACACACACACTCCTCATTCTCACACAAACACACCTCTGTCTCTCTCTCACACAATCACACACACACACTCCGCACACATGCACACATCTGTCTCTCTCTCTCTCACACACACACTCTTAGCTCTCACAAACACACACTTCTCTCTCTCACAGACACATCCCTGTCTCTCTCTTTCTCAGACACATACTCACCTCTGTCTCTTTCTCGCTCACACACATACCTCTGTCCACTCTCTCACACACACATACCTCTGTCTGTCTCTGAAACACACATATTTCTGTCTCTCTCTCGCATACACACCTCTGTCTCTCTCTCACATACACACTTCTGTCTCTCTCTCACACACACACACACTCCTCTCTCTCACACACACACACTCGTCACACACACGCACAATGCTGTCTCTCTCTCATGCACACATCTCTGTCTGTCCATCTCACACACACTCACACCTCTCTCTCACAGATACGCCTCTGTCTCTATTTCACACACACACATTAATGACTCTCTCACTTGCTCACACACATACCTCTGTTTCTCTCTCACTCACACACACACACTCTTCTCTCTCTCACACACACCCACTCTCAATTCTCTCACACACACACATCTCTCTCACACACAAACACTCATCACTCTCTCTAACAAACACAGTCACCTCTCTCTCACACATACTCCTCTCCCTCACACACACTCCTCTCCCTCACACACAAATTCCTCTCTCTCACAGTTCTCTCTCACACACTTCTCTCTCACAAAGAGACACATACTCCTCTCTCTTGCACACACACACTCCTCTCTCTAACACAAACATGCACACACACACTTCTCTCACTCACTCAACTCCTGTCTCTCACACACACACTCTTTCTCACACACACATGCACACACCTCTCTGTCGCACATATACCTCTGTCTCTCTCTCAAACTCATTCACACCTTTGTGTCTCTCGCTCTCACACACAATTACCTCTGTGTCTCACACACATGCACTCTCATCTGCCTCACATACACATACTAAAAAACTCCTCTCTCTCACAACACACACTCCTCTCTTTCACAGAGTCACTATTCTCTCTCAGAGACGGACACACACACTCCTCTCTCTCGCATACACAAACACACACACACACACACACTCTCCTCTGCCTCACACACACATGCACACACACAAACCCTCTCTCTGACAACACACACTCCTCTCTCTCTCACTGAGACACTGCTCTCCCTCAAAGACGTACACACACAGTCCTCTCTCTCGCGCACACACACTCCTCTCTCTCGCGCACACACACTCCTCTCTCTCACACACATGTACTCCTCTCTCTCGTGCACACACACTCCTCTCTCTCGCACAAATGTACTCCTCTCTCTCGCACACACACTCCTCTCTCTCTTGAAGACACACTTCTGTCACTCTCTCTCTCACACACACACATATACCTCTGCCTCTCTGTCACGCAAACACATGCTCCTCTGTCTCACACACACACTCCTGTCTCTCGCACACACACACACACACACACACACTATCGTCTCACACACAAACACACCTCTGACTCTCTCACATGCACCTCTCCCTCTCACACACACACTCCTCTCTTTCTCTCCCTCTCTCTCAAACACACACTTCTCTCTCACACACTGACGCTCCTCTGTCCCACACACTCTAGTCTCCTTTCTCTCACAAACAATCTCTCACTCACATACACCCCTCTGTCTTTCTCTCGCACACACATATTCCCCTCTCTCTCTCACACACACTCTCCTCACTTTCATACACACTCACCTCTGTATCTCTCTCACATACACACATACATCTGTCTTTCTCACACACATACACATTCCTCTCTCCAAACACAGAGATATATCTCTGTCTCACTCTCTCTCACACACCCACACTCCTCTCTCTCACACATAAACAATTCTGCCTCTCTCTCAAACAAACACACACACACACTCCGCACACACGCACACACCTCTGTTTTTCTCTCTCACACACACACTCTTAGTTCTCACAAACACACACTCCTCTCCCTCTCGCAGACACACCTCTGTCTCTCTCTCTCTCTCACACACACATACCTCTGTCTCTCTCTCACGCTCACACACATACCTCTGTCTACTCTCTCACACACAGATTTACCTCAGTCTCTCTCTCACAGATACACCTCTGTCTCTCTCTCATGCACACACACACATCTCTCTCCCGCGCACACACACTCCTCTCTCTTGCACACAGACACTCCTCTCTCTCGCACACAGGCACTCCTGTCTCTCACACACACTCCTCTCTCTCACACACATACTCCTCTCACTCGCACACACACACTCCTCTCTCCCACACGCACACACTCCTCCTCTCACACACACACACCTCCTCTCTCTCACACATATACACTCCTCTCTTTCGACACACATCTCTGTCTCTCTCTCACACACACAAACCTGTCTCTTTCTCACATACACAGCTCTGTCTCTCTCACTCATGCACACGCACACTCCTGTCTCTCACACACATACACTCATCTCAGACACATGCACAACGCTGTCTCTCTCTGACACACACATCTCTGTCTCTCTGTCTCACACACACACCCTATCTCTCACACACACTCACACCTCTCTCACACAGACACTCCTCTGCCTCTATGTCACACAGACAAATGTCTGTCTCTCACTCGCTCACACACTTACATCTGTTTCTCTCTCACTCACACACGCTCACTATTCTCTTTCTCACGCACACCCACACTCAATTCTCTCACACACACACATCTCTCACACACAAACACTCATCACTCTCTAACAAACTCTACATTTCTCTCCCTCACACACACTACTCTCCCTCACACACACACTCCTCTCTCACACACTCCTCTCTCACACACTCCTCTCTCACACACTTCTCTCTCACACATTTCTCTCTCACAAACAGACACATACTCCTCCCTCTTGCACACACATGCCCCTCTCTCTCACTCACACACCTCTCTCTCACACACACACACTCCCCTTTCTAACATACACAAGCACACACCTCTCTCTTGCACATATACCTCTGTCTCCCTCTCTCAAACTCATGCACACCTTTGTGTGTCTCTCTCTGACACAAACATACCTCTGTGTCTCACACACACATGCACACTCATCTGCCTGACACACACACACACACACATACATGCACACATTCCTCTCTCTCAAACACACACTCCTCTCTTTCACAGAGACATTGATCTCTCACACAGACGGACACACACACTCCTCTATTTAGCACACACACACACACACACACACACACACACTCACTCCTCTGCCTCACACACACATACACACACACACACACTCCTCTCTCTCACACACACACTCCTCTCTCTCTCACAGAGACACTGCTCTCACTCACAGATGGACACACACACTCCTCTCTCTCGTGCACACACATTCCTCTCTCTCTCACACACACACTCGTCTCACACACATGCACAATGCTGTTTCTCTCTCACACACACATCTCTGTCTCTCTGTCTCACACACACACCCTATCTCTCACATACACTCACACCTCTCTGTCACTGACACACCTCTGTCTTAATGTCCCACACACACATGTCTGTCTCACTCACTCGCTCACACACATACATCTGTTTCTCTTTCACTCACACACACTCACTCTTCTCTCTCTCACACACATACCCACACTCAATTCTCTCACACACAAACACTCATCACTCTCTCTAGCAAACATACATTCCTCTCTCTCTCACACACTCCTCTCCCTCACACACACACTCCTCTCTCTTGCACACACACACTCCTCTCTCTCGCACACAGGCACTCCTGTCTCTCACACACACTCCTCTCTCTCACACACATACTCCTCTCACTTGCACACACATACTACTCCCTTCCACACACACACACTCCTCCTCTCACACACACAAACCTCCTCTCTCTCACGCACACACACTTCTCTCTCTGACGCACACACACGCCTCTCTCTCACACACAGATTCCTCTCTCTCACACACACACTCCTCTCTCTTGCACACAGACTCCTCTCTTTTGCACTCACGCATTCCTCTCTCTCACACACACACTGCTTTCTCCCACACACACACTCATCTGTCTCTCTCACAGACATACACATTCCTCTCTCTCTCAAACATAGATACACATCTCTGTCTCACTCTTTGTCTCACACACACACTCATTCTCATACACACACACCTCTGTCTCTCTCTCTCACACAAACACACACACACAGTCCGCACACATGCACACACCTCTGTCTCTCTCTACCACACACACACTCCTGGCTCTCACAAACACACACTTCTCTCTCTCTCACAGACACACCCCTGTCTCTCTCTTTCTCAAACACATACAACACCTCTGTCTCTTTCTCGCTCACACACATACCTCTGTCAACTCTCTCACACACACATACCTCTGTCTGTCTCTGACACACACATATATCTGTCTCTCTCTCACATACACACATCTGTCTCTCTCTCACACACACATACACGTCTGTCTCTCTCTCACGCACACAAACCACTCCTCTCTCTCTCACACACACACTCGTCTCACACACGCACAATGCTGTCTCTCTCTCACACACACATCTCTGTCTCTCCGTCTCTCACACACGCTCACACCTCTGTCTCTATTTCACACATACACATGTCTGTCTCTCTCACTCACTCACACACAAATCTCTGTTTCTCTCTCACTCACACACACATACTCTTCTCTCTCTCACACACACCCACTCTCAATTCTCTCTCACACACACTCCTCTCCCTCACACACACTACTCCCCCTCACACACACTCCTCTCTCTCACACTTCTCTCTCACACTTTTCTCTCACAAACAGACACATACTCCACTCTCTTGCACACACACACTCCTCTCTCTAACACAAACACGCACACACCCACTCCTCTCTCTCACTCACGCTCCTGTCTATCACACACACACTCCCCTTTCTCACACACACATGCACACACCTCTCTCTCAGAAATATAGCTCTGTCTATCTGTCTCAAACTCATACACATATTTGTGTCTCTTGCTCTCACACACAAATACCTCTGTGTCTCACACACACATGCACTCTCGTCTGTCTCACACACACATAGACACACACACTCCTCTCTCTCACAGAGACACTGCTCTCTCTCACAGAAGGACACACACAGTCCTCTCTCGCGCACACACACACCTCTCTCTCGCGCACACACACTCCTCTCTCTCGCGCACACGCACTCCTCTCTCTCGCGCACACGCACTCCTCTCTCACACACACTCCTATCTCACACACACACACACTGCTCACTCTCACACACAATCCTCACGCTCACAGAAGTGCACACACACTCCTCTCTCTCGCACATACAGTCTCTCACACTCTCTCGCACACACACACTCCTCTCTCTCGCACACACACACTACTCCCTCTGAAACACATACAGTGCTCGCTCTCACACACATACAGTCCTCTCTCAGAAACACATACACACCTCTCTCTCTCTAGCAGACCCACACACTCTCTCACACATACACACTCCTCTCTTTCGACACACATCTCTGTCTCTCTCTCACGTACACATACCTGTGTCTCCTTCTCACATAAACCCCTCTGTCTCTCTTTCTCACACACACATACACCTCTGACTCTCTCCCGCGCACACACACTCCTCTCTCTTGCACACACACACTCCTCTCTCTCGCACACAGGCACTCCTGTCTCTCACACACACTTCTCTCTCTCACACACATACTCCTCTCACTTGCACACACATACTACTCCCTTCCACACACTGACACTCCTCCTCTCACACACACACACCTCCTCTCTCTCACGCACACACACTTCTCTCTCTCACGCACACTCACGCCTCTCTCTCACACACAGATTCCTCTCTCTCACACACACACTCCTCTCTCTTGCACACAGACTCCTCTCTTTTGCACTCACGCATTCCTCTCTCTCACACACACACTGCTTTCTCCCACACACACACTCATCTGTCTCTCTCACAGACATACACATTCCTCTCTCTCTCAAACATAGATACACATCTCTGTCTCACTCTTTGTCTCACACACACACTCATTCTCATACACACACACCTCTGTCTCTCTCTCTCACACAAACACACACACACAGTCCGCACACATGCACACACCTCTGTCTCTCTCTACCACACACACACTCCTGGCTCTCACAAACACACACTTCTCTCTCTCTCACAGACACACCCCTGTCTCTCTCTTTCTCAAACACATACACACCTCTGTCTCTTTCTCGCTCACACACATACCTCTGTCAACTCTCTCACACACACATACCTCTGTCTGTCTCTGACACACACATATATCTGTCTCTCTCTCACATACACACATCTGTCTCTCTCTCACACACACATACACGTCTGTCTCTCTCTCACGCACACAAACCACTCCTCTCTCTCTCACACACACACTCGTCTCACACACGCACAATGCTGTCTCTCTCTCACACACACATCTCTGTCTCTCCGTCTCTCACACACGCTCACACCTCTGTCTCTATTTCACACATACACATGTCTGTCTCTCTCACTCACTCACACACAAATCTCTGTTTCTCTCTCACTCACACACACATACTCTTCTCTCTCTCACACACACCCACTCTCAATTCTCTCTCACACACACTCCTCTCCCTCACACACACTACTCCCCCTCACACACACTCCTCTCTCTCACACTTCTCTCTCACACTTTTCTCTCACAAACAGACACATACTCCACTCTCTTGCACACACACACTCCTCTCTCTAACACAAACACGCACACACCCACTCCTCTCTCTCACTCACGCTCCTGTCTATCACACACACACTCCCCTTTCTCACACACACATGCACACACCTCTCTCTCAGAAATATAGCTCTGTCTATCTGTCTCAAACTCATACACATATTTGTGTCTCTTGCTCTCACACACAAATACCTCTGTGTCTCACACACACATGCACTCTCGTCTGTCTCACACACACATAGACACACACACTCCTCTCTCTCACAGAGACACTGCTCTCTCTCACAGAAGGACACACACAGTCCTCTCTCGCGCACACACACACCTCTCTCTCGCGCACACACACTCCTCTCTCTCACACACACGCACTCCTCTCTCTCGCACACACACACTCCTCTCTCACACACACTCCTATCTCACACACACACACACTGCTCACTCTCACACACAATCCTCACGCTCACAGAAGTGCACACACACTCCTCTCTCTCGCACATACAGTCTCTCACACTCTCTCGCACACACACACTCCTCTCTCTCGCACACACACACTACTCCCTCTGAAACACATACAGTGCTCGCTCTCACACACATACAGTCCTCTCTCAGAAACACATACACACCTCTCTCTCTCTAGCAGACCCACACACTCTCTCACACATACACACTCCTCTCTTTCGACACACATCTCTGTCTCTCTCTCACGTACACATACCTGTGTCTCCTTCTCACATAAACCCCTCTGTCTCTCTTTCTCACACACACATACACCTCTGACTCTCTCTCACGCACACACACATTCCTCTCTCTCTCACACACACACTCGTCTCACACACATGCACAATGCTGTTTCTCTCTCACACACACATCTCTGTCTCTCTGTCTCACACACACACCCTATCTCTCACATACACTCACACCTCTCTGTCACTGACACACCTCTGTCTTAATGTCCCACACACACATGTCTGTCTCACTCACTCGCTCACACACATACATCTGTTTCTCTTTCACTCACACACACTCACTCTTCTCTCTCTCACACACATACCCACACTCAATTCTCTCACACACAAACACTCATCACTCTCTCTAGCAAACATACATTCCTCTCTCTCTCACACACTCCTCTCCCTCACACACACACCCCTCTCTCTCACACACTTCTCTCTCACACACTTCTCTCTCACAAACAGGCACATAATCCTCCCTCTTGCACACAAACACTCCTCTCTCTCACTCACGCACTTCTCTCTCACACACACAATCCCCTTTATCACATACACATGCACACACGTCTCTCTCACAGATATACCTCTGTCTCTCTCTCTCAAACTCATGCACAGCTTTCTGTCTCTCGCTCTCACAGACACAGACCTCTGTGTCTGACACACACATGCACACTCCTCTGCCTGACACACACACACACCCACACACACACTCCTCTATCACACACACTCCTCTCTTTCACAAAGACATTGATCTCTCTCACAGACGGACCCACACACTCCTCTATTTAGCACACACACACATACACACACACACACGCACACTCCTCTGCCGCACACACACACACACTCCTCTCTCTCACACACACACTCCTCTCCCTCACAGAGACACTGCTCTCTCTCACAGACGGATACACACACTCCTCTCTCTCGCGCACATACGCTCCTCTCTCTTGGACACACACACACTACTCTCTCTCACAGAAAGGCACTCCTCTCTCTCACACACACACTCCTCTCTCTCACGCACACACTCTTCTCTCACACGCACACACACACTCCTCTGTCTCGCACACATACACTACTCTCTCTCGCGCACATAAACTCCTCTCTCTCACACACACACTCCTCTCTCTCACACACACACTCATCTCTCTTGCACACACACACTCCTCTCTCTTGCACTCACACACTCCTCTCTCTCAGACATGCACTCCTCTCACTTGCTCTCACACACTCCTCTCTCTCACACACACACACTCCTCTCTCTCACACACACACACTCCTCTCTCTCACACACACTGTTCTCCTTCACACACACAGCTCTCACACACACACATACTCGGCTCTCTCACACGCACATGCCTCTCTCTCACACACACAGTCCTCTCTCTCTCTCTCTCACACACACACACACACACACTCCTCTCTCTCACACAAACACACCTCTGTCTCTCTCTCACACACACATACCACTGTCTCTTTCTCACATACACACACTCCTCTCCCTCAAGGAGACACTGCTCTTTCTCACAGACGGGCACACACACTCCTCTCTCTCGCGCACACACACACCTCTCTCTCACACACAGGCACTCCTCTCTCTCACCTAGGCACTCCTCTCTCTCACACACACACTCCGCTCTCTCACGCACACACACACTCCTCCCTCTCACACACACACACTCCTCTCTCTCACACACACACACTCCTCCTCTCTCACACACAAAACTCCTCTCTCTCTCACGGACACACTCCTCTCTCTCTGACACACACATATTCCTCTCTCTCACACACACACTCGTCTCTCTCGCACACACACACTCCTCTGCTCTCACACACACACCTCCTCTCTCTCTCACGGACACACTCCTCTCTCTCTCACACACAAACACACAAAAACACTCCTCTCTGTCACGCACACTCCTCTCTCTCACACACATATTCCTCTCTTTCACACACACACTGCTCTCTCTCACACACACTGCTCTCCTTCACAAACACACCTCTCACACACACACTCGTCTTTCGCACACACACACTCCTCTCTCTCACACACACACTCCTCTCTGTCTCTCTCTCTCTCACACACACACTCTCCTCTCTCTCACACACACACTTCTCTCTCACACACAGACTCACCTCTCACTCACACAAACTAGTCTCCTTTCTCTCACACACAATCTTTCTCTCACGTACACCCCTCTGTCTTTCTCTCACACATACATATACGTCTCACTCTCACAGACACTCTCCTCTCTTTCACACACACACACCTCTGTCTCTCTCTCACACACACACACTCATCTGTCTCGCGCACACAACCTCCTCTCTCTCACACACACACTCCTCTCTCACGCACACACTCCTCTCTCTCGCACACACACACTCCTCTCTCTTGCACTCACACACTCCTCTCTCTTACACACACACTCCTCTCACTCAGACACGCACTCCTCTCACTTGCACACACACACTCCTCTCTCTCACACACAAACTCCTCTCTCTCACACACACTGTTCTCCTTCACACACACAGCTCTCACACACACACATACTCATCTCTCTCACACACACATGCCTCTCTCTCACACACACTTCCCTCTCTCACACAGACACTCCTCTGTCTCACACACACACTCTCCTCTCTTTCACACACACACACACCTGTCTCTCACAAACACACTCATCTGTCTGTCTCACATACGAACACATTCCTCTCTCTCTCAAACACCGACATACATCTCTGTCTCACTCTCTCTCTCACACACACTCTCCTCTCTCTCACACACACACCTCTGTCTCTCTCACACACACATACCTCTGTCTCTTTCTCACATACACACCTCTATCTCTCTCTCACACACACATACACCTCTGTCTCTCTCTCTCACGCACACACACATTCCTCTCTCTCTCACACACACACTCGTCTCACACACATGCCCAATGCTGTCTCTCTCTCACACACACATCTCTGTCTCTCTGTCTCACACACACACCCTATCTCTCACATACACTCACACCTCTCTCACAGAAACACCTCTTTCTTAATGTCACACACACACGTCTGTCTCTCTCACTCGCTCACACACATACATCTGTTTTGCTCTCACGCACACACGCTCACTCTTCTCTCTCTCACACAAACACCCACACTCAATTCTCTCACACACACACATCTCTCTCACACACAAACACTCATCACTCTCTCTAACAAAAATACATTCCTCTCTCTCGCACACACCCCTCTCCCTCACACACACAGTTCTCTCTCACACACTTCTCTCTCACACATTGCTCTCTCACAAACAGACACATACACCTCCCTCTTGCACACACAAACTCCTCTCTCTCTCTCACGCACTTCTCTCTCACACACACACTCCCCTTTATCACATACACATACACACACCTCTTTATCACATCTCTCTCTCCCATACACCCCTCTGTCTTTGTCTCACACACACATATACCTCTCTCTCACACACACTCTCCTCTCTTTCACACACACACACCTCTGTCTCTCTCTCACACACACAATCATCTGTCTCGCGTACACACACACCTCTCTCTCGTGCACACACTCCTCTGCCTCGCACACACACACATACCTATGTCTCTTTCTCACATACACAGCTCTATCTCTCTCTCACACACACATACATCTCTGTCTCTCTCTCACGCACACACACTCATCTGTCTCGTGCACACACACTCCTCTCTCTCACACACACTCTCCTCTCTCTCGCACACACACTCCTCTCTCTCACACACACTGTTCTCCTTCACACACACAGCTCTCACACACACACATAATCATCTCTCTCACACACACTCCTCTCTCTCACACACACACTCTCCTCTCTTTCACACACACACACACCTCTGTCTCTCACAAACAAACTCATCTGTCTCACACACAAACACATTCCTCTCTCTCTCTCAAACACAGACACACATCTCTGTCTCACTCTCTCTCTCACACACACACTCCTCTCTCTCACACACACACCTCTGTCTCTCTCACACACACACATACCTCTGTCTCTTTCTCACATATACACCTCTATCTCTCTCTCTCACACACACATACACCTCTGTCTCTCTCTCACGCACACACACATTCCTCTCTCTCACACACACACACACTCGTCTCACACACATGCACAATGCTGTCTCTCTCTCACACACACATCTCTGTCTCTCTGTCTCACACACACACCCTATCTCTCACATACACTCACACCTCTCTCACAGACACACCGCTGTCTTAATGTCACACACACACATGTCTGTCTCTCTCACTCGCTCACACACATACATCTGTTTCGCTCTCACTCACACACGCTCACTCTTCTCTCCCTCACACAAACAACCACTCTCAATTCTCTCACACACACACATCTCTCTCACACACAAACACTCATCACTCTCTCTAACAAACATACATTCCTCTCTCTCACACACACTCCTCTCCCTCAAACACACACTTCTCTCTCACACACTTCTCTCTCACAAACAGACACATACTCCTCCCTCTTGCACACACAAACTCCTCTCTCTCACGCACCTCTCTGTCACACACACACTCCCCTTTCTCACATACAGATACACACACCTCTCTCTGACAGCTATACCGCTGTCTCTCTCGCTCAAACTCATGCACACCTTTGTGTCTCTCGCTCTCACAAACACATACATCTGTGTCTGACACACACATGCACACTCCTCTGCCTGACGCACACACATTCCTCCCTCTCACACACACACTCCTCTCTTTCACAGAGACATTGATCTCTCTCACAGATGGACACACACACAAACACACAGAATCCTTTGCCGCACACACACATACACACACACACTCCTCTCTCTCACAGACAGGCACTCCTCTCTCGCACACAGGCATTCCTCTCTCTCACACACACACACTCCTCTCTCTCACGCACACACACTCCTCTCTCTCGCACACACACCTCCTCTCTCTCGCACACACACACTCTCTCACACACACACACTCCTCCTCTCTCACACACATATTCCTCTCTCTCTCACGGACACACTCCTCTCTCTCTCACACACACATATTCCTCTCTCTCACACACAACCTCCTCTGTCTCACACACAAACTCCTCTCACTCACAAACAGACTCACCTCTCACTCACACAAACTAGTCTCCTTTCTCTCACGCACAATCTCTCTCTCCCATACACCCCTCTGTCTTTTTCTCACACACACATATACCTCTCTCTCACACACACTCTCCTCTCTTTCACACACACACACCTCTGTCTCTCTCTCACACACACACACTCATCTGTCTCGCGCACACACACTCCTCTCTCTCAAATACACACTCCTCTCTCTCGCACACACACTCCTCTGCCTCGCACACACACTCATCTCTCTTGCATGCATGCACTCCTCTCTCTTGCATGCATGCACTCCTCTCTCTCACACACACACTCCTCTCTCTCACACACACACCTCAGTCTCTCTCTCACACACACATACCTCTGTCTCTTTCTCACATACACAGCTCTATCTCTCTCTGACACACACATACACCTCTATCTCTCTCTCACGCACACACACTCATCTGTCTCGTGCACACGCACTCCTCTCTCTCACACACACTCTCCTCTCTCTCACACACACACTCCTCTCTCTCACACACACTGTTCTCCTTCACACACACAGCTCTCACACACACACATAATCATCTCTCTCACACACATGCCTCTCTCTCACACACACACTTCTCTCTCTCACACACACATACCTCTGTCTCTTTCTCACATATACACCTCTATCTCTCTCTCTCACACACATACACCTCTATCTCTCTCTCACGCACACACACTCATCTGTCTCGTGCACACGCACTCCTCTCTCTCACACACACTCTCCTCTATCTCTCACACACACACTCCTCTCTCTCACACACACTGTTCTCCTTCACACACACAGCTCTCACACACACACATAATCATCTCTCTCACACACATGCCTCTCTCTCACACACACACTTCTCTCTCTCACACACACACCTCTGTCTCTCTCTCACACACACATACCTCTGTCTCTTTCTCACATATACACCTCTATCTCTCTCTCTCACACACACATACACCTCTGTCTCTCTCTCACGCACACATACATTCCTCTCTCTCACCCACACACACTCGTCTCACACACATGCCCAATGCTGTCTCTCTCTCACACACACATCTCTGTCTCTCTGTCTTACACACACACCCTATCTCTCACATATACTCACACCTCTCTCACAGAAATACCTCTGTCTTAATGTCACACACACATGTCTGTCTCTCTCACTCGCTCAGACACATACATCTCTCTTTTGCTCTCACTCACTCACGCTCACTCTTCTCTCTCTCACACAAACACCCACACTCAATTCTCTCACACACACACATCTCTCTTACACATAAACACTCATCACTCTCTCTAACAAACATACATTTCTCTCTCTCACACACACTCCTCTCTCACACACTTCTCTCTCACACACTTCTCTCTCACAAACAGACACATACTCCTCCCTCTTGCACACACAAACTCCTCTCTCTCTCTCACGCACTTCTCTCTCACACACACACTCCCCTTTCTCACATACACATACACACACCTCTCTCTCACAGCTATACCTCTGTTTCTCTCACTCAAACTCATGCACACCTTTGTGTCTCCCGCTCTCACAGACACATACCTCTGTGTCTGACACACACACGCACACTTCTCTGCCTGACACACACACTCACGCACACACACTCCTCTCTCTCACACACACACTCCTCTCCTTCCCAGAGACATTGATCTCTCTCACAGATGGACACACACACTCCTCTGCCGCACACACAAATACACACACACTCCTCTGCCGCACACACACATACACACACACACTCCTCTCTCTCATAGACAGGCACTCCTCTCTCACGCAGGCACTCCTCTCTCTCACCCACACACTCTTCTGTCTCACACAGACACTCCTCTCACTCGCACACACACACTCCTCTCTCGCACACACACACTCCTCTCTCTCGCACACACACACTCCTCTCTCTCGCACATACACACTCTCTCACACACACACAATCCTCCTCTCTCACACACACACCTCCTCTCTCTCTCATGGACACACTCCTCTCTCTCACACACACATATTCCTCTCTCTCACACACAAACTCCTCTCTCTCACACACACACTTCTCTCTCACACATAGACTCACGTCTCACTCATACAAACTAGTCTCCTTTCTCTCACACACAATCTCTCTCTCCCATACACCCCTCTGTCTTTGTCTCACACACACATATACCTCTCTCTCTCACACACACTCTCATTTATTTCACACACACACACTCCTCTGTTCTCACACACACACCTCCTCTCTCTCTCACGGACACACTCCTCTCTCTCTGACAAGCACACACAAACACACTCCTCTCTGTCACACACACTCCTCTCTCTCACACAAAAACTCCTCTCTCTCACAAACACACACACACAGACTCTTGTCTCTCACACACACATTCTGCTCTCTCTCACACACACTGCTCTCCTTCACAAACACACCTCTCACACACACACTCCTCTTTCTCACACACACACTTCTCTCTCTCACACAGACACTCCTCATACATACACCTCAGTCTCTCTCTCACATACACACCTCTGCCTCTCTCTCTCACACACACATACACCTCTGTCTCTCATGCACACACATGCTCCTCTGTCTCACACACGCACACTCCTCTGTCTCACACACACACACACACACTCCTCTGTCTCACACACACACACACTCTCTGTCTCTCACACACACACTCCTCTCTCTCACAGATGCACACGCACATTCCTCTCTCTCGCACACGCACACTCCTCTCTGTCGCAGACACACTATGCCTCTCTCTCACACACATACACACCTCTATCTCTCTAGCACACACACAAACTCCTCTTTCTCACACA
Source organism: Isurus oxyrinchus (assembly GCA_026770705.1). Taxonomy (NCBI): domain Eukaryota; kingdom Metazoa; phylum Chordata; class Chondrichthyes; order Lamniformes; family Lamnidae; genus Isurus; species Isurus oxyrinchus. The sequence goes on along the minus strand of JANJGN010000004.1, from coordinate 83,377,346 downwards.
TAAACACTCCTCTCTTTCAACATACATCTCTGTCTCTCTCTCACACACACAAATAGCGCTGTCTCTTTCTGACACACACATACCTTTGTCTCTTTCTCACATACACACCTCTGTCTCTCTCTCTCACACACACACGCACTCCTCTCTCACACACACACACACACACACACACACTCGTCTCATACACACTCCTCTCTCTCTCACAGACACACCTTTGTCTCTCTCTCTCTCTCACACAAACACACATCCCTCTGTCTCTCTCTCTCGCTCACACACATACCTCTGTCTAATCTCACACACACAGATACACCTCAGTCTCTATCCCACATACACACCTCTGTCTGTCTCTCTCACACACACGTACACTTCTGTCTCTCTCTCATGCACACACATGCTCCTCTGTCTCACACACACACACTCCTCTGTCTCACACACAGACACAGACTCCTCTGTCTCACACACACACACACACACACACTCTCTCTCTCTCACACACACACTCATCTCTCTCACAGATGCGCACGCACACTCCTCTCTCTCACACTCATACACACCTCTATCTCTCTAGCACACACACAAACTCCTCTTTCTCATACATAAACACTCCTCTTTTTCAACACATATCTCTGTCTCTCTCTCACACACACATACCTCTGTCTCTTTCTCACATACACAGCTCTATCTCTCTCTGACACACACATACACCTCTATCTCTCTCTCACGCACACACACTCATCTGTCTCGTGCACACGCACTCCTCTCTCTCACACACACTCTCCTCTCTCTCACACACACTGTTCTCCTTCACACACACAGCTCTCACACACACACATAATCATCTCTCTCACACACATGCCTCTCTCTCACACACACACTTCTCTCTCTCACACACACACCTCTGTCTCTCTCTCACACACACATACCTCTGTCTCTTTCTCACATATACACATCTATCTCTCTCTCTCACACACACATACACCTCTGTCTCTCTCTCACGCAGACACACATTCCTCTCTCTCACCCACACACACTCGTCTCACACACATGCCCAATGCTGTCTCTCTCTCACACACACATCTCTGTCTCTCTGTATTACACACACTCCCTATCTCTCACATACACTCACACCTCTCTCACAGAAATACCTCTGTCTTAATGTCACACACACATGTCTGTCTCTCTCACTCGCTCAGACACATACATCTCTCTTTTGTTCTCACTCACTCACGCTCACTCTTCTCTCTCTCACACAAACACCCACACTCAATTCTCTCACGCGCACACATCTCTCTTACACATAAACACTCATCACTCTCTCTAACAAACATACATTTCTCTCTCTCACACACACTCCTCTCCCTCACACACACACTCCTCTCTCACACACTTCTCTCTCACAAACAGACACATACTCCTCCCTCTTGCACACACAAACTCCTCTCTCTCTCTCACGCACTTCTCTCTCACACACACACTCCCCTTTCTCACATACACATACACACACCTCTCTCTCACAGCTATACCTCTGTTTCTCTCACTCAAACTCATGCACACCTTTGTGTCTCCCGCTCTCACAGACACATACCTCTGTGTCTGACACACACACGCACACTTCTCTGCCTGACACACACACTCACGCACACACACTCCTCTCTCTCACACACACACTCCTCTCCTTCCCAGAGACATTGATCTCTCTCACAGATGGACACACACACTCCTCTGCCGCACACACAAATACACACACACTCCTCTGCCGCACACACACATACACACACACACTCCTCTCTCTCATAGATAGGCACTCCTCTCTCTCACACAAAAACTCCTCTCTCTCACAAACACACACACACAGACTCCTGTCTCTCACACACACATTCTGCTCTCTCTCACACACACTGCTCTCCTTCACAAACACACCTCTCACACACACACTCCTCTCTCTCACACACACACTTCTCTCTCTCACACAGACACTCCTCATACATACACCTCAGTCTCTCTCTCACATACACACCTCTGCCTCTCTCTCTCACACACACATACACCTCTGTCTCTCATGCACACACATGCTCCTCTGTCTCACACATGCACACTCCTCTGTCTCACACACACACACACACACACACACACTCCTCTGTCTCACACACACACACACTCTCTGTCTCTCACACACACTCCTCTCTCTCACAGATGCACACGCACACTCCTCTCTCGCACACGCACACTCCTCTCTGTCGCAGACACACTATGCCTCTCTCTCACACACATACACACCTCTATCTCTCTAGCACACACACAAACTCCTCTTTCTCACACATAAACACTCCTCTCTTTCAACATACATGTCTGTCTCTCTCTCACACACACAAATAGCGCTGTCTCTTTCTGACACACACATACCTTTGTCTCTTTCTCACATACACACCTCTGTCTCTCTCTCTCACACACACACGCACTCCTCTCTCACACACACACACACACACACTCGTCTCATACACACTCCTCTCTCTCTCACAGACACACCTTTGTCAATCTCTCTCTCACACACACACACACATCCCTCTGTCTCTCTCTCTCGCTCACACACATACCTCTGTCTAATCTCACACACACAGATACACCTCAGTCTCTATCCCACATACACACCTCTGTCTGTCTCTCTCACACACACGTACACCTCTGTCTCTCTCTCATGCACACACATGCTCCTCTGTCTCACACACACACACTCCTCTGTCTCACACACAGACACAGACTCCTCTGTCTCACACACACACACACACACTCTCTCTCTCTCACACACACACTCAAGTCTCTCACAGATGCGCACGCACACTCCTCTCTCTCACACTCATACACACCTCTATCTCTCTAGCACACACACAAACTCCTCTTTCTCATACATAAACACTCCTCTTTTTCAACACATATCTCTGTCTCTCTCTCACACACACATACCTCTGTCTCTTTCTCACATACACAGCTCTATCTCTCTCTGACACACACATACACCTCTATCTCTCTCTCACGCACACACACTCATCTGTCTCGTGCACACGCACTCCTCTCTCTCACACACACTCTCCTCTATCTCTCACACACACACTCCTCTCTCTCACACACACTGTTCTCCTTCACACACACAGCTCTCACACACACACATAATCATCTCTCTCACACACATGCCTCTCTCTCACACACACACTTCTCTCTCTCACACACACACCTCTGTCTCTCTCTCACACACACATACCTCTGTCTCTTTCTCACATATACACATCTATCTCTCTCTCTCACACACACATACACCTCTGTCTCTCTCTCACGCACACACACATTCCTCTCTCTCACCCACACACACTCGTCTCACACACATGCCCAATGCTGTCTCTCTCTCACACACACATCTCTGTCTCTCTGTATTACACACACTCACTATCTCTCACATACACTCACACCTCTCTCACAGAAATACCTCTGTCTTAATGTCACACACACATGTCTGTCTCTCTCACTCGCTCAGACACATACATCTCTCTTTTGCTCTCACTCACTCACGCTCACTCTTCTCTCTCTCACACAAACACCCACACTCAATTCTCTCACGCGCACACATCTCTCTTACACATAAACACTCATCACTCTGTCTAACAAACATACATTTCTCTCTCTCACACACACTCCTCTCCCTCACACACACTCCTCTCTCACACTCTTCTCTCTCACACACTTCTCTCTCACAAACAGACACATACTCCTCCCTCTTGCACACACAAACTCCTCTCTCTCTCTCACGCACTTCTCTCTCACACACACACTCCCCTTTCTCACATACACATACACATACCTCTCTCTCACAGCTATACCTCTGTTTCTCTCACTCAAACTCATGCACACCTTTGTGTCTCCCGCTCTCACAGACACATACCTCTGTGTCTGACACACACACGCACACTTCTCTGCCTGACACACACACTCACGCACACACACTCCTCTCTCTCACACACACACTCCTCTCCTTCCCAGAGACATTGATCTCTCTCACAGATGGACACACACACTCCTCTGCCGCACACACAAATACACACACACTCCTCTGCCGCACACACACATACACACACACACTCCTCTCTCTCATAGACAGGCACTCCTCTCTCTCACACAAAAACTCCTCTCTCTCACAAACACACACACACAGACTCCTGTCTCTCACACACACATTCTGCTCTCTCTCACACACACTGCTCTCCTTCACAAACACACCTCTCACACACACACTCCTCTCTCTCACGCACACACTTCTCTCTCTCACACAGACACTCCTCATACATACACCTCAGTCTCTCTCTCACATACACACCTCTGCCTCTCTCTCTCACACACACATACACCTCTGTCTCTCATGCACACACATGCTCCTCTGTCTCACACACGCACACTCCTCTGTCTCACACACACACACACACACACACACACACTCCTCTGTCGCACACACACACACACTCTCTGTCTCTCACACACTCACTCCTCTCTCTCACAGATGCACACGCACACTCCTCTCTCTCGCACACGCACACTCCTCTCTGTCGCAGACACACTATGCCTCTCTCTCACACACATACACACCTCTATCTCTCTAGCACACACACAAACTCCTCTTTCTCACACATAAACACTCCTCTCTTTCAACATACATCTCTGTCTCTCTCTCACACACACAAATAGCGCTGTCTCTTTCTGACACACACATACCTTTGTCTCTTTCTCACATACACACCTCTGTCTCTCTCTCACACACACACACGCACTCCTCTCTCTCACACACACACACACACACACACTCGTCTCATACACACTCCTCTCTCTCTCACAGACACACCTTTGTCTCTCTCTCTCTCTCACACACACACACACATCCCTCTGTCTCTCTCTCTCGCTCACACACATACCTCTGTCTAATCTCACACACACAGATAAACCTCAGTCTCTATCCCACATACACACCTCTGTCTGTCTCTCTCTCACACACGTACACCTCTGTCTCTCTCTCATGCACACACATGCTCCTCTGTCTCACACACACACACTCCTCTGTCTCACACACAGACACAGACTCCTCTGTCTCACACACACACACACACACTCTCTCTCTCTCACACACACACTCATCTCTCTCACAGATGCGCACGCACACTCCTCTCTCTCACACTCATACACACCTCTATCTCTCTAGCACACACACAAACTCCTCTTTCTCATACATAAACACTCCTCTTTTTCAACACACATCTCTGTCTCTCTCTCACACACACATACCTCTGTCTCTTTCTCACATACACAGCTCTATCTCTCTCTGACACACACATACACCTCTATCTCTCTCTCACGCACACACACTCATCTGTCTCGTGCACACGCACTCCTCTCTCTCACACACACTCTCCTCTCTCTCACACACACACTCCTCTCTCTCACACACACTGTTCTCCTTCACACACACAGCTCTCACACACACACATAATCATCTCTCTCACACACATGCCTCTCTCTCACACACACACTTCTCTCTCTCACACACACACCTCTGTCTCTCTCTCACACACACATACCTCTGTCTCTTTCTCACATATACACCTCTATCTCTCTCTCTCACACACACATACAGCTCTGTCTCTCTCTCACGCACACACACATTCCTCTCTCTCACCCACACACACTCGTCTCACACACATGCCCAATGCTGTCTCTCTCTCACACACACATCTCTGTCTCTCTGTCTTACACACACACCCTATCTCTCACATATACTCACACCTCTCTCACAGAAATACCTCTGTCTTAATGTCACACACACATGTCTGTCTCTCTCACTCGCTCAGACACATACATCTCTCTTTTGCTCTCACTCACTCACGCTCACTCTTCTCTCTCTCACACAAACACCCACACTCAATTCTCTCACACACACACATCTCTCTTACACATAAACACTCATCACTCTCTCTAACAAACATACATTTCTCTCTCTCACACACACTCCTCTCCCTCACACACACACTCCTCTCTCACACACTTCTCTCTCACACACTTCTCTCTCACAAACAGACACATACTCCTCCCTCTTGCACACACAAACTCCTCTCTCTCTCTCACGCACTTCTCTCTCACACACACACTCCCCTTTCTCACATACACATACACACACCTCTCTCTCACAGCTATACCTCTGTTTCTCTCACTCAAACTCATGCACACCTTTGTGTCTCCCGCTCTCACAGACACATACCTCTGTGTCTGACACACACACGCACACTTCTCTGCCTGACACACACACTCACGCACACACACTCCTCTCTCTCACACACACACTCCTCTCCTTCCCAGAGACATTGATCTCTCTCACAGATGGACACACACACTCCTCTGCCGCACACACAAATACACACACACTCCTCTGCCGCACACACACATACACACACACACTCCTCTCTCTCATAGACAGGCACTCCTCTCTCTCACGCAGGCACTCCTCTCTCTCACCCACACACTCCTCTGTCTCACACAGACACTCCTCTCACTCGCACACACACACTCCTCTCTCTCAAACATACACACTCCTCTCTCGCACACACACACTCCTCTCTCTCGCACACACACACTCCTCTCTCTCGCACATACACACTCTCTCACACACACACACTCCTCCTCTCTCACACACACACCTCCTCTCTCTCTCATGGACACACTCCTCTCTCTCACACACACATATTCCTCTCTCTCACACACAAACTCCTCTCTCTCACACACACACTTCTCTCTCACACACAGACTCACGTCTCACTCATACAAACTAGTCTCCTTTCTCTCACACACAATCTCTCTCTCCCATATACCCCTCTGTCTTTGTCTCACACACACATATACCTCTCTCTCTCACACACACTCTCCTCTATTTCACACACACACACTCCTCTGTTCTCACACACACACCTCCTCTCTCTCTCACGGACACACTCCTCTCTCTCTGACAAGCACACACAAACACACTCCTCTCTGTCACACACACTCCTCTCTCTCACACAAAAACTCCTCTCTCTCACAAACACACACACACAGACTCCTGTCTCTCACACACACATTCTGCTCTCTCTCACACACACTGCTCTCCTTCACAAACACACCTCTCACACACACACTCCTCTCTCTCACACACACACTTCTCTCTCTCACACAGACACTCCTCATACATACACCTCAGTCTCTCTCTCACATACACACCTCTGCCTCTCTCTCTCACACACACATACACCTCTGACTCTCATGCACACACATGCACCTCTGTCTCACACAGGCACACTCTTCTGTCTCACACACACACACACACTCCTCTGTCTCACACACACACACACTCTCTGTCTCTCACACACACACTCCTCTCTCTCACAGATGCACACGCACACTCCTCTCTCTCGCACACGCACACTCCTCTCTGTCGCAGACACACTATGCCTCTCTCTCACACACATACACACCTCTATCTCTCTAGCACAAACACAAACTCCTCTTTCTCACACATAAACACTCCTCTCTTTCAACATACATCTCTGTCTCTCTCTCACACACACAAATAGCGCTGTCTCTTTCTGATACACACATACCTTTGTCTCTTTCTCACATACACACCTCTGTCTCTCTCTCTCACACACACACGCACTCCTCTCTCACACACACACACACACACACACACTCTTGTCTCATACACACTCCTCTCTCTCTCACAGACACACCTTTGTCTCTCTCTCTCTCTCTCACACACACACACATCCCTCTGTCTCTCTCTCTCGCTCACACACATACCTCTGTCTAATCTCACACACACAGATACACCTCAGTCTCTATCCCACATACACACCTCTGTCTGTCTCTCTCACACACACGTACACCTCTGTCTCTCTCTCATGCACACACATGCTCCTCTGTCTCACACACACACACTCCTCTGTCTCACACACAGACACAGACTCCTCTGTCTCACACACACACACACACACACACTCTCTCTCTCTCACACACACACTCATCTCTCTCACAGATGCGCACGCACACTCCTCTCTCTCACACTCATACACACCTCTATCTCTCTAGCACACACACAAACTCCTCTTTCTCATACATAAACACTCCTCTTTTTCAACACACATCTCTGTCTCTCTCTCACACACACTTACACCTCTGTCTCTCTCTCATGCACACACATGCTCCTCTGCCTCACACGCACACAATCTCTGTCTCTCACACACACACTCCTCTCTCTCACAGATGCACACGCACACTCCTCTCTCTCGCACACGCACACTCCTCTCTGTCGCACACACACTCCTCCCTCTTGCACACACACTCCTCTCTCTCACACACATACACACCTCTATCTCTCTAGCACACACACAAACTCCTCTTTCTCACACATAAACACTGCTCTCTTTCAACACACATCTCTGTCTCTCTCTCACACACACATACCGCTGTCTCTTTCTGACACACACATACCTCTGTCTCTTTCTCACATACACACCTCTGTCTCTCTCTCACACACACACACATGCACTCCTCTCTCACACACACACACACGCTCGTCTCATACACACGCACAACGCTGTCTCTCTCTCTCTCAAACAAACATCTCTGTCTCTCTCTCTCACACACACAACCCCATCATTCACACACACTCACACCGTTCTCTCACAGAAACACCTCTGTCTCTATGTCAGACACACACATGTCTGTCTCTCTCACTCGCTCACACACATACCTCTGTTTCGCTCTCTCTCACACACAACCGCACTCAATTCTCTCACACATACACACATCTCTCTCACACACAAACAATCATCACTCTCTCTAACAAACACACACTCCTGTCTCTCATGCACTACTCTCCCTCACACACACACACTCCTCTCTCACACACTTCTCTCTCACAAACACACACATATTCCTCTCTCTTGCACACACACACTCCTCTCTCTAACACAAACACTCTCACACACCTCTCTCTCACTCACACTCGTGTCTCTCACACACACACTCCTCTGTGCCTCACGCTCACACACACACACACACACACACACACACACTCTTCTCTCTCACAGAGACACTGATGTTTCTCGCAGATGGACACACACACTCCTCTCTCTAGCACACATACACACACTCACATACATACAGTTATTAATCTCTCCCAGAGACAAGGCTCTCTCTCACGGACAGACACACACACTCCACTCTCTCGCACACATACTCCTCTCTCTTGCACACACACACCTCTCTCTCACAGACACACTCCTCTCTCTCACAGACACACAATCCTCTCTCTTGCACACACACACTCCTCTCTCTTGTAAACACACATTCCTCTCTCACACACACACTCTCCTCCTCTCACAGACACACACTCCTCTCCCTCACATGCACCCTCCTCTCTCTCTTACACACACACTTCTCTCTCACACACAGACAACCACACACTCCTCTCTCACACACACACTCCTCTCTCTCACAGACACACAATCCTCTCTCTTGCACACACACACTCCTCTCTCTTGCAAACACACATTCCTCTCTCACACACACACTCTCCTCCTCTCACAGACACACACTCCTCTCCTCACATGCACCCTCCTCTCTCTCTTACACACACACTTCTCTCACACACAGACAACCACACACTCCTCTCTCACACACACACTCCTCTCTCACACACACACACAATCCTCTCTCACACACAGACACTCCTCTCCCTCGCACACACACACTCCTCTCTAAGACACACACTTCTCTCTCACACACAGGCAAACCTCTCTCTCACACACACTAGTCTCCTTTTTCTCACACACACTCTCTCTCACAAACACCCCTCTGTCTTTTTCGCACACACACCAATTCCTCTCTCTCACACACACAGTCCTCTCTCTCACACACACGCTCCTCCTGTCACACACACACACCTCCTCGCTCTCTCACGCACACGCTGCTCTCTCTCACACACATACTCCTCTCTCTCACACACACATTCCTCTCTCTCACACACACACTCCATTCTCTCACACAGACACAGTCCTCTCACACACACACACACACACTCCTCTCTCTCACACACAGACAATCCTCTTTCTCACACACACACACTCTTCTTTCTCACGCACACACACTCCTCTCTCTCACACACACTGCTCTCCTTCACAAACACTCCTCTATCTCTCTCTCTCTCACACACACACTTCTCTCTCACACACACACACTTCTCTCTCACACACAGACACTTCTGTCTCTCACACACACACACTAGTCTACTTTCTCTCACACACCCTATCTCTCACATAAAACACTCTGTCTTTCTCTCACACACACATATACCTCTCTCTCTCTCACACACACTCTTTTCTCTTTCACACACACACACCTCTGTCTCTCTCTCACACACACACATTCATCTGTCTCTCTCACACACATACACATTCCTCTCTCCAAACACAGAGACACATCTCTGTCTCACTCTCTCTCACACACACACACACTCCTCTCTCTCGCACATACACACACACACACTCCGCACACACGCACACATCTCTGTCTCTCTCTCTCACACACACACTCTGAGCTCTCACAAACACACACTCCTCTGTCTCACACACACACACAGACTCCTCTGTCTCACACACACACACACACTCTCTCTCTCTCACACACACACTCCTCTCTCTCACAGATGTGCACGCACACTCCTCTCTCTTGCACACGCACACTCCTCTCCCTCGCAAATGCACACTCCTCTCTCTCGTACACACACTCCTCCATCTCGCACGTACACTCCTCTCTCTCACGCACATACACACCTCTATTTCTCTAGCACACACACACACTCCTCTCTCACACTCAATGTTCTCCTTCACACACACAGCTCTCACACACACACATACTCGTCTCTCTCACACACACATGCCTCTCTCTCACACACACACTCCTCTCTGTCTCTCTCTCTCTCACACACACACTCCTCTCTGTCTCTCTCTCTCACACACACACTCCTCTCTCTCACACACACACACTTCTCTCTCTCACACAGACGGTCCTCACATACACCTCAGTCTCTCTCTCACATACACACCTCTGTCTCTCTCTCTCACACACACATACACCTCTGTCTCTCTCTCATGCACACATATGCTCCTCTGTCTCACACACACACATACACCTCTGTCTCACATACACACACACACTCACTCCTCTGCCTCACACGCAAACACTCTCTGTCTCTCACACACACACTCCTCTCTCTCCAAGATGCACACGCACACTCCTCTCTCTCACACACGCACACTCCTCTCTGTCGCACACACACTCCACCCTCTCACACACACATTCCTCTCTCTCACACACATACACAGCTCTATCTCTCTAGCACACACACAAACTCCTCTTTCTCACACATAAACACTCCTCTCTTGCAACACACATCTCTGTCTCTCTCTCACACACACATACCACTGCCTCTTTCTGACACACACATACCTCTGTCTCTTTCTCACATACACACCTCTGTCTCTCTCTCTCACACACACACACACACACACACACACACACACACACGCACTCCTCTCTCACACACACACATGCTCTCGTCTCATACACACGCACAACGCTGTCTCTCTCTCTCTCAAACAAACATCTCTGTCTCTCTCTCTCACACACACACTCCTCTTTCTCACACACACACTCCTCTCTCTCACACACACACTCCACTCTCTCACACAGACACACTCCTCTCTCTCACACACACACACTCCTCTCTCTCACACACAGACAATCCTCTTTCTCACACACACACACTCTTCATTCTCATGCACACACACTTCTCCCTCTCACACACACTGCTCTCCTTCACACACACACCTCTAACACACACACACATACGTCTTTCGCACACACACACTCCTCTCTCTCACACGCACACTTCTCTCTCACACACAGACTCACCTCTCACTCACACAAACTATTCTCCTTTCTCTCACACACCATCTTTCTCTCACGTACACCTCTCTGTCTTTCTCTCACACACACATATACCTCTCACTCTCACACACACTCTCCTCTCTTTCACACACACAAACGTCTGTCTCTCTCTCACACACACACACTCATCTGTCACTCTCACGCACTTACACATTCCTCTCTCCAAACACAGAGACACATCTCTGTCTCACTCTCTCTCACACACACACACTCCTCTCTCTCGCACATACACACACAGTCCACACACACGCACACTTCTCTGTCTCTCTCTCTCACACACACACTCTTAGCTCACACAAACACACACTCCTCTCTCTCTTGAAGACACACTTCTGTCTCTCTCTCTCTCACACACACACATATACCTCTGCCTCTCTGTCATGCAAACACACGCTCCTCTGTCTCACACACACACTCCTGTCTCTCGCACACACACACACACACACACACACACTCTCGTCTCACACACAAACACACCTCTGACTCTCTCACATGCACCTCTCCCTCTCACACACACACTCCTCTCTTTCTCTCCCTCTCTCTCAAACACACACTTCTCTCTCACACACTGACGCTCCTCTGTCCCACACACTCTAGTCTCCTTTCTCTCACAAACAATCTCTCATTCACATACACCCCTCTGTCTTTCTCTCGCACACACATATTCCCCTCTCTCTCTCACACACACTCTCCTCACTTTCATACACACTCACCTCTGTATCTCTCTCACATACACACATACATCTGTCTTTCTCACACACATACACATTCCTCTCTCCAAACACAGAGATATATGTCTGTCTCACTCTCTCTCACACACCCACACTCCTCTCTCTCACACATAAACAATTCTGCCTCTCTCTCAAACAAACACACACACACACTCCACACACACGCACACACCTCTGTTTTTCTCTCTCACACACACACTCTTAGTTCTCACAAACACACACTCCTCTCCCTCTCGCAGACACACCTCTGTCTCTCTCTCTCTCACACACACATACCTCTGTCTCTCTCTCACGCTCACACACATACCTCTGTCTACTCTCTCACACACAGATTTACCTCAGTCTCTCTCTCACATATACACCTCTGTCTCTCTCTCATGCACACACACACTCCTCTCTCCCGCGCACAGGCACTCCTGTCTCTCACACACACTCCTCTCTCTCACACACATACTCCTCTCACTCGCACACACACACTCCTCTCTCCCACACGCACACACTCCTCCTCTCACACACACACACCTCCTCTCTCTCACACATACACACTCCTCTCTTTCGACACACATCTCTGTCTCTCTCTCGCACACACAAACCTGTCTCTTTCTCACATACACAGCTCTGTCTCTCTCACTCATGCACACGCACACTCCTGTCTCTCACACACATACACTCATCTCAGACACATGCACAATGCTGTCTCTCTCTGACACACACATCTCTGTCTCTCTGTCTCTCACACACACACCCTATCTCTCACACACACTCACACCTCTCTCTCACAGACACTCCTCTGCCTCTATGTCACACAGACAAATGTCTGTCTCTCACTCGCTCACACACTTACATCTGTTTCTCTCTCACTCACACACGCTCACTATTCTCTTTCTCACACACACCCACACTCAATTCTCTCTCACACACACATCTCTCACACACAAACACTCATCACTCTCTCTAACAAACTCTACATTTCTCTCCCTCACACACACTACTCTCCCTCACACACACAGTCCTCTCTCACACACTCCTCTCTCACACACTCCTCTCTCACAAACTCCTCTCTCACACACTTCTCTCTCACACATTTCTCTCTCACAAACAGACACATACTCCTCCCTCTTGCACACACATGCCCCTCTCTCTCATTCACACACCTCTCTCTCACACACACACACTCCCCTTTCTAACATACACAAGCACACGCCTCTCTCTTGCACATATACCTCTGTCTCCCTCTCTCAAACTCATGCACACCTTTGTGTGTCTCTCTCTGACACAAACATACCTCTGTGTCTCACACACACATGCACACTCATCTGCCTGACACACACACACACACACACACACACACATACATGCACACATTCCTCTCTCTCAAACACACACTCCTCTCTTTCACAGAGACATTGATCTCTCACACAGACGGACACACACACTCCTCTCTCTCGCACACACACACACACACACACACTCACTCCTCTGCCTCACATACACATACACACACACACACACACACTCACTCCTCTCTCTCACACACACACTCCTCTCTCTCTCACAGAGACACTGCTCTCACTAACAGATGGACACACACACTCCTCTCTCTCGTGCACACACATTCCTCTCTCTCCCGCGCACACACACTCCTCTCTCCCGCGCACACACACTCCTCTCTCTTGCACACACACACTCCTCTCTCTCGCACACAGGCACTCCTGTCTCTCACACACACTCCTCTCTCTCACACACATACTCCTCTCACTTGCACACACATACTCCTCCCTCCCACACACACACACTCCTCCTCTCACACACACACACCTCCTCTCTCTCACGCACACACTCCTCTCTCACGCACACACACTTCTCTCTCTCACGCACACACACGCCTCTCTCTCACACACAGATTCCTCTCTCTCACACACACACTCCTCTCTCTTGCACACAGACTCCTCTCTTTTGCACTCACGCATTCCTCTCTTTCACACACACACTGCTTTCTCCCACACACACATTCATCTGTCTCTCTCACAGACATACACATTCCTCTCTCTCTCAAACATAGATACACATCTCTGTCTCACTCTTTGTCTCACACACACACTCATTCTCATACACACACACCTCTGTCTCTCTCTCTCACACAAACACACACACACAGTCCGCACACATGCACACACCTCTGTCTCTCTCTACCACACACACACTCCTGGCTCTCACAAACACACACTTCTCTCTCTCTCACAGACACACCCCTGTCTCTCTCTTTCTCAAACACATACACACCTCTGTCTCTTTCTCGCTCACACACATACCTCTGTCAACTCTCTCACACACACATACCTCTGTCTGTCTCTGACACACACATATATCTGTCTCTCTCTCACATACACACATCTGTCTCTCTCTCACACACACATACACGTCTGTCTCTCTCTCACGCACACACTCGTCTCACACACGCACAATGCTGTCTCTCTCTCACACACACATCTCTGTCTCTCCGTCTCTCACACACACCCTATCTCTCACACACGCTCACACCTCTGTCTCTATTTCACACATACACATGTCTGTCTCTCTCACTCACTCACACACAAATCTCTGTTTCTCTCTCACTCACACACACATACTCTTCTCTCTCTCACACACACCCACTCTCAATTCTCTCTCACACACACTCCTCTCCCTCACACACACTACTCCCCCTCACACACACTCCTCTCTCTCACACTTCTCTCTCACACTTTTCTCTCACAAACAGACACATACTCCACTCTCTTGCACACACACACTCCTCTCTCTAACACAAACACGCACACACCCACTCCTCTCTCTCACTCACGCTCCTGTCTATCACACACACACTCCCCTTTCTCACACACACATGCACACACCTCTCTCTCAGAAATATAGCTCTGTCTATCTGTCTCAAACTCATACACATATTTGTGTCTCTTGCTCTCACACACAAATACCTCTGTGTCTCACACACACATGCACTCTCGTCTGTCTCACACACACATAGACACACACACTCCTCTCTCTCACAGAGACACTGCTCTCTCTCACAGAAGGACACACACAGTCCTCTCTCGCGCACACACACACCTCTCTCTCGCGCACACACACTCCTCTCTCTCACACACACGCACTCCTCTCTCTCGCACACACACACTCCTCTCTCTCATAGAGACACTGATCTCTTTCACAGACGGACATATAGACTCCTCTCTCTCACACACATGCACACACACACAGACACACACAAACTCCTCTGCCTCACACACACGTACACACACACTCCTCTCTCTCACAAAACACACTCCTCTCTCTCTCTCACAGGGACACTGCTCTCTCTCACAGAGGGACACACACAGTCCTCTCTCTCGTGCACACACACTCCTCTCTCTCACGCACACACACTCCTCTCTCTCACACACACACACTCCTCTCACTTGCACACACACACTCCTCTCTGTCACACACACACAATCCTCTCTCTCACACACACACATACTCCTCCTCTCACACAAACACACTCATCTCTCACACACACACTCCTCTCTCACACACACACTCCTATCTCACACACACACACACTGCTCACTCTCACACACAATCCTCACTCTCACAGAAGTGCACACACACTCCTCTCTCTCGCACATACAGTCTCTCACACTCTCTCGCACACACACACTCCTCTCTCTCGCACACACACACTCCTCTCACACACACACACTCGCCTCTCTCACACACACACACTACTCCCTCTGAAACACATACAGTGCTCTCTCTCACACACATACAGTCCTCTCTCAGAAACACATACACACCTCTATCTCTCTAGCAGACCCACACACTCTCTCACACATACACACTCCTCTCTTTCGACACACATCTCTGTCTCTCTTTCACGTACACATACCTGTGTCTCCTTCTCACATAAACCCCTCTGTCTCTCTTTCTCACACACACATACACCTCTGACTCTCTCTCACGCACACACACATTCCTCTCTCTCTCACACACACACTCGTCTCACACACATGCACAATGCTGTTTCTCTCTCACACACACATCTCTGTCTCTCTGTCTCACACACACACCCTATCTCTCACATACACTCACACCTCTCTGTCACTGACACACCTCTGTCTTAATGTCCCACACACACATGTCTGTCTCACTCACTCGCTCACACACATACATCTGTTTCTCTCTCACTCACACACACTCACTCTTCTCTCTCTCACACACATACCCACACTCAATTCTCTCACACACAAACACTCATCACTCTCTCTAGCAAACATACATTCCTCTCTCTCTCACACACTCCTCTCCCTCACACACACACCCCTCTCCCTCACACACTTCTCTCTCACACACTTCTCTCTCACAAACAGACACATAATCCTCCCTCTTGCACACAAACACTCCTCTCTCTCACTCACGCACTTCTCTCTCACACACACAATCCCCTTTATCACATACACATGCACACACGTCTCTCTCACAGATATACCTCTGTCTCTCTCTCTCAAACTCATGCACAGCTTTCTGTCTCTCGCTCTCACAGACACAGACCTCTGTGTCTGACACACACATGCACACTCCTCTGCCTGACACACACACACACACACACACACACACACTCCTCTCTCACAAACACGCCTCTCTTTCACAAAGACATTGATCTCTCTCACAGACGGACCCACACACTCCTCTATTTAGCACACACACACATACACACACACACACGCACACTCCTCTGCCGCACACACACACACACTCCTCTCTCTCACACACACACTCCCTCACAGAGACACTGCTCTCTCTCACAGACGGATACACACACTCCTCTCTCTCGCGCACATACGCTCCTCTCTCTTGGACACACACACACTACTCTCTCTCACAGAAAGGCACTCCTCTCTCTCACACACACACTCCTCTCTCTCACGCACACACTCTTCTCTCACACGCACACACACACTCCTCTGTCTCGCACACATACACTACTCTCTCTCGCGCACATAAACACCTCTTTCTCACACAAACACTCCTCTCTCTCACACACACACTCATGTCTCTTGCACACACACACTCCTCTCTCTTGCACTCACACACTCCTCTCTCTCTCACACACACACTCCACTCTCTCACACACACACACTCCTCTCTCTCACACACACTGTTCTCCTTCACACACACAGCTCTCACACACACACATACTTGGCTCTCTCACACGCACATGCCTCTCTCTCACACACACAGTCCTCTCTCTCTCTCTCACACACACACACACACACACTCCTCTCTCTCACACAAACACACCTCTGTCTCTCTCTCACACACACATACCACTGTCTCTTTCTCACATACACACACTCCTCTCCCTCAAAGAGACACTGCTCTTTCTCACAGACGGACACACTCGCTCCTCTCTCTCGCGCACACACACCCCTCTCTCTCACGCACATACATTCCTCTCTCTCGGACACACACACACTCCTCTCTCTCACACACAGGCACTCCTCTCTCTCACCTAGGCACTCCTCTCTCTCACACACACACTCCGCTCTCTCACACACACACACAAACCTCCCTCTCACACACACACACTCCTCTCTCTCACACACACACACTCCTCCTCTCTCACACACAAAACTCCTCTCTCTCTCACGGACACACTCCTCTCTCTCTCACACACACATATTCCTCTCTCTCACACACACACTCCTCTCTATCGCACACACACACTCCTCTCTCTCGCACACACACACTCCTCTGCTCTCACACACACACCTCCTCTCTCTCTCACGGACACACTCCTCTCTCTCTCACACACAAACACACAAAAACACTCCTCTCTGTCACTCACACTCCTCTCTCTCACACACATATTCCTCTCTTTCACACACACACTGCTCTCTCTCACACACACTGCTCTCCTTCACAAACGCACCTCTCACACACACACTCGTCTTTCGCACACACACACTCCTCTCTCTCACACACACACTCCTTTCTGTCTCTCTCTCTCTCACACACACACTCTCCTCTCTCTCACACACACACTTCTCTCTCACACACAGACTCACCTCTCACTCACACAAACTAGTCTCCTTTCTCTCACACACAATCTTTCTCTCACGTACACCCCTCTGTCTTTCTCTCACACACACATATACGTCTCACTCTCACAGACACTCTCCTCTCTTTCACACACACACACCTCTGTCTCTCTCTCACACACACACACTCATCTGTCTCGCGCACACAACCTCCTCTCTCTCACACACACACTCCTCTCTCACGCACACTCTCCTCTCTCTCGCACACACACACTCCTCTCTCTTGCACTCACACACTCCTCTCTCTTACACACACACTCCTCTCACTCAGACACGCACTCCTCTCACTTGTACACACACACTCCTCTCTCTCACACACAAACTCCTCTCTCTCACACACACTGTTCTCCTTCACACACACAGCTCTCACACACACACATACTCATCTCTCTCACACACACATGCCTCTCTCTCACACACACTTCCCTCTCTCACACAGACACTCCTCTGTCTCACACACACACTCTCCTCTCTTTCACACACACACACACCTGTCTCTCACAAACACACTCATCTGTCTGTCTCACATACGAACACATTCCTCTCTCTCTCAAACACCGACATACATCTCTGTCTCACTCTCTCTCTCACACACACTCTCCTCTCTCTCACACACACACCTCTGTCTCTCTCACACACACATACCTCTGTCTCTTTCTCACATACACACCTCTATCTCTCTCTCACACACACATACACCTCTGTCTCTCTCTCTCACGCACACACACATTCCTCTCTCTCTCACACACACACTCGTCTCACAGACATGCCCAATGCTGTCTCTCTCTCACACACACATCTCTGTCTCTCTGTCTCACACACACACCCTATCTCTCACATACACTCACACCTCTCTCACAGAAACACCTCTTTCTTAATGTCACACACACACGTCTGTCTCTCTCACTCGCTCACACACATACATCTGTTTTGCTCTCACGCACACACGCTCACTCTTCTCTCTCCCACACAAACACCCACACTCAATTCTCTCACACACACACATCTCTCTCACACACAAACACTCATCACTCTCTCTAACAAAAATACATTCCTCTCTCTCGCACACACCCCTCTCCCTCACACACACAGTCCTCTCTCACACACTTCTCTCTCACACATTGCTCTCACAAACAGACACATACACCTCCCTCTTGCACACACAAACTCCTCTCTCTCTCTCACGCACTTCTCTCTCACACACACACTCCCCTTTATCACATACACATACACACACCTCTTTATCACATCTCTCTCTCCCATACACCCCTCTGTCTTTGTCTCACACACACATATACCTCTCTCTCACACACACTCTCCTCTCTTTCACACACACACACCTCTGTCTCTCTCTCACACACACAATCATCTGTCTCGTGCACACACACTCCTCTCTCTCACACATACTCTCCTCTCTCTCACACACACACTCCTCTCTCTCACACACACTGTTCTCCTTCACACACACAGCTCTCACACACACATAATCATCTCTCTCACACACACTCCTCTCTCTCACACACACACTCTCCTCTCTTTCACACACACACACACACCTCTGTCTCTCACAAACAAACTCATCTGTCTCACACACAAACACATTCCTCTCTCTCTCTCAAACACAGACACACATCTCTGTCTCACTCTCTCTCTCACCCACACACTCCTCTCTCTCACACACACACCTCTGTCTCTCTCTCACACACACATACCTCTGTCTCTTTCTCACATATACACCTCTATCTCTCTCTCTCACGCACACACACATTCCTCTCTCTCACACACACACACACTCGTCTCACACACATGCACAATGCTGTCTCTCTCTCACACACACATCTCTGTCTCTCTGTCTCACACACACACCCTATCTCTCACATACACTCACACCTCTCTCACAGACACACCGCTGTCTTAATGTCACACACACACATGTCTGTCTCTCTCACTCGCTCACACACATACATCTGTTTCGCTCTCACTCACACACGCTCACTCTTCTCTCCCTCACACAAACAACCACTCTCAATTCTCTCACACACACACATCTCTCTCACACACAAACATTCATCACTCTCTCTAACAAACATACATTCCTGTCTCTCACACACACTCCTCTCCCTCAAACACACACTTCTCTCTCACACACTTCTCTCTCACAAACAGACACATACTCCTCCCTCTTGCACACACAAACTCCTCTCTCTCTCTCACGCACCTCTCTCTCACACACACACTCCCCTTTCTCACATACAGATACACACACCTCTCTCTCACAGCTATACCGCTGTCTCTCTCGCTCAAACTCATGCACACCTTTGTGTCTCTCGTGCTCACAAACACATACATCTGTGTCTGACACACACACGCACACTCCTCTGCCTGACGCACACACTCTCCACCCTCTCACACACACACTCCTCTCTTTCACAGAGACATTGATCTCTCTCACAGATGGACACACACACAAACACACAGAATCCTTTGCCGCACACACACATACACACACACACACTCCTCTCTCTCACAGACAGGCACTCCTCTCTCGCACACAGGCATTCCTCTCTCTCACACACACACACTCCTCTCTCTCACGCACACACACTCCTCTCTCTCGCACACACACCTCCTCTCTCTCGCACACACACACTCTCTCACACACACACACTCCTCCTCTCTCACACACACCTCCTCTCTCTCTCACGGACACACTCCTCTCTCTCTCACACACACATATTGCTCTCTCTCACACACAACCTCCTCTCTCTCACACACAAACTCCTCTCACTCACACACAGACTCACCTCTCACTCACACAAACTAGTCTCCTTTCTCTCACGCACAATCTCTCTCTCCCATACACCCCTCTGTCTTTGTCTCACACACACACTCCTCTCTCTCAAATACACACTCCTGTCTCTCGCACACACACTCCTCTGCCTCACACACACACACTCCTCTCTCTTGCATGCATGCACTCCTCTCTCTTGCATGCATGCACTCCTCTCTCTCACACACACACTCCTCTCTCTCACACACACACCTCAGTCTCTCTCTCACACACACATACCTCTGTCTCTTTCTCACATACACAGCTCTATCTCTCTCTGACACACACATACACCTCTATCTCTCTCTCACGCACACACACTCATCTGTCTCGTGCACACGCACTCCTCTCTCTCACACACACTCTCCTCTCTCTCACACACACACTCCTCTCTCTCACACACACTGTTCTCCTTCACACACACAGCTCTCACACACACACATAATCATCTCTCTCACACACATGCCTCTCTCTCACACACACACTTCTCTCTCTCACACACACATACCTCTGTCTCTTTCTCACATATACACCTCTATCTCTCTCTCTCACACACATACACCTCTGTCTCTCTCTCACGCACACACACATTCCTCTCTCTCACCCACACACACTCGTCTCACAAACATGCCCAATGCTGTCTCTCTCTCACACACACATCTCTGTCTCTCTCTCACACACACATACCTCTGTCTCTTTCTCACATATACACCTCTATCTCTCTCTCTCACACACATACACCTCTGTCTCTCTCTCACGCACACACACATTCCTCTCTCTCACCCACACACACTCGTCTCACACACATGCCCAATGCTGTCTCTCTCTCACACACACATCTCTGTCTCACACACACACCCTATCTCTCACATACACTCACACCTCTCTCACAGAAATACCTCTGTCTTAATGTCACACACACATGTCTGTCTCTCTCACTCGCTCAGACACATACATCTCTCTTTTGCTCTCACTCACTCACGCTCACTCTTCTCTCTCTCACACAAACACCCACACTCAATTCTCTCACACACACACATCTCTCTTACACATAAACACTCATCACTCTCTCTAACAAACATACATTTCTCTCTCTCACACACACTCCTCTCCCTCACACACACACTCCTCTCTCACACACTTCTCTCTCACACACTTCTCTCTCACAAACAGACACATACTCCTCCCTCTTGCACACACAAACTCCTCTCTCTCTCTCACGCACTTCTCTCTCACACACACACTCCCCTTTCTCACATACACATACACACACCTCTCTCTCACAGCTATACCTCTGTTTCTCTCACTCAAACTCATGCACACCTTTGTGTCTCCCGCTCTCACAGACACATACCTCTGTGTCTGACACACACACGCACACTTCTCTGCCTGACACACACACTCACGCACACACACTCCTCTCTCTCACACACACACTCCTCTCCTTCCCAGAGACATTGATCTCTCTCACAGATGGACACACACACTCCTCTGCCGCACACACAAATACACACACACTCCTCTGCCGCACACACACATACACACACACACTCCTCTCTCTCATAGACAGGCACTCCTCTCTCTCACGCAGGCACTCCTCTCTCTCACCCACACACTCCTCTGTCTCACACAGACACTCCTCTCACTCGCACACACACACTCCTCTCTCTCAAACATACACACTCCTCTCTCGCACACACACACTCCTCTCTCTCGCACACACACACTCCTCTCTCTCACACATACACACTCTCTCACACACACACACTCCTCCTCTCTCACACACACACCTCCTCTCTCTCTCATGGACACACTCCTCTCTCTCACACACACATATTCCTCTCTCTCACACACAAACTCCTCTCTCTCACACACACACTTCTCTCTCACACACAGACTCACGTCTCACTCATACAAACTAGTCTCCTTTCTCTCACACACAATCTCTCTCTCCCATACACCCCTCTGTCTTTGTCTCACACACACATATACCTCTCTCTCTCACACACACTCTCCTCTATTTCACACACACACACTCCTCTGTTCTCACACACACACCTCCTCTCTCTCTCACGGACACACTCCTCTCTCTCTGACAAGCACACACAAACACACTCCTCTCTGTCACACACACTCCTCTCTCTCACACAAAAACTCCTCTCTCTCACAAACACACACACACAGACTCCTGTCTCTCACACACACATTCTGCTCTCTCTCACACACACTGCTCTCCTTCACAAACACACCTCTCACACACACACTCCTCTCTCTCACACACACACTTCTCTCTCTCACACAGACACTCCTCATACATACACCTCAGTCTCTCTCTCACATACACACCTCTGCCTCTCTCTCTCACACACACATACACCTCTGTCTCTCATGCACACACATGCTCCTCTGTCTCACACACGCACACTCCTCTGTCTCACACACACACACACACTCCTCTGTCTCACACACACACACACTCTCTGTCTCTCACACACACACTCCTCTCTCTCACAGATGCACACGCACACTCCTCTCTCTCGCACACGCACACTCCTCTCTGTCGCAGACACACTATGCCTCTCTCTCACACACATACACACCTCTATCTCTCTAGCACACACACAAACTCCTCTTTCCCACACATAAACACTCCTTCTTTCAACATACATCTCTTTCTCTCTCTCACACACACAAATAGCGCTGTCTCTTTCTGACACACACATACCTTTGTCTCTTTCTCACATACACACCTCTGTCTCTCTCTCTCACACACACACGCACTCCTCTCTCTCACACACACACACACACACACACACACACTCATCTCATACACACTCCTCTCTCTCTCACAGACACACCTTTGTCTCTCTGTCTCTCTCACACACACACACATCCCTCTGTCTCTCTCTCTCGCTCACACACATACCTCTGTCTAATCTCACACACACAGATACACCTCAGTCTCTATCCCACATACAAACCTCTGTCTGTCTCTCTCACACACACGTACACCTCTGTCTCTCTCTCATGCACACACATGCTCCTCTGTCTCACACACACACACTCCTCTGTCTCACACACAGACACACACTCTCTCTCTCTCACACACACACTCCTCTCTCTCACAGATGCACACGCACACTCCTCTCTCTCGCACACGCACACTCCTCTCTGTCGCACACACTCCTCCCTCTTGCACACACACTCCTCTCTCTCACACACATACACACCTCTATCTCTCTAGCACACACACAAACTCCTCTTTCTCACACATAAACACTGCTCTCTTTCAACACACATCTCTGTCTCTCTCTCACACACACATACCGCTGTCTCTTTCTGACACACACATACCTCTGTCTCTTTCTCACATACACACCTCTGTCTCTCTCTCACACACACACACATGCACTCCTCTCTCACACACACACACACGCTCGTCTCATACACACGCACAACGCTGTCTCTCTCTCTCTCAAACAAACATCTCTGTCTCTCTCTCTCACACACACAACCCCATCATTCACACACACTCACACCGTTCTCTCACAGAAACACCTCTGTCTCTATGTCAGACACACACATCTGTCTCTCTCACTCGCTCACACACATACCTCTGTTTCGCTCTCTCTCACACGCAACCGCACTCAATTCTCTCACACATACACACATCTCTCTCACACACAAACACTCATCACTCTCTCTAACAAACACACACTCCTGTCTCTCATGGACTACTCTCCCTCACACACACACACTCCTCTCTCACACACTCCTCTCTCACAAACACACACATATTCCTCTCTCTTGCACACACACACACTCCTCTCTCTAACACAAACACTCTCACACACCTCTCTCTCACTCACACTCGTGTCTCTCACACACACACTCCTCTGTGCCTCACACACACACACACACACACACACACACACACACACACACACACACACTCTTCTCTCTCACAGAGACACTGATGTTTCTCGCAGATGGACACACACACTCCTCTCTCTAGCACACATACACACACACACATACATACAGTTATTAATCTCTCCCAGAGACAATGCTCTCTCTCACGGACAGACACACACACTCCACTCTCTCGCACACATACTCCTCTCTCTTGCACACACACACCTCTCTCTCACACACACACTCCTCTCTCTCACAGATGCACACGCACAATCCTCTCTCTCGCACACGCACACTCCTCTCTGTCGCAGACACACTATGCCTCTCTCTCTCACACATACGCACCTCTATCTCTCTAGCACACACACAAACTCCTCTTTCTCACACATAAACACTCCTCTCTTTCAACATACATCTCTGTCTCTCTCTCACACACACAAATAGCACTGTCTCTTTCTGACACACACATACCTTTGTCTCTTTCTCACATACACACCTCTGTCTCTCTCTCTCACACACACACGCACTCCTCTCTCTCACACACACACACACACATACACTCGTCTCATACACACTCCTCTCTCTCTCACAGACACACCTTTGTCTCTCTCTCTCTCTCACACACACACACATCCCTCTGTCTCTCTCTCTCGCTCACACACATACCTCTGTCTAATCTCACACACACAGATACACCTCAGTCTCTATCCCACATACACACCTCTGTCTGTCTCTCTCACACACACGTACACCTCTGTCTCTCTCTCATGCACACACATGCTCCTCTGTCTCACACACACACACTCCTCTGTCTCACACACAGACACAGACTCCTCTGTCTCACACACACACACACACTCTCTCTCTCTCTCACACACACACTCATCTCTCTCACAGATGCGCACGCACACTCCTCTCTCTCACACTCATGCACACCTCTATCTCTCTAGCACACACACAAACTCCTCTTTCTCATACATAAACACTCCTCTTTTTCAACACACATCTCTGTCTCTCTCTCACACACACATACACCTCTGTCTCTCTCTCATGCACACACATGCTCCTCTGCCTCACACGCACACAATCTCTGTCTCTCACACACACACTCCTCTCTCTCACAGATGCACACGCACACTCCTCTCTCTCGCACACGCACACTCCTCTCTGTCGCACACACACTCCTCCCTCTTGCACACACACTCCTCTCTCTCACACACATACACACCTCTACCTCTCTAGCACACACACAAACTCCTCTTTCTCACACATAAACACTGCTCTCTTTCAACACACATCTCTGTCTCTCTCTCACACACACATACCGCTGTCTCTTTCTGACACTCACATACCTCTGTCTCTTTCTCACATACACACCTCTGTCTCTCTCTCACACACACACACATGCACTCCTCTCTCACACACACACACGCTCGTCTCATACACACGCACAACGCTGTCTCTGTCTCTCTCAAACAAACATCTCTGTCTCTCTCTCTCACACACACAACCCCATCATTCACACACACTCACACCGTTCTCTCACAGAAACACCTCTGTCTCTATGTCAGACACACACATCTGTCTCTCTCACTCGCTCACACACATACCTCTGTTTCGCTCTCTCTCACACACAACCACACTCAATTCTCTCACACATACACACATCTCTCTCACACAGAAACACTCATCACTCTCTCTAACAAATACACACTCCTGTCTCTCATGCACTACTCTCCCTCACACACACACACTCCTCTCTCACACACTTCTCTCTCACACACTTCTCTCTCACAAACACACACATATTCCTCTCTCTTGCACACACACACTCCTCTCTCTAACACAAACACTCTCACACACCTCTCTCTCACTCACACTCGTGTCTCTCACACACACACTCCTCTGTGCCTCACACACACACACACACACACACACACACACTCTTCTCTCTCACAGAGACACTGATGTTTCTCGCAGATGGACACACACACTCCTCTCTCTAGCACACATACACACACACACATACATACAGTTATTAATCTCTCCCAGAGACAATGCTCTCTCTCACGGACAGACACACACACTCCACTCTCTCGCACACATACTCCTCTCCCTTGCACACACACATCTCTCTCTCACACACACACTCCTCTCTCTCACAGACACACAATCCTCTCTCTTGCACACACACACTCCTCTCTCTTGCAAACACACATTCCTCTCTCACACACACACTCTCCTCCTCTCACAGACACACACTCCTCTCCCTCACATGCACCCTCCTCTCTCTCTTACACACACACTTCTCTCTCACACACAGACAACCACACACTCCTCTCTCACACACACACTCCTCTCTCTCACAGACACACAATCCTCTCTCTTGCACACACACACTCCTCTCTCTTGCAAACACACATTCCTCTCTCACACACACACTCTCCTCCTCTCACAGACACACACTCCTCTCCCTCACATGCACCCTCCTCTCTCTCTTACACACACACTTCTCTCTCACACACAGACAACCACACACTCCTCTCTCACACACACACTCCTCTCTCACACACACACACAATCCTCTCTCACACACAGACACTCCTCTCCCTCGCACACACACACTCCTCTCTAAGACACACACTTCTCTCTCACACACAGGCAAACCTCTCTCTCACACACACTAGTCTCCTTTTTCTCACACACACTCTCTCTCACAAACACCCCTCTGTCTTTTTCGCACACACACCAATTCCTCTCTCTCACACACACAGTCCTCTCTCTCACACACACGCTCCTCCTGTCACACACACACACCTCCTCTCTCTCTCACGCACACGCTGCTCTCTCTCACACACATACTCCTCTCTCTCACACACACATTCCTCTCTTTCACACACACACTCCACTCTCTCACACAGACACAGTCCTCTCTCACACACACACACACTCCTCTCTCTCTCACACAGACAATCCTCTTTCTCACACACACACACTCTTCTTTCTCACGCACACACACTCCTCTCTCTCACACACACTGCTCTCCTTCACAAAAACTCCTCTATCTCTCTCTCTCACACACACACTTCTCTCTCACACACACACACTTCTCTCTCACACACAGACACTTCTGTCTCTCACACACACTAGTCTCCTTTCTCTCACACACCCTATCTCTCACATAAAACCCTCTGTCTTTCTCTCACACGCACATATACCTCTCTCTCTCTCACACACACTCTTTTCTCTTTCACACACACACACACCTCTGTCTCTCTCTCACACACACACATTCATCTGTCTCTCTCACACACATACACATTCCTCTCTCCAAACACAGAGACACATCTCTGTCTCACTCTCTCTCACACACACACACACTCCTCTCTCTCGCACATACACACACACACACTCCGCACACACGCACACATCTCTGTCTCTCTCTCTCACACACACACTCTGAGCACTCACAAACACACACTCCTCTCTCTCCCACAGACACACCTTTGTCTCTCTCTCTCTCACAAACACACACACCTCTGTCTCTCTCTCTCGCTCACACTCATGCCTCAGTCTACACTCACACACACAGATACACCTCAGTCTCTATCCCACATACACACTTCTGTCTGTCTCTCTCACACACACATACACCTCTGTCTCTCTCTCATGTACACACATGCTCCTCTGTCTCACACACACACACTCCTCTGTCTCACACACACACACAGACTCCTCTGTCTCACACACACACACACACTCTCTCTCTCTCACACGCACACTCCTCTCTCTCACAGATGTGCACGCACACTCCTCTCTCTTGCACACGCACACTCCTCTCCCTCGCAATTGCACACTCCTCTCTCTCGTACACACACTCCTCCATCTCGCACGCACACTCCTCTCTCTCACGCACATACACACCTCTATTTCTCTAGCACACACACACACTCCTCTCTCACACTCAATGTTCTCCTTCACACACACAGCTCTCACACACACACATACTCGTCTCTCTCACACACACATGCCTCTCTCTCACACACACACTCCTCTCTGTCTCTCTCTCTCTCACACACACACTCCTCTCTGTCTCTCTCACTCACACTCACACTCCTCTCTCTCACACACACACTTCTCTCTCTCACACAGACGGTCCTCACATACACCTCAGTCTCTCTCTCACATACACACCTCTGTCTCTCTCTCTCACACACACATACACCTCTGTCTCTCTCTCATGCACACACATGCTCCTCTGTCTCACACATACACATACACCTCTGTCTCACATACACACACACACACACTCACTCCTCTGCCTCACACGCAAACACTCTCTGTCTCTCACACACACACTCCTCTCTCTCCAAGATGCACACGCACACTCCTCTCTCTCACACACGCACACTCCTCTCTGTCGCACACACACTCCACCCTCTCACACACACATTCCTCTCTCTCACACACATACACAGCTCTATCTCTCTAGCACACACACAAACTCCTCTTTCTCACACATAAACACTCCTCTCTTTCAACACACATCTCTGTCTCTCTCTCACACACACATACCACTGCCTCTTTCTGACACACACATACCTCTGTCTCTTTCTCACATACACACCTCTGTCTCTCTCTCTCACACACACACACACACACACACACACACACGCACTCCTCTCTCACACACACACATGCTCTCGTCTCATACACACGCACAACGCTGTCTCTCTCTCTCTCAAACAAACATCTCTGTCTCTCTCTCTCACACACACAATCCTCTTTCTCACACACACACTCCTCTCTCTCACACACACACTCCACTCTCTCACACAGACACACTCCTCTCTCTCACACACACACATTCCTCTCTCTCACACACAGACAATCCTCTTTCTCACACACACACACTCTTCATTCTCATGCACACACACTTCTCCCTCTCACACACACTGCTCTCCTTCACACACACACCTCTAACACACACACACATACGTCTTTCGCACACACACACTCCTCTCTCTCACACGCACACTTCTCTCTCACACACAGACTCACCTCTCACTCACACAAACTATTCTCCTTTCTCTCACACACAATCTTTCTCTCACGTACACCCCTCTGTGTTTCTCTCACACACACATATACTTCTCACTCTCACACACACTCTCCTCTCTTTCACACACACACACTTCTGTCTCTCTCTCACAAACACACACTCATCTGTCACTCTCACACACATACACATTCCTCTCTCCAAACACAGAGACACATCTCTGTCTCACTCTCTCTCACACACACACTCCTCTCTCTCACAGATGCGCACGCACACTCCTATCGCTTGCACATGCACACTCCACTCTCACACACACACACTCCTCTTTCTCACACACACACACTCTTCTTTCTCATGCACACACACTCCTCTCTCTCTCACACACACTGCTCTCCTTCACACACACTCCTCTCTCTCTCTCTCTCACACACACTCCTCTCTCTCACACACACACTTCTCTCTCACACACAGACACTCCTGTCTGTCACACATCCTATCTCTCACATACAGCCCTCTTTCTTTCTCTCACACACACATATACCTCTCTCTCTCACACACACTCTTCTCTCTTTCACACAAACACACCTCTGTCTCTCTCTCACACACATACACATTCCACTCTCTTCAAACACAGAGACACATCTCTCTCACTCTCTCTCACGCACACACACACCTCTCTCTCACACATACACACCTGTCTCTCCCTCACACAAACACACACACACACTCCACACGCACGCACTCACCTCTGTCTCTCTCTTTCACATAAACACTCTTAGCTCTCACAAATACACACTCCTCTCCCTCTCGCAGACACACCTCTGTGTCTCACTCTCTTGCTCACACACAAACCTCTGTCTACTCTCTCACACACACATACACCTCTGTCTCTTTATCATGCACACACATGCTCCTCTCCCTCACACACACACTCCCCTTTCTCACGTACACATGCACACACCTCTCTGTCTGTGACATACCTCTGTCTCTCTCTCTCAAACTCATGCACACCTTTGTGTCTCTCGATCTCACAGACAAATACCTCTGTGTCTGAAACACACATGCACACTCCTCTGCTGGACACACACAAACACACACACACTCCTCTCTTTCACAGAGACATTGATCTCTCTCACAGACGGACACACACACTCCTCTATCTAGCACATACACACACACACACACACACACACACACACACACACACTCCTCTGCCGCACACACACACACACTCCTCTCTCTCACACACACACTCCTCTCTCTCACACACACACTCCTCTCCCTCACAGAGACACTGCTCTCTCTCACAGATGGACACACATACTCCTCTCTCTCACGCACACACACTCCTCTCTCTTGGAAACACACACTCCTCTCTCTCGCACACATAGACTCCTCTCCCTCGGACAAACACACACTCCTCTCTCTCGCACACAGACACTCCTCTGTCTCACACAGACACTCCTCTCACTCGCACACACACACTCCTCTCTCTCACACACACACACTCCTCTCTCTCGCACACACACTCCTCTCTATCGCACACACACACTCTCTCACACACACACACTCTTCCTCTCTCACACACACACCTCCTCTCTCTCTCACGGACACACTCCTCTCATGTCACACACACTCCTCTCTCTCACACACACACTCCTCTCTCTCACACAGACACAGGCTCCTGTCTCTCTCACACACACACTGCTCTCTCACACACACTGCTCTCCTTCACAAACACACCTCTAACACACACACACATACGTCTTTCGCACACACACACTCCTCTCTCTCACACGCACACTTCTCTCTCACACATTGACTCACCTCTCACTCACACAAACTATTCTCCTTTCTCTCACACACAATCTTTCTCTCACGTACACCTCTCTGTCTTTCTCTCACACACACATATACCTCTCACTCTTACACACACTCTCCTCTCTTTCACACACACAAACGTCTGTCTCTCTCTCACACACACACACTCATCTGTCACTCTCACGCACTTACACATTCCTCTCTCCAAACACAGAGACACATCTCTGTCTCACTCTCTCTCACACACACACACTCCTCTCTCTCGCACATACACACACAGTCCACACACACGCACACTTCTCTGTCTCTCTCTCTCACACACACACTCTTAGCTCACACAAACACACACTCCTCTCTCTCTTGAAGACACACTTCTGTCTCTCTCTCTCTCACACACACACATATACCTCTGCCTCTCTGTCACGCAAACACACGCTCCTCTGTCTCACACACACACTCCTGTCTCTCGCACACACACACACACACACACACACACACACACACACACTCTCGTCTCACACACAAACACACCTCTGTCTCTCTCTCACACACACATACCACTGTCTCTTTCTCACATACACACACTCCTCTCCCTCAAAGAAACACTGCTCTTTCTCACAGACGGACACACACACTCCTCTCTCTCGCGCACACACACCCCTCTCTCTCACGCACATACATTCCTCTCTCTCGGACACACACACACTCCTCTCTCACACACACAGGCACTCCTCTCTCTCACCTAGGCACTCCTCTCTCTCACACACACACTCTGCTCTCTCACACACACACACTCCTCCCTCTCACACACACACACTCCTCTCTCTCACACAAACACACCTCTGTCTCTCTCTCACACACACATACCACTGTCTCTTTCTCACATACACACACTCCTCTCCCTCAAAGAGACACTGCTCTTTCTCACAGACGGACACACATGCTCCTCTCTCTCGCGCACACACACCCCCTCTCTCTCACGCACATACATTCCTCTCTCTCGGACACACACACACTCCTCTCTCTCACACACAAGCACTCCTCTCTCTCACCTAGGCACTCCGCTCTCTCACACACACACACACTCCGCTCTCTCACACACACACACACTCCTCCCTCTCACACACACACACTCCTCTCTCTCACACACACACACTCCTCCTCTCTCACACACAAAACTCCTCTCTCTCTCACGGACACACTCCTCTCTCTCTCACACACACATATTCCTCTCTCTCACACACACACTCCTC
Source organism: Isurus oxyrinchus (assembly GCA_026770705.1). Classification (NCBI taxonomy): domain Eukaryota; kingdom Metazoa; phylum Chordata; class Chondrichthyes; order Lamniformes; family Lamnidae; genus Isurus; species Isurus oxyrinchus. The sequence goes on along the minus strand of JANJGN010000004.1, from coordinate 83,343,528 downwards.
TCTATCGCACACACACACTCCTCTCTCTCTCACACACACATCTCTGTCTCTCCGTCTCTCACACACACCCTATCTCTCACACACGCTCACACCTCTGTCTCTATTTCACACATACACATGTCTGTCTCTCTCACTCACTCACACACAAATCTCTGTTTCTCTCTCACTCACACACACATACTCTTCTCTCTCTCACACACACCCACTCTCAATTCTCTCTCACACACACTCCTCTCCCTCACACACACTACTCCCCCTCACACACACTCCTCTCTCTCACACTTCTCTCTCACACTTTTCTCTCACAAACAGACACATACTCCACTCTCTTGCACACACACACTCCTCTCTCTAACACAAACACGCACACACCCACTCCTCTCTCTCACTCACGCTCCTGTCTATCACACACACACTCCCCTTTCTCACACACACATGCACACACCTCTCTCTCAGAAATATAGCTCTGTCTATCTGTCTCAAACTCATACACATATTTGTGTCTCTTGCTCTCACACACAAATACCTCTGTGTCTCACACACACATGCACTCTCGTCTGTCTCACACACACATAGACACACACACTCCTCTCTCTCACAGAGACACTGCTCTCTCTCACAGAAGGACACACACAGTCCTCTCTCACGCACACACACACCTCTCTCTCGCGCACACACACTCCTCTCTCTCACACACACGCACTCCTCTCTCTCGCACACACACACTCCTCTCTCTCATAGAGACACTGATCTCTTTCACAGACGGACATATAGACTCCTCTCTCTCACACACATGCACACACACACAGACACACACAAACTCCTCTGCCTCACACACACGTACACACACACTCCTCTCTCTCACAAAACACACTCCTCTCTCTCTCTCACAGGGACACTGCTCTCTCTCACAGAGGGACACACACAGTCCTCTCTCTCGTGCACACACACTCCTCTCTCTCACGCACACACACTCCTCTCTCTCACACACACACACACCTCTCACTTGCACACACACACTCCTCTCTGTCACACACACACAATCCTCTCTCTCACACACACACACATACTCCTCCTCTCACACACACACACACTCCTCTCTCACACACACACTCCTCTCTCACACACACACTCCTATCTCACACACACACACACTGCTCACTCTCACACACAATCCTCACTCTCACAGAAGTGCACACACACTCCTCTCTCTCGCACATACAGTCTCTCACACTCTCTCGCACACACACACTCCTCTCTCTCGCACACACACACTCCTCTCACACACACACACTCGCCTCTCTAACACATACACACTACTCCCTCTGAAACACATACAGTGCTCTCTCTCACACACATACAGTCCTCTCTCAGAAACACATACACACCTCTATCTCTCTAGCAGACCCACACACTCTCTCACACATACACACTCCTCTCTTTCGACACACATCTCTGTCTCTCTCTCACGTACACATACCTGTGTCTCCTTCTCACATAAACCCCTCTGTCTCTCTTTCTCACACACACATACACCTCTGACTCTCTCTCACGCACACACACATTCCTCTCTCTCTCACACACACACTCGTCTCACACACATGCACAATGCTGTTTCTCTCTCACACACACATCTCTGTCTCTCTGTCTCACACACACACCCTATCTCTCACATACACTCACACCTCTCTGTCACTGACACACCTCTGTCTTAATGTCCCACACACACATGTCTGTCTCACTCACTCGCTCACACACATACATCTGTTTCTCTCTCACTCACACACACTCACTCTTCTCTCTCTCACACACATACCCACACTCAATTCTCTCACACACAAACACTCATCACTCTCTCTAGCAAACATACATTCCTCTCTCTCTCACACACTCCTCTCCCTCACACACACACCCCTCTCCCTCACACACTTCTCTCTCACACACTTCTCTCTCACAAACAGACACATAATCCTCCCTCTTGCACACAAACACTCCTCTCTCTCACTCACGCACTTCTCTCTCACACACACAATCCCCTTTATCACATACACATGCACACACGTCTCCCTCACAGATATACCTCTGTCTCTCTCTCTCAAACTCATGCACAGCTTTCTGTCTCTCGCTCTCACAGACACAGACCTCTGTGTCTGACACACACATGCACACTCCTCTGCCTGACACACACACACACACACACACACACACACTCCTCTCTCACAAACACGCCTCTCTTTCACAAAGACATTGATCTCTCTCACAGATGGACCCACACACTCCTCTATTTAGCACACACACACACGCACACACCTCTGCCGCACACACACACACACTCCTCTCTCTCACACACACACTCCTCTCCCTCACAGAGACACTGCTCTCTCTCACAGACGGATACACACACTCCTCTCTCTCGCGCACATACGCTCCTCTCTCTTGGACACACACACACTACTCTCTCTCACAGAAAGGCACTCCTCTCTCTCACACACACACTCCTCTCTCTCACGCACACACTCTTCTCTCACACGCACACACACACTCCTCTGTCTCGCACACATACACTACTCTCTCTCGCGCACATAAACTCCTCTCTCTCACACACACACTCCTCTCTCTCACACACACACTCATCTCTCTTGCACACACACACTCCTCTCTCTTGCACTCACACACTCCTCTCTCTCACACACACACACTCCACTCTCTCACACACACACACTCCTCTCTCTCACACACACTGTTCTCCTTCACACACACAGCTCTCACACACACACATATTTGGCTCTCTCACACGCACATGCCTCTCTCTCACACACACAGTCCTCTCTCTCTCTCTCTCACACACACACACACACACACTCCTCTCTCTCACACAAACACACCTCTGTCTCTCTCTCACACACACATACCACTGTCTCTTTCTCACATACACACACTCCTCTCCCTCAAAGAAACACTGCTCTTTCTCACAGACGGACACACACACTCCTCTCTCTCGCGCACACACACCCCTCTCTCTCACGCACATACATTCCTCTCTCTCGGACACACACACACTCCTCTCTCACACACACAGGCACTCCTCTCTCTCACCTAGGCACTCCTCTCTCTCACACACACACTCTGCTCTCTCACACACACACACTCCTCCCTCTCACACACACACACTCCTCTCTCTCACACAAACACACCTCTGTCTCTCTCTCACACACACATACCACTGTCTCTTTCTCACATACACACACTCCTCTCCCTCAAAGAGACACTGCTCTTTCTCACAGACGGACACACATGCTCCTCTCTCTCGCGCACACACACCCCCTCTCTCTCACGCACATACATTCCTCTCTCTCGGACACACACACACTCCTCTCTCTCACACACAAGCACTCCTCTCTCTCACCTAGGCACTCCGCTCTCTCACACACACACACACTCCGCTCTCTCACACACACACACACTCCTCCCTCTCACACACACACACTCCTCTCTCTCACACACACACACTCCTCCTCTCTCACACACAAAACTCCTCTCTCTCTCACGGACACACTCCTCTCTCTCTCACACACACATATTCCTCTCTCTCACACACACACTCCTCTCTATCGCACACACACACTCCTCTCTCTCTCACACACACATCTCTGTCTCTCCGTCTCTCACACACACCCTATCTCTCACACACGCTCACACCTCTGTCTCTATTTCACACATACACATGTCTGTCTCTCTCACTCACTCACACACAAATCTCTGTTTCTCTCTCACTCACACACACATACTCTTCTCTCTCTCACACACACCCACTCTCAATTCTCTCTCACACACACTCCTCTCCCTCACACACACTACTCCCCCTCACACACACTCCTCTCTCTCACACTTCTCTCTCACACTTTTCTCTCACAAACAGACACATACTCCACTCTCTTGCACACACACACTCCTCTCTCTAACACAAACACGCACACACCCACTCCTCTCTCTCACTCACGCTCCTGTCTATCACACACACACTCCCCTTTCTCACACACACATGCACACACCTCTCTCTCAGAAATATAGCTCTGTCTATCTGTCTCAAACTCATACACATATTTGTGTCTCTTGCTCTCACACACAAATACCTCTGTGTCTCACACACACATGCACTCTCGTCTGTCTCACACACACATAGACACACACACTCCTCTCTCTCACAGAGACACTGCTCTCTCTCACAGAAGGACACACACAGTCCTCTCTCACGCACACACACACCTCTCTCTCGCGCACACACACTCCTCTCTCTCACACACACGCACTCCTCTCTCTCGCACACACACACTCCTCTCTCTCATAGAGACACTGATCTCTTTCACAGACGGACATATAGACTCCTCTCTCTCACACACATGCACACACACACAGACACACACAAACTCCTCTGCCTCACACACACGTACACACACACTCCTCTCTCTCACAAAACACACTCCTCTCTCTCTCTCACAGGGACACTGCTCTCTCTCACAGAGGGACACACACAGTCCTCTCTCTCGTGCACACACACTCCTCTCTCTCACGCACACACACTCCTCTCTCTCACACACACACACACCTCTCACTTGCACACACACACTCCTCTCTGTCACACACACACAATCCTCTCTCTCACACACACACACATACTCCTCCTCTCACACACACACACACTCCTCTCTCACACACACACTCCTCTCTCACACACACACTCCTATCTCACACACACACACACTGCTCACTCTCACACACAATCCTCACTCTCACAGAAGTGCACACACACTCCTCTCTCTCGCACATACAGTCTCTCACACTCTCTCGCACACACACACTCCTCTCTCTCGCACACACACACTCCTCTCACACACACACACTCGCCTCTCTAACACATACACACTACTCCCTCTGAAACACATACAGTGCTCTCTCTCACACACATACAGTCCTCTCTCAGAAACACATACACACCTCTATCTCTCTAGCAGACCCACACACTCTCTCACACATACACACTCCTCTCTTTCGACACACATCTCTGTCTCTCTCTCACGTACACATACCTGTGTCTCCTTCTCACATAAACCCCTCTGTCTCTCTTTCTCACACACACATACACCTCTGACTCTCTCTCACGCACACACACATTCCTCTCTCTCTCACACACACACTCGTCTCACACACATGCACAATGCTGTTTCTCTCTCACACACACATCTCTGTCTCTCTGTCTCACACACACACCCTATCTCTCACATACACTCACACCTCTCTGTCACTGACACACCTCTGTCTTAATGTCCCACACACACATGTCTGTCTCACTCACTCGCTCACACACATACATCTGTTTCTCTCTCACTCACACACACTCACTCTTCTCTCTCTCACACACATACCCACACTCAATTCTCTCACACACAAACACTCATCACTCTCTCTAGCAAACATACATTCCTCTCTCTCTCACACACTCCTCTCCCTCACACACACACCCCTCTCCCTCACACACTTCTCTCTCACACACTTCTCTCTCACAAACAGACACATAATCCTCCCTCTTGCACACAAACACTCCTCTCTCTCACTCACGCACTTCTCTCTCACACACACAATCCCCTTTATCACATACACATGCACACACGTCTCCCTCACAGATATACCTCTGTCTCTCTCTCTCAAACTCATGCACAGCTTTCTGTCTCTCGCTCTCACAGACACAGACCTCTGTGTCTGACACACACATGCACACTCCTCTGCCTGACACACACACACACACACACACACACACACTCCTCTCTCACAAACACGCCTCTCTTTCACAAAGACATTGATCTCTCTCACAGATGGACCCACACACTCCTCTATTTAGCACACACACACACGCACACACCTCTGCCGCACACACACACACACTCCTCTCTCTCACACACACACTCCTCTCCCTCACAGAGACACTGCTCTCTCTCACAGACGGATACACACACTCCTCTCTCTCGCGCACATACGCTCCTCTCTCTTGGACACACACACACTACTCTCTCTCACAGAAAGGCACTCCTCTCTCTCACACACACACTCCTCTCTCTCACGCACACACTCTTCTCTCACACGCACACACACACTCCTCTGTCTCGCACACATACACTACTCTCTCTCGCGCACATAAACTCCTCTCTCTCACACACACACTCCTCTCTCTCACACACACACTCATCTCTCTTGCACACACACACTCCTCTCTCTTGCACTCACACACTCCTCTCTCTCACACACACACACTCCACTCTCTCACACACACACACTCCTCTCTCTCACACACACTGTTCTCCTTCACACACACAGCTCTCACACACACACATATTTGGCTCTCTCACACGCACATGCCTCTCTCTCACACACACAGTCCTCTCTCTCTCTCTCTCACACACACACACACACACACTCCTCTCTCTCACACAAACACACCTCTGTCTCTCTCTCACACACACATACCACTGTCTCTTTCTCACATACACACACTCCTCTCCCTCAAAGAAACACTGCTCTTTCTCACAGACGGACACACACACTCCTCTCTCTCGCGCACACACACCCCTCTCTCTCACGCACATACATTCCTCTCTCTCGGACACACACACACTCCTCTCTCACACACACAGGCACTCCTCTCTCTCACCTAGGCACTCCTCTCTCTCACACACACACTCTGCTCTCTCACACACACACACTCCTCCCTCTCACACACACACACTCCTCTCTCTCACACAAACACACCTCTGTCTCTCTCTCACACACACATACCACTGTCTCTTTCTCACATACACACACTCCTCTCCCTCAAAGAGACACTGCTCTTTCTCACAGACGGACACACATGCTCCTCTCTCTCGCGCACACACACCCCCTCTCTCTCACGCACATACATTCCTCTCTCTCGGACACACACACACTCCTCTCTCTCACACACAAGCACTCCTCTCTATCACCTAGGCACTCCGCTCTCTCACACACACACACACTCCGCTCTCTCACACACACACACACTCCTCCCTCTCACACACACACACTCCTCTCTCTCACACACACACACTCCTCCTCTCTCACACACAAAACTCCTCTCTCTCTCACGGACACACTCCTCTCTCTCTCACACACACATATTCCTCTCTCTCACACACACACTCCTCTCTATCGCACACACACACTCCTCTCTCTCTCACACACACATCTCTGTCTCTCCGTCTCTCACACACACCCTATCTCTCACACACGCTCACACCTCTGTCTCTATTTCACACATACACATGTCTGTCTCTCTCACTCACTCACACACAAATCTCTGTTTCTCTCTCACTCACACACACATACTCTTCTCTCTCTCACACACACCCACTCTCAATTCTCTCTCACACACACTCCTCTCCCTCACACACACTACTCCCCCTCACACACACTCCTCTCTCTCACACTTCTCTCTCACACTTTTCTCTCACAAACAGACACATACTCCACTCTCTTGCACACACACACTCCTCTCTCTAACACAAACACGCACACACCCACTCCTCTCTCTCACTCACGCTCCTGTCTATCACACACACACTCCCCTTTCTCACACACACATGCACACACCTCTCTCTCAGAAATATAGCTCTGTCTATCTGTCTCAAACTCATACACATATTTGTGTCTCTTGCTCTCACACACAAATACCTCTGTGTCTCACACACACATGCACTCTCGTCTGTCTCACACACACATAGACACACACACTCCTCTCTCTCACAGAGACACTGCTCTCTCTCACAGAAGGACACACACAGTCCTCTCTCACGCACACACACACCTCTCTCTCGCGCACACACACTCCTCTCTCTCACACACACGCACTCCTCTCTCTCGCACACACACACTCCTCTCTCTCATAGAGACACTGATCTCTTTCACAGACGGACATATAGACTCCTCTCTCTCACACACATGCACACACACACAGACACACACAAACTCCTCTGCCTCACACACACGTACACACACACTCCTCTCTCTCACAAAACACACTCCTCTCTCTCTCTCACAGGGACACTGCTCTCTCTCACAGAGGGACACACACAGTCCTCTCTCTCGTGCACACACACTCCTCTCTCTCACGCACACACACTCCTCTCTCTCACACACACACACACCTCTCACTTGCACACACACACTCCTCTCTGTCACACACACACAATCCTCTCTCTCACACACACACACATACTCCTCCTCTCACACACACACACACTCCTCTCTCACACACACACTCCTCTCTCACACACACACTCCTATCTCACACACACACACACTGCTCACTCTCACACACAATCCTCACTCTCACAGAAGTGCACACACACTCCTCTCTCTCGCACATACAGTCTCTCACACTCTCTCGCACACACACACTCCTCTCTCTCGCACACACACACTCCTCTCACACACACACACTCGCCTCTCTAACACATACACACTACTCCCTCTGAAACACATACAGTGCTCTCTCTCACACACATACAGTCCTCTCTCAGAAACACATACACACCTCTATCTCTCTAGCAGACCCACACACTCTCTCACACATACACACTCCTCTCTTTCGACACACATCTCTGTCTCTCTCTCACGTACACATACCTGTGTCTCCTTCTCACATAAACCCCTCTGTCTCTCTTTCTCACACACACATACACCTCTGACTCTCTCTCACGCACACACACATTCCTCTCTCTCTCACACACACACTCGTCTCACACACATGCACAATGCTGTTTCTCTCTCACACACACATCTCTGTCTCTCTGTCTCACACACACACCCTATCTCTCACATACACTCACACCTCTCTGTCACTGACACACCTCTGTCTTAATGTCCCACACACACATGTCTGTCTCACTCACTCGCTCACACACATACATCTGTTTCTCTCTCACTCACACACACTCACTCTTCTCTCTCTCACACACATACCCACACTCAATTCTCTCACACACAAACACTCATCACTCTCTCTAGCAAATATACATTCCTCTCTCTCTCACACACTCCTCTCCCTCACACACACACCCCTCTCCCTCACACACTTCTCTCTCACACACTTCTCTCTCACAAACAGACACATAATCCTCCCTCTTGCACACAAACACTCCTCTCTCTCACTCACGCACTTCTCTCTCACACACACAATCCCCTTTATCACATACACATGCACACACGTCTCTCTCACAGATATACCTCTGTCTCTCTCTCTCAAACTCATGCACAGCTTTCTGTCTCTCGCTCTCACAGACACAGACCTCTGTGTCTGACACACACATGCACACTCCTCTGCCTGACACACACACACACACACACACACACTCCTCTCTCACAAACACGCCTCTCTTTCACAAAGACATTGATCTCTCTCACAGATGGACCCACACACTCCTCTATTTAGCACACACACACACGCACACTCCTCTGCCGCACACACACACACACTCCTCTCTCTCACACACACACTCCTCTCCCTCACAGAGACACTGCTCTCTCTCACAGACGGATACACACACTCCTCTCTCTCGCGCACATACGCTCCTCTCTCTTGGACACACACACACTACTCTCTCTCACAGAAAGGCACTCCTCTCTCTCACACACACACTCCTCTCTCTCACGCACACACTCTTCTCTCACACGCACACACACACTCCTCTGTCTCGCACACATACACTACTCTCTCTCGCGCACATAAACTCCTCTCTCTCACACACACACTCCTCTCTCTCACACACACACTCATCTCTCTTGCACACACACACTCCTCTCTCTTGCACTCACACACTCCTCTCTCTCACACACACACACTCCACTCTCTCACACACACACACTCCTCTCTCTCACACACACTGTTCTCCTTCACACACACAGCTCTCACACACACACATATTTGGCTCTCTCACACGCACATGCCTCTCTCTCACACACACAGTCCTCTCTCTCTCTCACACACACACACACACACACTCCTCTCTCTCACACAAACACACCTCTGTCTCTCTCTCACACACACATACCACTGTCTCTTTCTCAAATACACACACTCCTCTCCCTCAAAGAGACACTGCTCTTTCTCACAGACGGACACACACACTCCTCTCTCTCGCGCACACACACCCCTCTCTCTCACGCACATACATTCCTCTCTCTCGGACACACACACACTCCTCTCTCACACACACAGGCACTCCTCTCTCTCACCTAGGCACTCCTCTCTCTCACACACACACTCCGCTCTCTCACACACACACACTCCTCCCTCTCACACACACACACTCCTCTCTCTCACACAAACACACCTCTGTCTCTCTCTCACACACACATACCACTGTCTCTTTCTCACATACACACACTCCTCTCCCTCAAAGAGACACTGCTCTTTCTCACAGACGGACACACACGCTCCTCTCTCTCGCGCACACACACCCCCTCTCTCTCACGCACATACATTCCTCTCTCTCGGACACACACACACTCCTCTCTCTCACACACAGGCACTCCTCTCTCTCACCTAGGCACTCCGCTCTCTCACACACACACACACTCCGCTCTCTCACACACACACACACTCCTCCCTCTCACACACACACACTCCTCTCTCTCACACACACACACTCCTCCTCTCTCACACACAAAACTCCTCTCTCTCTCACGGACACACTCCTCTCTCTCTCACACACACATATTCCTCTCTCTCACACACACACTCCTCTCTATCGCACACACACACTCCTCTCTCTCGCACACACACACTCCTCTGCTCTCACACACACACCTCCTCTCTCTCTCACGGACACACTCCTCTCTCTCTCACACACAAACACACAAAAACACTCCTCTCTGTCACGCACACTCCTCTCTCTCACACACATATTCCTCTCTTTCACACACACACTGCTCTCTCTCACACACACTGCTCTCCTTCACAAACACACCTCTCACACACACACTCGTCTTTCGCACACACACACTCCTCTCTCTCACACACACACTCTCCTCTCTCTCACACACACACTTCTCTCTCACACACAGACTCACCTCTCACTCACACAAACTAGTCTCCTTTCTCTCACACACAATCTTTCTCTCACGTACACCCCTCTGTCTTTCTCTCACACACACATATACGTCTCACTCTCACAGACACTCTCCTCTCTTTCACACACACACACCTCTGTCTCTCTCTCACACACACACACTCATCTGTCTCGCGCACACAACCTCCTCTCTCTCACACACACACTCCTCTCTCACGCACACTCTCCTCTCTCTCGCACACACACACTCCTCTCTCTTGCACTCACACACTCCTCTCTCTTACACACACACTCCTCTCACTCAGACACGCACTCCTCTCACTTGCACACACACACTCCTCTCTCTCACACACAAACTCCTCTCTCTCACACGCACTGTTCTCCTTCACACACACAGCTCTCACACACACACATACTCATCTCTCTCACACACACATGCCTCTCTCTCACACACACTTCCCTCTCTCACACAGACACTCCTCTGTCTCACACACACACTCTCCTCTCTTTCACACACACACACCTGTCTCTCACAAACACACTCATCTGTTTGTCTCACATACGAACACATTCCTCTCTCTCTCAAACACCGACATACATCTCTGTCTCACTCTCTCTCTCACACACACTCTCCTCTCTCTCACACACACACCTCTGTCTCTCTCACACACACATACCTCTGTCTCTTTCTCACATACACACCTCTATCTCTCTCTCACACACACATACACCTCTGTCTCTCTCTCTCACGCACACACACATTCCTCTCTCTCTCACACACACACTCGTCTCACACACATGCCCAATGCTGTCTCTCTCTCACACACACATCTCTGTCTCTCTGTGTCACACACACACCCTATCTCTCACATACACTCACACCTCTCTCACAGAAACACCTCTTTCTTAATGTCACACACACACGTCTGTCTCTCTCACTCGCTCACACACATACATCTGTTTTGCTCTCACACACACACGCTCACTCTTCTCTCTCCCACACAAACACCCACACTCAATTCTCTCACACACACACATCTCTCTCACACACAAACACTCATCACTCTCTCTAACAAAAATACATTCCTCTCTCTCGCACATACCCCTCTCCCTCACACACACAGTCCTCTCTCACACACTTCTCTCTCACACATTGCTCTCTCACAAACAGACACATACACCTCCCTCTTGCACACACAAACTCCTCTCTCTCTCTCACGCACTTCTCTCTCACACACACAATCCCCTTTATCACATACACATACACACACCTCTTTATCACATCTCTCTCTCACATACACCCCTCTGTCTTTGTCTCACACACACATATACCTCTCTCTCACACACACTCTCCTCTCTTTCACACACACACACCTCTGTCTCTCTCACACACACAATCATCTGTCTCGCGTACACACACACCTCTCTCTCGCGCACACACTCCTCTGCCTCGCACACACACACATACCTATGTCTCTTTCTCACAAACACAGCTCTATCTCTCTCTCACACACACATACATCTCTGTCTCTCTCTCTCACGCACACACACTCATCTGTCTCGTGCACACACACTCCTCTCTCTCACACACACTCTCCTCTCTCTCACACACACACTCCTCTCTCTCACACACACTGTTCTCCTTCACACACACAGCTCTCACACACACACATAATCATCTCTCTTACACACACTCCTCTCTCTCACACACACACTCTCCTCTCTTTCACACACACACACACACCTCTGTCTCTCACAAACAAACTCATCTGTCTCACACACAAACACATTCCTCTCTCTCTCTCAAACACAGACACACATCTCTGTCTCACTCTCTCTCTCACACACACACTCCTCTCTCTCACACACACACCTCTGTCTCTCTCTCACACACACATACCTCTGTCTCTTTCTCACATATACACCTCTATCTCTCTCTCTCACACACACATACACCTCTGTCTCTCTCTCACGCACACACACATTCCTCTCTCTCACACACACACACACTCGTCTCACACACATGCACAATGCTGTCTCTCTCTCACACACACATCTCTGTCTCTCTGTCTCACACACACACCCTATCTCTCACATACACTCACACCTCTCTCACAGACACACCGCTGTCTTAATGTCACACACACACATGTCTGTCTCTCTCACTCGCTCACACACATACATCTGTTTCGCTCTCACTCACACACGCTCACTCTTCTCTCCCTCACACAAACAACCACTCTCAATTCTCTCACACACACACATCTCTCTCACACACAAACACTCATCACTCTCTCTAACAAACATACATTCCTCTCTCTCACACACACTCCTCTCCCTCAAACACACACTTCTCTCTCACACACTTCTCTCTCACAAACAGACACATACTCCTCCCTCTTGCACACACAAACTCCTCTCTCTCTCTCACGCACCTCTCTCTCACACACACACTCCCCTTTCTCACATACAGATACACACACCTCTCTCTCACAGCTATACCGCTGTCTCTCTCGCTCAAACTCATGCACACCTTTGTGTCTCTCGCTCTCACAAACACATACATCTGTGTCTGACACACACACACACACTCCTCTGCCTGACGCACACACTTTCCTCCCTCTCACACACATACTCCTCTCTTTCACAGAGACATTGATCTCTCTCACAGATGGACACACACACAAACACACAGAATCCTTTGCCGCACAAACACATACACACACACACTCCTCTCTCTCACAGACAGGCACTCCTCTCTTGCACACAGGCATTCCTCTCTCTCACACACACACACTCCTCTCTCTCACACACACACACTCCTCTCTCTCGCACACACACCTCCTCTCTCTCGCACACACACACTCTCTCACACACACACACTCCTCCTCTCTCACACACACCTCCTCTCTCTCTCACGGACACACTCCTCTCTCTCTCACACACAACCTCCTCTCTCTCACACACAAACTCCTCTCACTCACACACAGACTCACCTCTCACTCACACAAACTAGTCTCCTTTCTCTCACGCACAATCTCTCTCTCCCATACACCCCTCTGTCTTTGTCTCACACACACATATACCTCTCTCTCACACACACTCTCCTCTCTTTCACAGATACACACCTCTGTCTCTCTCTCACACACACACTCATCTGTCTCACGCACACACACTCCTCTCTCTCAAATACACACTCCTCTCTCTCGCACACACACTCCTCTGCCTCGCACACACACACTCCTCTCTCTTGCATGCATGCACTCCTCTCACTCTCGCACACACGCACTCCTCTCTCTCACACACACATACCTCAGTCTCTCTCTCACACACACATACCTCTGTCTCTTTCTCACATACACAGCTCTATCTCTCTCTGAAACACACATACACCTCTATCTCTCTCTCACGCACACACACTAATCTGTCTCGTGCACAGGCACTCCTCTCTCTCACACACACTCTCCTCTCTCTCACACACACTCTCCTCTCTCTCACACACACACTCCTCTCTCTCACACACACTGTTCTCCTTCACACACACAGCTCTCACACACACACATAATCATCTCTCTCACACACATGCCTCTCTCTCACACACACACTTCTCTCTCTCACACACACACCTCTGTCTCTCTCTCACACACACATACCTCTGTCACTTTCTCACATATACACCTCTATCTCTCTCTCTCACACACACATACACCTCTGTCTCTCTCTCACGCACACACACATTCCTCTCTCTCACCCACACACACTCGTCTCACACACATGCCCAATGCTGTCTCTCTCTCACACACACATCTCTGTCTCTCTGTCTTACACACACACCCTATCTCTCACATACACTCACACCTCTCTCACAGAAATACCTCTGTCTTAATGTCACACACACATGTCTGTCTCTCTCACTCGCTCAGACACATACATCTCTCTTTTGCTCTCACTCACTCACGCTCACTCTTCTCTCTCTCACACAAACACCCACACTCAATTCTCTCACACACACACATCTCTCTTACACATAAACACTCATCACTCTCTCTAACAAACATACATTTCTCTCTCTCACACACACTCCTCTCCCTCACACACACACTCCTCTCTCACACACTTCTCTCTCACACACTTCTCTCTCACAAACAGACACATACTCCTCCCTCTTGCACACACAAACTCCTCTCTCTCTCACGCACTTCTCTCTCACACACACACTCCCCTTTCTCACATACACATACACACACCTCTCTCTCACAGCTATACCTCTGTTTCTCTCACTCAAACTCATGCACACCTTTGTGTCTCCCGCTCTCACAGACACATACCTCTGTGTCTGACACACACACGCACACTTCTCTGCCTGACACACACTCACGCACACACACTCCTCTCTCTCACACACACACTCCTCTCCTTCCCAGAGACATTGATCTCTCTCACAGATGGACACACACACTCCTCTGCCGCACACACAAATACACACACACTCCTCTGCCGCACACACACATACACACACACACTCCTCTCTCTCATAGACAGGCACTCCTCTCTCTCACGCAGGCACTCCTCTCTCTCACCCACACACTCCTCTGTCTCACACAGACACTCCTCTCACTCGCACACACACACTCCTCTCTCTCAAACATACACACTCCTCTCTCGCACACACACACTCCTCTCTCTCGCACACACACACTCCTCTCTCTCGCACATACACACTCTCTCACACACACACACTCCTCCTCTCTCACACACACACCTCCTCTCTCTCTCATGGACACACTCCTCTCTCTCACACACACATATTCCTCTCTCTCACACACAAACTCCTCTCTCTCACACACACAATTCTCTCTCACACACAGACTCACGTCTCACTCATACAAACTAGTCTCCTTTCTCTCACACACAATCTCTCTCTCCCATACACCCCTCTGTCTTTGTCTCACACACACATATACCTCTCTCTCTCACACACACTCTCCTCTATTTCACACACACATACTCCTCTGTTCTCACACACACACCTCCTCTCTCTCTCACGGACACACTCCTCTCTCTCTGACAAGCACACACAAACACACTCCTCTCTGTCACACACACTTGTCTCTCTCACACAAAAACTCCTCTCTCTCACAAACACACACACACAGACTCCTGTCTCTCACACACGCATTCTGCTCTCTCTCACACACACTGCTCTCCTTCACAAACACACCTCTCACACACACACTCCTCTCTCTCACACACACACTTCTCTCTCTCACACAGACACTCCTCATACATACACCTCAGTCTCTCTCTCACATACACACCTCTGCCTCTCTCTCTCACACACACATACACCTCTGTCTCTCATGCACACACATGCTCCTCTGTCTCACACACGCACACTCCTCTGTCTCACACACACACACACACACACACACACACACACTCCTCTGTCTCACACACACACACACTCTCTGTCTCTCACACACACACTCCTCTCTCTCACAGATGCACACGCACACTCCTCTCTCTCGCACACGCACACTCCTCTCTGTCGCAGACACACTATGCCTCTCTCTCACACACATACACACCTCTATCTCTCTAGCACACACACAAACTCCTCTTTCTCACACATAAACACTCCTCTCTTTCAACATACATCTCTGTCTCTCTCTCACACACACAAATAGCGCTGTCTCTTTCTGACACACACATACCTTTGTCTCTTTCTCACATACACACCTCTGTCTCTCTCTCTCTCACACACACACACACACACACACACACACACACACACTCGTCTCATACACACTCCTCTCTCTCTCACAGACACACCTTTGTCTCTCTCTCTGTCTCACACACACACACATCCCTCTGTCTCTCTCTCTCGCTCACACACATACCTCTGTCTAATCTCACACACACAGATACACCTCAGTCTCTATCCCACATACACACCTCTGTCTGTCTCTCTCACACACACGTACACATCTGTCTCTCTCTCATGCACACACATGCTCCTCTGTCTCACACACACACACTCCTCTGTCTCACACACAGACACAGACTCCTCTGTCTCACACACACACACACTCTCTCTCTCTCACAAACACACTCCTCTCTCTCACAGATGCGCACGCACACTCCTCTCTCTCACACTCATACACACCTCTATCTCTCTAGCACACACACAAACTCCTCTTTCTCATACATAAACACTCCTCTTTTTCAACACACATCTCTGTCTCTCTCTCACACACACATACACCTCTGTCTCTCTCTCATGCACACACATGCTCCTCTGCCTCACACGCACACACTCTCTGTCTCTCACACACACACTCCTCTCTCTCACAGATGCACACGCACACTCCTCTCTCTCGCACACGCACACTCCTCTCTGTCGCACACACACTCCTCCCTCTTGCACACACACTCCTCTCTCTCACACACATACACACTCTCTAGCACACACACAAACTCCTCTTTCTCACACATAAACACTGCTCTCTTTCAACACACATCTCTGTCTCTCTCTCACACACACATACCGCTGTCTCTTTCTGACACACACATACCTCTGTCTCTTTCTCACATACACACCTCTGTCTCTCTCTCACACACACACACATGCACTCCTCTCTCACACACACACACACACTCGTCTCATACACGCGCACAACGCTGTCTCTCTCTCTCTCAAACAAACATCTCTGTCTCTCTCTCTCACACACACAACCCCATCATTCACACACACTCACACCGTTCTCTCACAGAAACACCTCTGTCTCTATTTCAGACACACACATCTGTCTCTCTCACTCGCTCACACACATACCTCTGTTTCGCTCTCTCTCACACACAACCGCACTCAATTCTCTCACACATACGCACATCTCTCTCACACACAAACAGTCATCAATCTCTCTAACAAACACACACTCCTGTCTCTCATGCACTACTCTACCTCACACACACACACTCCTCTCTCACACACTTCTCTCTCACACACTTCTCTCTCACAAACACACACATATTCCTCTCTCTTGCACACACACACTCCTCTCTCTAACACAAACACTCTCACACACCTCTCTCTCACTCACACTCGTGTCTCTCACACACACACTCCTCTGTGCCTCACACACACACACACACACACACACTCTTCTCTCTCACAGAGACACTGATGTTTCTCGCAGATGGACACACACACTCCTCTCTCTAGCACACATACACACACACACATACATACAGTTATTAATCTCTCCCAGAGACAATGCTCTCTCTCACGGACAGACACACACACTCCACTCTCTCGCACACATACTCCTCTCTCTTGCACACACACACCTCTCTCTCACACACACACTCCTCTCTCTCACAGACACACAATCCTCTCTCTTGCACACACACACTCCTCTCTCTTGCAAACACACATTCCTCTCTCACACACACACTCTCCTCCTCTCACAGACACACACTCCTCTCCCTCACATGCACCCTCCTCTCTCTCTTACACACACACTTCTCTCTCACACACAGACAACCACACACTCCTCTCTCACACACACACTCCTCTCTCTCACAGACACACAATCCTCTCTCTTGCACACACACACTCCTCTCTCTTGCAAACACACATTCCTCTCTCACACACACACTCTCCTCCTCTCACAGACACACACTCCTCTCCCTCACATGCACCCTCCTCTCTCTCTTACACACACACTTCTCTCTCACACACAGACAACCACACACTCCTCTCTCACACACATACTCCTCTCTCTCACAGACACACAATTCTCTCTCTTGCACACACACACTCCTCTCTCTTGCAAACACACATTCCTCTCTCACACACACACTCTCCTCCTTCACAGACACACACTCCTCTCCCTCACATGCACCCTCCTCTCTCTCTTACACACACACTTCTCTCTCACACACAGACAAACACACACTCCTCTCTCACACACACACTCCTCTCTCACACACACACACAATCCTCTCTCACACACAGACACTCCTCTCCCTCGCACACACACACTCCTCTCTAAGACACACACTTCTCTCTCACACACAGGCAAACCTCTCTCTCACACACACTAGTCTCCTTTTTCTCACACACACTCTCTCTCACAAACACCCCTCTGTCTTTTTCGCACACACACCAATTCCTCTCTCTCACACACACAGTCCTCTCTCTCACACACACGCTCCTCCTGTCACACACACACACCTCCTCTCTCTCTCACGCACACGCTGCTCTCTCTCACACACACACTCCTCTCTCTCACACACACATTCCTCTCTCTCACACACACACTCCACTCTCTCACACAGACACAGTCCTCTCACACACACACACACACACTCCTCTCTCTCACACACAGACAATCCTCTTTCTCACACACACACTCTTCTTTCTCACGCACACACACTCCTCTCTCTCACACACACTGCTCTCCTTCACAAACACTCCTCTATCTCTCTCTCTCTCACACACACACTTCTCTCTCACACACACACACTTCTCTCTCACACACAGACACTTCTGTCTCTCACACACACTAGTCTCCTTTCTCTCACACACCCTATCTCTCACATAAAACCCTCTGTCTTTCTCTCACACACACATATACCTCTCTCTCTCTCTCACACACACTCTTTTCTCTTTCACACACACACACCTCTGTCTCTCTCTCACACACACACATTCATCTGTCTCTCACACACATACACATTGCTCTCTCCAAACACAGAGACACATCTCTGTCTCACTCTCTCTCACACACACACACACTCCTCTCTCTCGCACATACACACACACACACTCCGCACACACGCACACATCTCTGTCTCTCTCTCTCACACACACACACTCTGAGCTCTCACAAACACACACTCCTCTCTCTCCCACAGACACACCTTTGTCTCTCTCTCTCTCACACACACACACACCTCTGTCTCTCTCTCTCGCTCACACACATGCCTCAGTCTACACTCACACACAAAGATACACCTCAGTCTCTATCCCACATACACACCTCTGTCTGTCTCTCTCACACACACATACACCTCTGTCTCTCTCTCATGCACACACATGCTCCTCTGCCTCACACGCACACACTCTCTGTCTCTCTCACACACACTCCTCTCTCTCACAGATGCACACGCACACTCCTCTCTCTCGCACCCGCACACTCCTCTCTGTCGCACACACACTCCTCCCTCTTGCACGCACACTCCTCTCTCTCACACACATACACAACTCTATCTCTCTAGCAGACACACAAACTCCTCTTTCTCACACATAAACACTGCTCTCTTTCAACACACATCTCTGTCTCTTTCTCACACACACATACCGCTGTCTCTTTCTGACACACACATACCTCTGTCTCTTTCTCACATACACACCTCTGTCTCTCTCTCACACACACACACATGCACTCCTCTCTCACACACACACACACACTCGTCTCATACACACGCACAACGCTGTCTCTCTCTCTCTCAAACAAACATCTCTGTCTCTCTCTCTCACACACACAACCCCATCATTCACACACACTCACACCGTTCTCTCACAGAAACACCTCTGTCTCTATGTCAGACACACACACATCTGTCTCTCTCACTCGCTCACACACATACCTCTGTTTCGCTCTCTCTCACACACAACCGCACTCAATTCTCTCACACATACGCACATCTCTCTCACACACAAACACTCATCACTCTCTCTCACAAACACACACTCCTCTCTCTCCCACAGACACACCTTTGTCTCTCTCTCTCTCACACACACACACACCTCTGTCTCTCTCTCTCGCTCACACACATGCCTCAGTCTACACTCACACACAAAGATACACCTCAGTCTCTATCCCACATACACACCTCTGTCTGTCTCTCTCACACACACATACACCTCTGTCTCTCTCTCATGCACACACATGCTCCTCTGTCTCACACACACACACTCCTCTGTCTCACACACACACACAGACTCCTCTGTCTCAAACACACACACACACTCTCTCTCTCTCACACACACACTCCTCTCTCTCACAGATGTGCACGCACACTCCTCTCTCTTGCACACGCACACTCCTCTCCCTCGCAAATGCACACTCCTCTCTCTTGTACACACACTCCTCCATCTCGCACGCACACTCCTCTCTCTCACGCACATACACACCTCTATTTCTCTAGCACACACACACACTCCTCTCTCACACTCAATGTTCTCCTTCACACACACAGCTCTCACACACACACATACTCGTCTCTCTCACACACACATGCCTCTCTCTCACACACACACTCCACTCTGTCTCTCTCTCTCTCACACACACACTCCTCTCTGTCTCTCTCTCTCACACACACACTCCTCTCTCTCACACACACACCTCTCTCTCACACAGACGGTCCTCACATACACCTCAGTCTCTCTCTCACATACACACCTCTGTCTCTCTCTCTCACACACACATACACCTCTGTCTCTCTCTCATGCACACACATGCTCCTCTGTCTCACACACACACATACACCTCTGTCTCACATACACACACACACACACTCACTCCTCTGCCTCACACGCAAACACTCTCTGTCTCTCACACACACACTCCTCTCTCTCCAAGATGCACACGCACACTCCTCTCTCTCACACACGCACACTCCTCTCTGTCGCACACACACTCCACCCTCTCACACACACATTCCTCTCTCTCACACACATACACAGCTCTATCTCTCTAGCACACACACAAACTCCTCTTTCTCACACATAAACACTCCTCTCTTTCAACACACATCTCTGTCTCTCTCTCACACACACATACCACTGCCTCTTTCTGACACACACATACCTCTGTCTCTTTCTCACATACACACCTCTGTCTCTCTCTCTCTCACACACACACACACACACACACACACACACACACACACACACGCACTCCTCTCTCACACACACACATGCTCTCGTCTCATACACACGCACAACGCTGTCTCTCTCTCTCTCAAACAAACATCTCTGTCTCTCTCTCTCACACACACACTCCTCTTTCTCACACACACACTCCTCTCTCTCACACACACACAGTGCTCTCTCTCACACACAGACAATCCTCTTTCTCACACACACACACTCTTCATTCTCATGCACACACACTTCTCCCTCTCACACACACTGCTCTCCTTCACACACACACCTCTAACACACACACACACATACGTCTTTCGCACACACACACTCCTCTCTCTCACACGCACACTTCTCTCTCACACACAGACTCACCTCTCACTCACACAAACTATTCTCCTTTCTCTCACACACAATCTTTCTCTCACGTACACCCCTCTGTGTTTCTCTCACACACACATATACTTCTCACTCTCACACACACTCTCCTCTCTTTCACACACACACACTTCTGTCTCTCTCTCACAAACACACACTCATCTGTCACTCTCACACACATACACATTCCTCTCTCCAAACACAGAGACACATCTCTGTCTCACTCTCTCTCACACACACACTCCTCTCTCTCACAGATGCGCACGCACACTCCTATCGCTTGCACATGCACACTCCACTCTCACACACACACACTCCTCTTTCTCACACACAGACTCTTCTTTCTCATGCACACACACTCCTCTCTCTCTCACACACACTGCTCTCCTTCACACACACTCCTCTCTCTCTCTCTCACACACACACCCCTCTCTCTCACACACACACTTCTCTCTCACACACAGACACTCCTGTCTGTCACACATCCTATCTCTCACATACAGCCCTCTTTCTTTCTCTCACACACACATATACCTCTCTCTCTCACACACACTCTTCTCTCTTTCACACAAACACACCTCTGTCTCTCTCTCACACACATACACATTCCACTCTCTTCAAACACAGAGACACATCTCTCTCACTCTCTCTCACGCACACACACACCTCTCTCTCACACATACACACCTGTCTCTCCCTCACACAAACACACACACACACTCCACACGCACGCACTCACCTCTGTCTCTCTCTTTCACATAAACACTCTTAGCTCTCACAAATACACACTCCTCTCCCTCTCGCAGACACACCTCTTTGTCTCACTCTCTTGCTCACACACAAACCTCTGTCTACTCTCTCACACACACATACACCTCTGTCTCTTTATCATGCACACACATGCTCCTCTCCCTCACACACACACTCCCCTTTCTCACGTACACATGCACACACCTCTCTGTCACAGATATACCTCTGTCTCTCTCTCTCAAACTCATGCACACCTTTGTGTCTCTCGATCTCACAGACAAATACCTCTGTGTCTGAAACACACACGCACACTCCTCTGCTGGACACACACAAACACACACACACTCCTCTCTTTCACAGAGACATTGATCTCTCTCACAGACGGAGACACACACTCCTCTATCTAGCACATACACACACACACACACACACTCCTCTGCCGCACACACACACACACACACACACACACTCCTCTCTCTCACACACACACTCCTCTCTCTCACACACACACTCCTCTCCCTCACAGAGACACTGCTCTCTCTCACAGATGGATACACATACTCCTCTCTCTCACGCACACACACTCCTCTCTCTTGGAAACACACACTCCTCTCTCTCGCACACATAGACTCCTCTCCCTCGGACACACACACACTCCTCTCTCTCACACACAGACACTCCTCTGTCTCACACAGACACTCCTCTCACTCGCACACACACACTCCTCTCTCTCACACACACACACTCCTCTCTCTCGCACACATAGACTCCTCTCCCTCGGACACACACACACTCCTCTCTCTCGCACACAGACACTCCTCTGTCTCACACAGACACTCCTCTCACTCGCACACACACACTCCTCTCTCTCACACACACACACTCCTCTCTCTCGCACACACACACTCTCTCACACACACACACTCTTCCTCTCTCACACACACACCTCCTCTCTCTCTCACGGACACACTCCTCTCATGTCACACACACTCCTCTCTCTCACACACACACTCCTCTCTCTCACACAGACACAGGCTCCTGTCTCTCTCTCACACACACTGCTCTCTCACACACACTGCTCTCCTTCACAAACACACCTCTAACACACACACACACATACGTCTTTCGCACACACACACTCCTCTCTCTCACACGCACACTTCTCTCTCACACATAGACTCACCTCTCACTCACACAAACTATTCTCCTTTCTCTCACACACAATCTTTCTCTCACGTACACCCCTCTGTCTTTCTCTCACACACACATATACCTCTCACTCTCACACACACTCTCCTCTCTTTCACACACACAAACGTCTGTCTCTCTCTCACACACACACACTCATCTGTCACTCTCACGCACTTACACATTCCTCTCTCCAAACACAGAGACACATCTCTGTCTCACTCTCTCTCACACACACACACTCCTCTCTCTCGCACATACACACACAGTCCACACACACGCACACTTCTCTGTCTCTCTCTCTCACACACACACTCTGAGCTCACACAAACACACACTCCTCTCTCTTGAAGACACACTTCTGTCTCTCTCTCTCTCACACACACACATATACCTCTGCCTCTCTGTCACGCAAACACACGCTCCTCTGTCTCACACACACACTCCTGTCTCTCGCACACACACACACACTCTCGTCTCGCACACACACACACCTCTGACTCTCTCACATGCACCTCTCCCTCTCACACACACACACTCCTCTCTTTCTCTCCCTCTCTCTCAAACACACACTTCTCTCTCACACACTGACGCTCCTCTGTCCCACACACTCTAGTCTCCTTTCTCTCACAAACAATCTCTCACTCACATACACCCCTCTGTCTTTCTCTCGCACACACATATTCCCCTCTCTCTCTCACACACACTCTCCTCACTTTCATACACACTCACCTCTGTATCTCTCTCACATAAACACATACATCTGTCTTTCTCACACACATACACATTCCTCTCTCCAAACACAGAGATATATCTCTGTCTCACTCTCTCTCACACACCCACACTCCTCTCTCTCACACATAAACAATTCTGCCTCTCTCTCAAACAAACACACACACACACTCCGCACACACGCACACACCTCTGTTTTTCTCTCTCACACACACACTCTTAGTTCTCACAAACACACACTCCTCTCCCTCTCGCAGACACACCTCTGTCTCTCTCTCTCTCTCACACACACATACCTCTGTCTCTCTCTCACGCTCACACACATACCTCTGTCTACTCTCTCACACACAGATTTACCTCAGTCTCTCTCTCACATATACACCTCTGTCTCTCTCTCATGCACACACACACTCCTCTCTCCCGCGCACACACACTCCTCTCTCTTGCACACAGACACTCCTCTCTCTCGCACACAGGCACTCCTGTCTCTCACACACACTCCTCTCTCTCACACACATACTCCTCTCACTCGCACACACACACTCCTCTCTCCCACACGCACACACTCCTCCTCTCACACACACACACCTCCTCTCTCTCACACATACACACTCCTCTCTTTCGACACACATCTCTGTCTCTCTCTCACACACACAAACCTGTCTCTTTCTCACATACACAGCTCTGTCTCTCTCACTCATGCACATGCACACTCCTGTCTCTCACACACATACACTCATCTCAGACACATGCACAACGCTGTCTCTCTCTGACACACACATCTCTGTCTCTCTGTCTCACACACACACCCTATCTCTCACACACACTCACACCTCTCTCTCACAGACACTCCTCTGCCTCTATGTCACACAGACAAATGTCTGTCTCTCACTCGCTCACACACTTACATCTGTTTCTCTCTCACTCACACACGCTCACTATTCTCTTTCTCACGCACACCCACACTCAATTCTCTCTCACACACACATCTCTCACACACAAACACTCATCACTCTCTCTAACAAACTCTACATTTCTCTCCCTCACACACACTACTCTCATTCACACACACAGTCCTCTCTCACACACTCCTCTCTCACACACTCCTCTCTCACACACTTCTCTCTCACACACTTCTCTCTCACAAACAGACACGTACTCCTCCCTCTTGCACACACAAACTCCTCTCTCTCTCTCACGCACTTCTCTCTCACACACACACTCCCCTTTCTCACATACACATACACACACCTCTCTCTCACAGCTATACCTCTGTTTCTCTCACTCAAACTCATGCACACCTTTGTGTCTCCTGCTCTCACAGACACATACCTCTGTGTCTGACACACACACGCACACTTCTCTGCCTGACACACACACTCATGCACACACACTCCTCTCTCTCACACACACACTCCTCTCCTTCCCAGAGACATTGATCTCTCTCACAGATGGACACACACACTCCTCTGCCGCACACACAAATACACACACACTCCTCTGCCGCACACACACATACACACACACACTCCTCTCTCTCATAGACAGGCACTCCTCTCTCTCACGCAGGCACTCCTCTCTCTCACCCACACACTCCTCTGTCTCACACAGACACTCCTCTCACTCGCACACACACACTCCTCTCTCTCAAACATACACACTCCTCTTTCGCACACACACACTCCTCTCTCTCGCACACAAACACTCCTCTCTCTCGCACATACACACTCTCTCACACACACACACTCCTCCTCTCTCACACACACACCTCCTCTCTCTCTCTCATGGACACACTCCTCTCTCTCACACACACATATTCCTCTCTCTCACACACAAACTCCTCTCTCTCACACACACACTTCTCTCTCACACACAGACTCACGTCTCACTCATACAAACTAGTCTCCCTTCTCTCACACACAATCTCTCTCTCCCATACACCCCTCTGTCTTTGTCTCACACACACATATACCTCTCTCTCTCACACACACTCTCCTCTATTTCACACACACACACTCCTCTGTTCTCACACACACACCTCCTCTCTCTCTCACGGACACACTCCTCTCTCTCTGACAAGCACACACAAACACACTCCTCTCTGTCACACACACTCCTCTCTCTCACACAAAAACTCCTCTCTCTCACAAACACACACACACAGACTCCTGTCTCTCACACACACATTCTGCTCTCTCTCACACACACTGCTCTCCTTCACAAACACACCTCTCACACACACACTCCTCTCTCTCACACACACACTTCTCTCTCTCACACAGACACTCCTCATACATACACCTCAGTCTCTCTCTCACATACACACCTCTGCCTCTCTCTCTCACACACACATACACCTCTGTCTCTCATGCACACACATGCACCTCTGTCTCACACAGGCACACTCTTCTGTCTCACACACACACACACACACACACACACACACACTCCTCTGTCTCACACACACACACACTCTCTGTCTCTCACACACACACTCCTCTCTCTCACAGATGCACACGCACACTCCTCTCTCTCGCACACGCACACTCCTCTCTGTCGCAGACACACTATGCCTCTCTCTCACACACATACACACCTCTATCTCTCTAGCACAAACACAAACTCCTCTTTCTCACACATAAACACTCCTCTCTTTCAACATACATCTCTGTCTCTCTCTCACACACACAAATAGCGCTGTCTCTTTCTGACACACACATACCTTTGTCTCTTTCTCACATACACACCTCTGTCTCTCTCTCTCACACACACACGCACTCCTCTCTCACACACACACATACACACACACACTCGTCTCATACACACTCCTCTCTCTCTCACAGACACACCTTTGTCTCTCTCTCTCTCTCTCACACACACACACATCCCTCTGTCTCTCTCTCTCGCTCACACACATACCTCTGTCTAATCTCACACACACAGATACACCTCAGTCTCTATCCCACATACACACCTCTGTCTGTCTCTCTCACACACACGTACACCTCTGTCTCTCTCTCATGCACACACATGCTCCTCTGTCTCACACACACACACTCCTCTGTCTCACACACACACACAGACTCCTCTGTCTCACACACACACACACACACACACACTCTCTCTCTCACACACACACTCATCTCTCTCACAGATGCGCACGCACACTCCTCTCTCTCACACTCATACACACCTCTATCTCTCTAGCAACACACACAAACTCCTCTTTCTCATACATAAACACTCCTCTTTTTCAACACACATCTCTGTCTCTCTCTCACACATACTTACACCTCTGTCTCTCTCTCATGCACACACATGCTCCTCTGCCTCACACGCACACAATCTCTGTCTCTCACACACACACTCCTCTCTCTCACAGATGCACACGCACACTCCTCTCTCTCACACACGCACACTCCTCTCTGTCGCACACACACTCCTCCCTCTTGCACACACACTCCTCTCTCTCACACACATACACACCTCTATCTCTTTGGCACACACACAAACTCCTCTTTCTCACACATAAACACTGCTCTCTTTCAACACACATCTCTGTCTCTCTCTCACACACACATACCGCTGTCTCTTTCTGACACACACATACCTCTGTCTCTTTCTCACAGTCACACCTCTGTCTCTCTCTCACACACACACACATGCACTCCTCTCTCACACACACACACACGCTCGTCTCATACACACGCACAATGCTGTCTCTCTCTCTCTCAAACAAACATCTCTGTCTCTCTCTCTCACACACACAACCCCATCATTCACACACACTCACACCATTCTCTCACAGAAACACCTCTGTCTCTATGTCAGACACACACATGTCTGTCTCTCTCACTCGCTCACACACATACCTCTGTTTCGCTCTCTCTCACACACAACCGCACTCAATTCTCTCTCACATACACACATCTCTCTCACACACAAACACTCATCACTCTCTCTAACAAACACACACTCCTGTCTCTCATGCACTACTCTCCCTCACACACACACACTCCTCTCTCACACACTTCTCTCTCACACACTTCTCTCTCACAAACACACACATATTCCTCTCTCTTGCACACACACACTCCTCTCTCTAACACAAACACTCTCACACACCTCTCCCTCACTCACACTCGTGTCTCTCACAAACACACTCCTCTGTGCCTCACACTCACACACACACACACACACACACACACACTCTTCTCTCTCACAGAGACACTGATGTTTCTCGCAGATGGACACACACACTCCTCTCTCTAGCACACATACACACACACACATACATACAGTTATTAATCTCTCCCAGAGACAAGGCTCTCTCTCACGGACAGACACACACACTCCACTCTCTCGCACACATACTCCTCTCTCTTGCACACACACACCTCTCTCTCACACACACACTCCTCTCTCTCACAGACACACAATCCTCTCTCTTGCACACACACACTCCTCTCTCTTGCAAACACACATTCCTCTCTCACACACACACTCTCCTCCTCTCACAGACACACACTCCTCTCCCTCACATGCACCCTCCTCTCTCTCTTACACACACACTTCTCTCTCACACACAGACAACCACACAGTCCTCTCTCACACACACACTCCTCTCTCTCACAGACACACAATCCTCTCTCTTGCACACACACACTCCTCTCTCTTGCAAACACACATTCCTCTCTCACACACACACTCTCCTCCTCTCACAGACACACACTCCTCTCCCTCACATGCACCCTCCTCTCTCTCTTACACACACACTTCTCTCTCACACACAGACAACCACACACTCCTCTCTCACACACACACTCCTCTCTCACACACACACACAATCCTCTCTCACACACAGACACTCCTCTCCCTCGCACACACACACTCCTCTCTAAGACACACACTTCTCTCTCACACACAGGCAAACCTCTCTCTCACACACACTAGTCTCCTTTTTCTCACACACACTCTCTCTCACAAACACCCCTCTGTCTTTTTCGCACACACACCAATTCCTCTCTCTCACACACACAGTCCTCTCTCTCACACACACGCTCCTCCTGTCACACACACACACCTCCTCGCTCTCTCACGCACACGCTGCTCTCTCTCACACACACACTCCTCTCTCTCACACACACATTCCTCTCTCTCACACACACACTCCACTCTCTCACACAGACACAGTCCTCTCACACACACACACACACACACTCCTCTCTCTCCCACAGACACACCTTTGTCTCTCTCTCTCTCTCACACACACACACACCTCTGTCTCTCTCTCATGCACACACATGCTCCTCTGTCTCACACACACACACTCCTCTGTATCACACACACACACAGACTCCTCTGTCTCACACACAAACACACACTCTCTCTCTCTCACACACACACTCCTCTCTCTCACAGACACACAATCCTCTCTCTTGCACACACACACTCCTCTCTCTTGCAAACACACATTCCTCTCTCTCACACACACTCTCCTCCTCTCACAGACACACACTCCTCTCCCTCACATGCACCCTCCTCTCTCTCTTACACACACACTTCTCTCTCACACACAGACAACCACACACTCCTCTCTCACACACACACTCCTCTCTCTCACAGACACACAATCCTCTCTCTTGCACACACACACTCCTCTCTCTTGCAAACACACATTCCTCTCTCACACACACACTCTCCTCCTCTCACAGACACACACTCCTCTCCCTAACATGCACCCTCCTCTCTCTCTTACACACACACTTCTCTCTCACACACAGACAACCACACACTCCTCTCTCACACACACACTCCTCTCTCTCACAGACACACAATCCTCTCTCTTGCACACACACACTCCTCTCTCTTGCAAACACACATTCCTCTCTCACACACACACTCTCCTCCTCTCTCACACACACACTCCACTCTCTCACACAGACACAGTCCTCTCACACACACACACACACACTCCTCTCTCTCACACACAGACAATCCTCTTTCTCACACACACACTCTTCTTTCTCACGCACACACACTCCTCTCTCTCACACAAACTGCTCTCCTTCACAAACACTCCTCTATCTCTCTCTCTCTCACACACACACTTCTCTCTCACACACACACACTTCTCTCTCACACACAGACACTTCTGTCTCTCACACACACTAGTCTCCTTTCTCTCACACACCCTATCTCTCACATAAAACCCTCTGTCTTTCTCTCACACACACATACACCTCTCTCTCTCTCACACACACTCTTTTCTCTTTCACACACACACACCTCTGTCTCTCTCTCACACACACACATTCATCTGTCTCTCTCACACACATACACATTCCTCTCTCCAAACACAGAGACACATCTCTGTCTCACTCTCTCTCACACACACACACACTCCTCTCTCTCGCACATACACACACACACACTCCGCACACACGCACACATCTCTGTCTCTCTCTCTCACACACACACTCTGAGCTCTCACAAACACACACTCCTCTCTCTCCCACAGACACACCTTTGTCTCTCTCTCTCTCACACACACACACACCTCTGTCTCTCTCTCTCGCTCACACACATGCCTCAGTCTGCACTCACACACACAGATACACCTCAGTCTCTATCCCACATACACACCTCTGTCTGTCTCTCTCACACACACATACACCTCTGTCTCTCTCTCATGTACACACATGCTCCTCTGTCTCACACACACACACTCCTCTGTCTCACGCACACACACACACTCTCTCTCTCTCACACACACACTCCTCTCTCTCACAGATGTGCACGCACATTCCTCTCTCTTGCACACGCACACTCCTCTCCCTCGCAAATGCACACTCCTCTCTCTCGTACACACACTCCTCCATCTCGCACGCACACTCCTCTCTCTCACGCGCATACACACCTCTATTTCTCTAGCACACACACACACACTCCTCTCTCACACTCAATGTTCTCCTTCACACACACAGCTCTCACACACACACATACTCGTCTCTCTCACACACACATGCCTCTCTCTCACACACACACTCCTCTCTGTCTCTCTCTCTCTCACACACACACTCCTCTCTGTCTCTCTCTCTCACACACACACTCCTCTCTCTCACACACACACTTCTCTCTCTCACACAGACGGTCCTCACATACACCTCAGTCTCTCTCTCACATACACACCTCTGTCTCTCTCTCTCACACACACATACACCTCTGTCTCTCTCTCATGCACACACATGCTCCTCTGTCTCACACACACACATACACCTCTGTCTCACATACACACACACACACTCACTCCTCTGCCTCACACGCAAACACTCTCTGTCTCTCACACACACACTCCTCTCTCTCCAAGATGCACACGCACACTCCTCTCTCTCACACACGCACACTCCTCTCTGTCGCACACACACTCCACCCTCTCACGCACACATTCCTCTCTCTCACACACATACACAGCTCTATCTCTCTAGCACACACACAAACTCCTCTTTCTCACACATAAACACTCCTCTCTTTCAACACACATCTCTGTCTCTCTCTCACACACACATACCACTGCCTCTTTCTGACACACACATACCTCTGTCTCTTTCTCACATACACACCTCTGTCTCTCTCTCTCTCTCACACACACACACACACACACACACGCACTCCTCTCTCACACACACACATGCTCTCGTCTCATACACACGCACAACGCTGTCTCTCTCTCTCTCAAACAAACATCTCTGTCTCTCTCTCTCACACACACACTCCTCTTTCTCACACACACACTCCTCTCTCTCACACACACACTCCACTCTCTCGCACGGACACACTCCTCTCTCTCACACACACACACTCCTCTCTCTCACACACAGACAATCCTCTTTCTCACACACACACACTCTTCATTCTCATGCACACACACTTCTCCCTCTCACACACACTGCTCTCCTTCACACACACACCTCTAACACACACACACATACGTCTTTCGCACACACACACTCCTCTCTCTCACACGCACACTTCTCTCTCACACACAGACTCACCTCTCACTCACACAAACTATTCTCCTTTCTCTCACACACAATCTTTCTCTCACGTACACCCCTCTGTGTTTCTCTCACACACACATATACTTCTCACTCTCACACACACTCTCCTCTCTTTCACACACACACACTTCTGTCTCTCTCACACAAACACACACTCATCTGTCACTCTCACACACATACACATTCCTCTCTCCAAACACAGAGACACATCTCTGTCTCACTCTCTCTCACACACACACTCCTCTCTCTCACAGATGCGCACGCACACTCCTATCGCTTGCACATGCACACTCCACTCTCACACACACACACTCCTCTTTCTCACACACACACACTCTTCTTTCTCATGCACACACACTCCTCTCTCTCTCACACACACTGCTCTCCTTCACACACACTCCTCTCTCTCTCTCACACACACACTCCTCTCTCTCACACACACACTTCTCTCTCACACACAGACACTCCTGTCTGTCACACATCCTATCTCTCACATACAGCCCTCTTTCTTTCTCTCACACACACATATACCTCTCTCTCTCACACACACTCTTCTCTCTTTCACACAAACACACCTCTGTCTCTCTCTCACACACATACACATTCCACTCTCTTCAAACACAGAGACACATCTCTCTCACTCTCTCTCACGCACACACACACCTCTCTCTCACACATACACACCTGTCTCTCCCTCACACAAACACACACACACACTCCACACACACGCACTCACCTCTGTCTCTCTCTTTCACATAAACACTCTTAGCTCTCACAAATACACACTCCTCTCCCTCTCGCAGACACACCTCTGTGTCTCACTCTCTTGCTCACACACAAACCTCTGTCTACTCTCAGACACACATACACCTCTGTCTCTTTATCATGCACTCACATGCTCCTCTCCCTCACACACACACTCCCCTTTCTCACGTACACATGCACACACCTCTCTGTCACAGATATACCTCTGTCTCTCTCTCTCAAACTCATGCACACCTTTGTGTCTCTCGATCTCACAGACAAATACCTCTGTGTCTGAAACACACACGCACACTCCTCTGCTGGACACACACAAACACACACACACTCCTCTCTTTCACAGAGACATTGATCTCTCTCACAGACGGACACACACACTCCTCTATCTAGCACATACACACACACACACACACTCACACACTCCTCTGCCGCACACACACACACACTCCTCTCTCTCACACACACACTCCTCTCTCTCACACACACAATCCTCTCCCTCACAGAGACACTGCTCTCTCTCACAGATGGACACACATACTCCTCTCTCTCACGCACACACACTCCTCTCTCTTGGAAACACACACTCCTCTCTCTCGCACACATAGACTCCTCTCCCTCGGACACACACACACTCCTCTCTCTCGCACACAGACACTCCTCTGTCTCACACAGACACTCCTCTCACTCGCACACACACACTCCTCTCTCTCATACACACACACTCCTCTCTCTCGCACACACACTCCTCTCTATCGCACACACACACTCTCTCACACACACACACTCTTCCTCTCTCACACACACACTCCTCTCTCTCTCACGGACACACTCCTCTCATGTCACACACACTCCTCTCTCTCACACACACACTCCTCTCTCTCACACAGACACAGGCTCCTGTCTCTCTCACACACACACTGCTCTCTCACACACACTGCTCTCCTTCACAAACACACCTCTAACACACACACACATACGTCTTTCGCACACACACACTCTTCTCTCTCACACGCACACTTCTCTCTCACACATAGACTCACCTCTCACTCACACAAACTATTCTCCTTTCTCTCACACACAATCTTTCTCTCACGTACACCCCTCTGTCTTTCTCTCACACACACATATACCTCTCACTCTCACACACACTCTCCTCTCTTTCACACACACAAACGTCTGTCTCTCTCTCACACACACACACTCATCTGTCACTCTCACGCACTTACACATTCCTCTCTCCAAACACAGAGACACATCTCTGTCTCACTCTCTCACACACACACACACTCCTCTCTCTCGCACATACACACACAGTCCACACACACGCACACATCTCTGTCTCTCTCTCTCACACACACACTCTGAGCTCACACAAACACACACTCCTCTCTCTCTTGAAGACACACTTCTGTCTCTCTCTCTCTCACACACACACATATACCTCTGCCTCTCTGTCACGCAAACACACGCTCCTCTGTCTCACACACACACTCCTGTCTCTCACACACACACAAACACACACACACACTCTCGTCTCACACACAAACACACCTCTGACTCTCTCACATGCACCTCTCCCTCTCACACACACACTCCTCTCTTTCTCTCCCTCTCTCTCAAACACACACCTCTCTCTCTCACACTGACGCTCCTCTGTCCCACACACTCTAGTCTCCTTTCTCTCACAAACAATCTCTCACTCACATACACCCCTCTGTCTTTCTCTCGCACACACATATTCCCCTCTCTCTCTCACACACACTCTCCTCACTTTCATACACACTCACCTCTGTATCTCTCTCACATACACACATACATCTGTCTTTCTCACACACATACACATTCCTCTCTCCAAACACAGAGATATATCTCTGTCTCACTCTCTCTCACACACCCACACTCCTCTCTCTCACACATAAACAATTCTGCCTCTCTCTCAAACAAACACACACACACACTCCGCACACACGCACACACCTCTGTTTTTCTCTCTCACACACACACTCTTAGTTCTCACAAACACACACTCCTCTCCCTCTCGCAGACACACCTGTCTCTCTCTCTCTCACACACACATACCTCTGTCTCTCTCTCACGCTCACACACATAACTCTGTCTACTCTCTCACACACAGATTTACCTCAGTCTCTCTCTCACATATACACCTCTGTCTCTCTCTCATGCACACACACACTCCTCTCTCCCGCGCACACACACTCCTCTCTCTTGCACACAGACACTCCTCTCTCTCGCACACAGGCACTCCTGTCTCTCACACACACTCCTCTCTCTCACACACATACTCCTCTCACTCGCACACACACACTCCTCTCTCCCACACGCACACACTCCTCCTCTCACACACACACACCTCCTCTCTCTCACACATACACACTCCTCTCTTTCGACACACATCTCTGTCTCTCTCTCACACACACAAACCTGTCTCTTTCTCACATACACAGCTCTGTCTCTCTCACTCATGCACACGCACACTCCTGTCTCTCACACACATACACTCATCTCAGACACATGCACAATGCTGTCTCTCTCTGACACACACATCTCTGTCTCTCTGTCTCACACACACACCCTATCTCTCACACACACTCACACCTCTCTCTCACAGACACTCCTCTGCCTCTATGTCACACAGACAAATGTCTGTCTCTCACTCGCTCACACACTTACATCTGTTTCTCTCTCACTCACACACGCTCACTATTCTCTTTCTCACGCACACCCACACTCAATTCTCTCTCACACACACATCTCTCACACACAAACACTCATCACTCTCTCTAACAAACTCTACATTTCTCTCCCTCACACACACTACTCTCCCTCACACACACAGTCCTCTCTCACACACTCCTCTCTCACACACTTCTCTCTCACACATTTCTCTCTCACAAACAGACACATACTCCTCCCTCTTGCACACACATGCCCCTCTCTCTCACTCACACACATCTCTCTCTCACACACACACACTCCCCTTTCTAACATACACAAGCACACACCTCTCTCTTGCACATATACCTCTGTCTCCCTCTCTCAAACTCATGCACACCTTTGTGTGTCTCTCTCTCACACAAACATACCTCTGTGTCTCACACACACATGCACACTCATCTGCCTGACACACACACACACACACACATACATGCACACATTCCTCTCTCTCAAACACACACTCCTCTCTTTCACAGAGACATTGATCTCTCACACAGACGGACACACACACTCCTCTATTTAGCACACACACACACACACACACACACTCACTCCTCTGCCTCACACACACATACACACACACACACACACACTCCTCTCTCTCACACACACACTCCTCTCTCTCTCACAGAGACACTGCTCTCACTCACAGATGGACACACACACTCCTCTCTCTCGTGCACACACATTCCTCTCTCTCCCGCGCACACACACTCCTCTCTCCCGCGCACACACACTCCTCTCTCTTGCACACACACACTCCTCTCTCTCGCACACAGGCACTCCTGTCTCTCACACACACTCCTCTCTCTCACACACATACTCCTCTCACTTGCACACACATACTCCTCCCTCCCACACACACACACTCCTCCTCTCACACACACACACCTCCTCTCTCTCACGCACACACTCCTCTCTCACGCACACACACTTCTCTCTCTCACGCACACACACGCCTCTCTCTCACACACAGATTCCTCTCTCTCACAGAGACACTGCTCTCTCTCACAGAAGGACACACACAGTCCTCTCTCGCGCACACACACACCTCTCTCTCGCGCACACACACTCCTCTCTCTCACACACACGCACTCCTCTCTCTCGCACACACACACTCCTCTCTCTCATAGAGACACTGATCTCTTTCACAGACGGACATATAGACTCCTCTCTCTCACACACATGCACACACACACAGACACACACAAACTCCTCTGCCTCACACACACGTACACACACACTCCTCTCTCTCACAAAACACACTCCTCTCTCTCTCTCACAGGGACACTGCTCTCTCTCACAGAGGGACACACACAGTCCTCTCTCTCGTGCACACACACTCCTCTCTCTCACGCACACACACTCCTCTCTCTCACACACACACACTCCTCTCACTTGCACACACACACTCCTCTCTGTCACACACACACAATCCTCTCTCTCACACACACACATACTCCTCCTCTCACACACACACACA
The DNA here is from genome assembly GCA_026770705.1 of Isurus oxyrinchus. Lineage (NCBI taxonomy): Eukaryota > Metazoa > Chordata > Chondrichthyes > Lamniformes > Lamnidae > Isurus > Isurus oxyrinchus. Next base: position 83,305,365 of record JANJGN010000004.1, on the reverse strand, counting down.
CTCCTCTCTCACACACACACTCCTCTCTCACACACACACTCCTATCTCACACACACACACACTGCTCACTCTCACACACAATCCTCACTCTCACAGAAGTGCACACACACTCCTCTCTCTCGCACATACAGTCTCTCACACTCTCTCGCACACACACACTCCTCTCTCTCGCACACACACACTACTCCCTCTGAAACACATACAGTGCTCTCTCTCACACACATACAGTCCTCTCTCAGAAACACATACACACCTCTATCTCTCTAGCAGACCCACACACTCTCTCACACATACACACTCCTCTCTTTCGACACACATCTCTGTCTCTCTCTCACGTACACATACCTGTGTCTCCTTCTCACATAAACCCCTCTGTCTCTCTTTCTCACACACACATACACCTCTGACTCTCTCTCACGCACACACACATTCCTCTCTCTCTCACACACACACTCGTCTCACACACATGCACAATGCTGTTTCTCTCTCACACACACATCTCTGTCTCTCTGTCTCACACACACACCCTATCTCTCACATACACTCACACCTCTCTGTCACTGACACATCTCTGTCTTAATGTCCCACACACACATGTCTGTCTCACTCACTCGCTCACACACATACATCTGTTTCTCTCTCACTCACACACACTCACTCTTCTCTCTCTCACACACATACCCACACTCAATTCTCTCACACACAAACACTCATCACTCTCTCTAGCAAACATACATTCCTCTCTCTCTCACACACTCCTCTCCCTCACACACACACCCCTCTCCCTCACACACTTCTCTCTCACACACTTCTCTCTCACAAACAGACACATAATCCTCCCTCTTGCACACAAACACTCCTCTCTCTCACTCACGCACTTCTCTCTCACACACACAATCCCCTTTATCACATACACATGCACACACATCTCCCTCACAGATATACCTCTGTCTCTCTCTCTCAAACTCATGCACAGCTTTCTGTCTCTCGCTCTCACAGACACAGACCTCTGTGTCTGACACACACATGCACACTCCTCTGCCTGACACACACACACACACACACACACACTCCTCTCTCACAAACACGCCTCTCTTTCACAAAGACATTGATCTCTCTCACAGACGGACCCACACACTCCTCTATTTAGCACACACACACATACACACACACACACACGCACACACCTCTGCCGCACACACACACACACTCCTCTCTCTCACACACACACTCCTCTCCCTCACAGAGACACTGCTCTCTCTCACAGACGGATACACACACTCCTCTCTCTCGCGCACATACGCTCCTCTCTCTTGGACACACACACACTACTCTCTCTCACAGAAAGGCACTCCTCTCTCTCACACACACACTCCTCTCTCACACACACACTCCTCTCTCACACACACACACACTGCTCACTCTCACACACAATCCTCACTCTCACAGAAGTGCACACACACTCCTCTCTCTCGCACATACAGTCTCTCACACTCTCTCGCACACACACACTCCTCTCTCTCGCACACACACACTTTCCCTCTGAAACACATACAGTGCTCTCTCTCACACACATACAGTTCTCTCTCAGAAACACATACACACCTCTATCTCTCTAGCAGACCCACACACTCTCTCACACATACACACTCCTCTCTTTCGACACACATCTCTGTCTCTCTCTCACGTACACATACCTGTGTCTCCTTCTCACATAAACCCCTCTGTCTCTCTTTCTCACACACACATACACCTCTGACTCTCTCTCACGCACACACACATTCCTCTCTCTCTCACACACACACTTGTCTCACACACATGCACAATGCTGTTTCTCTCTCACACACACATCTCTGTCTCTCTGTCTCACACACACACCCTATCTCTCACATACACTCACACCTCTCTGTCACTGACACACCTCTGTCTTAATGTCCCACACACACATGTCTGTCTCACGCACTCGCTCACACACATACATCTGTTTCTCTCTCACTCACACACACTCACTCTTCTCTCTCTCACACACATACCCACACTCAATTCTCTCACACACAAACACTCATCACTCTCTCTAGCAAACATACATTCCTCTCTCTCTCACACACTCCTCTCCCTCACACACACACCCCTCTCCCTCACACACTTCTCTCTCACACACTTCTCTCTCACAAACAGACACATAATCCTCCCTCTTGCACACAAACACTCCTCTCTCTCACTCACGCACTTCTCTCTCACACACACAATCCCCTTTATCACATACACATGCACACACGTCTCTCTCACAGATATACCTCTGTCTCTCTCTCTCAAACTCATGCACAGCTTTCTGTCTCTCGCTCTCACAGACACAGACCTCTGTGTCTGACACACACATGCACACTCCTCTGCCTGACACACACACACACACACACACTCCTCTCTCACACACACTCCTCTCTTTCACAAAGACATTGATCTCTCTCACAGACGGACCCACACACTCCTCTATTTAGCACACACACACACACACACACACACGCACACTCCTCTGCCGCACACACACACTCACTCCTCTCTCTCACACACACACTCCTCTCCCTCACAGAGACACTGCTCTCTCTCACAGACGGATACACACACTCCTCTCTCTCGCGCACATACGCTCCTCTCTCTTGGACACACACACACTACTCTCTCTCACAGAAAGGCACTCCTCTCTCTCACACACACACTCCTCTCTCTCACGCACACACTCTTCTCTCACACGCACACACACACTCCTCTGTCTCGCACGCATACACTACTCTCTCTCGCGCACATAAACTCCTCTCTCTCACACACACAATCCTCTCTCTCACACACACACTCATTTCTCTTGCACATACACACTCCTCTCTCTTGCACTCATGCACTCCTCTCTCTCACACACACACTCCTCTCTCTCAGACATGCACTCCTCTCACTTGCTCTCACACACTCCTCTCTCTCACACATACACACTCCTCTCTCTCACACACACACACTCCTCTCTCTCACACACACTGTTCTCCTTCATACACACAGCTCTCACACACACACATACTCGGCTCTCTCACACGCACATGCCTCTCTCTCACACACACAGTCCTCTCTCTCTCTCTCTCTCACACACACACTCCTCTCTCTCACACAAATTCACCTCTGTCTCTCTCTCACACACACATACCACTGTCTCTTTCTCACATACACACACTCCTCTCCCTCAAAGAGACACTGCTCTTTCTCACAGATGGACACACACACTCCTCTCTCTCGCGCACACACACTCCTCTCTCTCACACACATACATTCCTCTCTCTCGGACACACACACACTCCTCTCTCTCACACACAGGCACTCCTCTCTCTCACCTAGGCACTCCTCTCTCTCACACACACACTCCGCTCTCTCACGCACACACACTCCTCCCTCTCACACACACACACACTCCTCTCTCTCTCACACACACACTCCTCCTCTCTCACACACAAAACTCCTCTCTCTCTCACGGACACACTCCTCTCTCTCTCTCACACACATATTCCTCTCTCTCACACACACACTCCTCTCTATCGCACACACACACTCCTCTCTCTCACACACACACACTCCTCTGCTCTCACACACACACCTCCTCTCTCTCTCACGGACACACTCCTCTCTCTCTCACACACACACAAAAACACTCCTCTCTGTCACGCACACTCCTCTCTCTCACACACATATTCCTCTCTTTCACACACACACTGCTCTCTCTCACACACACTGCTGTCCTTCACAAACACACCTCTCACACACACACTCGTCTTTCGCACACACACACTCCTCTCTCTCACACACACACTCTCCTCTCTCTCACACACACACTTCTCTCTGACACATAGACTCACCTCTCACTCACACAAACTAATCTCCTTTCTCTCACACACAATCTTTCTCTCACGTACACCCCTCTGTCTTTCTTTCACACACACATATACGTCTCACTCTCACAGACACTCTCCTCTCTTTCACACACACACACCTCTGTCTCTCTCTCACACACAAACACTCATCTGTCTCGCGCACACAACCTCCTCTCTCTCACACACACACTCCTCTCTCACTCACACACTCCTCTCTCTTACACACACACTCCTCTCACTCAGACACGCACTCCTCTCACTTGCACACACACACTCCTCTCTCTCACACACAAACTCCTCTCTCTCACACACACTGTTCTCCTTCACACATACAGCTCTCACACACACACATACTCATCTCTCCCACACACACATGCCTCTCTCTCACACACACTTCCCTCTCTCACACAGACACTCCTGTGTCTCACACACACACTCTCCTCTCTTTCACACACACACACACCTGTCTCTCACAAACACACTCATCTGTCTGTCTCACATACGAACACATTCCTCTCTCTCTCAAACACCGACATACATCTCTGTCTCACTCTCTCTCTCACACACACTCTCCTCTCTCTCACACACACACCTCTGTCTCTCTCACACACACATACCTCTGTCTCTTTCTCACATACACACCTCTATCTCTCTCTCACACACACATACACCTCTGTCTCTCTCTCTCACGCACACACACATTCCTCTCTCTCTCACACACACACACTCGTCTCACACACATGCCCAGTGCTGTCTCTCTCTCACACACACATCTCTGTCTCTCTGTGTCACACACACACCCTATCTCTCACATACACTCACACCTCTCTCACAGAAACACCTCTTTCTTAATGTCACACACACACGTCTGTCTCTCTCACTCGCTCACACACATACATCTGTTTTGCTCTCACGCACACACGCTCACTCTTCTCTCTCTCACACAAACACCCACACTCAATTCTCTCACACACACACATCTCTCTCACACACAAACACTCATCACTCTCTTTAACAAACATACATTCCTCTCTCTCACACACACTCCTCTCCCTCACACACACAGTCCTCTCTCACACACTTCTCTCTCACACATTGCTCTCTCACAAACAGACACATACACCTCCCTCTTGCACACACAAACTCCTCTCTCTCTCTCTCACGCACTTCTCTCTCACACACACACTCCCCTTTATCACATACACATACACACACCTCTTTATCACATCTCTCTCTCCCATACACCCCTCTGTCTTTGTCTCACACACACATATACCTCTCTCTCACACACACTCTCCTCTCTTTCACACACACTCTCCTCTCTTTCACACACACACACATCTGTCTCTCTCTCACACACACAATCATCTGTCTCGCGTACACACACTCCTCTGCCTCGCACACACACACATACATCTCTTTCTCACATACACAGCTCTATCTCTCTCTCACACACACATACATCTCTGTCTCTCTCTCACGCACACATACATCTCTGTCTCTCTCTCACGCACACACACTCATCTGTCTCCTGCACACACACTCCTCTCTCTCACACACACTCTCCTCTCTCTCACACACACACTCCTCTCTCTCACACACACTGTTCTCCTTCACACACACAGCTCTCACACACACACATAATCATCTCTCTCACACACACTCCTCTCTCTCACACACACACTCTCCTCTCTTTCACACACACACACACACCTCTGTCTCTCACAAACAAACTCATCTGTCTCACACACAAACACATTCCTCTCTCTCTCTCAAACACAGACACACATCTCTGTCTCACTCTCTCTCTCACACACACACTCCTCTCTCTCACACACACACCTCTGTCTTTCTCTCACACACACATACCTCTGTCTCTTTCTCACATATACACCTCTATCTCTCTCTCTCTCACACACATACACCTCTGTCTCTCTCTCACGCACACACACATTCCTCTCTCTCACACACACACACACTCGTCTCACACACATGCACAATGCTGTCTCTCTCTCACACACACATCTCTGTCTCTCTGTCTCACACACACACCCTATCTCTCACATACACTCACACCTCTCTCACAGACACACCGCTGTCTTAATGTCACACACACACATGTCTGTCTCTCTCACTCGCTCACACACATACATCTGTTTCGCTCTCACTCACACACGCTCACTCTTCTCTCCCTCACACAAACAACCACTCTCAATTCTCTCACACACACACATCTCTCTCACACACAAACACTCATCACTCTCTCTAACAAACATACATTCCTCTCTCTCACACACACTCCTCTCCCTCAAACACACACTTCTCTCTCACACACTTCTCTCTCACAAACAGACACATACTCCTCCCTCTTGCACACACAAACTCCTCTCTCTCTCTCACGCACCTCTCTCTCACACACACACTCCCCTTTCTCACATACAGATACACACACCTCTCTCTCACAGCTATACCGCTGTCTCTCTCGCTCAAACTCATGCACACCTTTGTGTCTCTCGCTCTCACAAACACATACATCTGTGTCTGACACACACACGCACACTCCTCTGCCTGACGCACACACTTTCCTCCCTCTCACACACACACTCCTCTCTTTCACAGAGACATTGATCTCTCTCACAGATGGACACACACACAAACACACAGAATCCTTTGCCGCACACACACATAAACAGACACACTCCTCTCTCTCACAGACAGGCACTCCTCACTCGCACACAGGCATTCCTCTCTCACACACACACACACTCCTCTCTCTCACGCACACACACTCCTCTCTCTCGCACACACACCTCCTCTCTCTCGCACACACACACTCTCTCACACACACACACTCCTCCTCTCTCACACACACCTCCTCTCTCTCTCACGGACACACTCCTCTCTCTCTCACACACACATATTCCTCTCTCTCACACACAACCTCCTCTCTCTCACACACAAACTCCTCTCACTCACACACAGACTCACCTCTCACTCACACAAACTAGTTCCTTTCTCTCACGCACAATCTCTCTCTCCCATACACCCCTCTGTCTTTGTCTCACACACACATATACCTCTCTCTCACACACACTCTCCTCTCTTTCACACACACACACCTCTGTCTCTCTCTCACACACACACTCATCTGTCTCGCGCACACACACTCCTCTCTCTCAAATACACACTCCTCTCTCTCGCACACACACTCCTCTGCCTCGCACACACACACTCCTCTCTCTTGCATGCATGCACTCCTCTCTCTCACACACACACTCCTCTCTCTCACACACACACCTCAGTCTCTCTCTCACACACACATACCTCTGTCTCTTTCTCACATACACAGCTCTATCTCTCTCTGACACACACATACACCTCTATCTCTCTCTCACGCACACACACTCATTTGTCTCATGCACACGCACTCCTCTCTCTCACACACACTCTCCTCTCTCTCACACACACACTCCTCTCTCTCACACACACTGTTCTCCTTCACACACACAGCTCTCACACACACACATAATCATCTCTCTCACACACATGCCTCTCTCTCACACACACACTTCTATCTCTCACACACACACCTCTGTCTCTCTCTCACACACACATACCTCTGTCTCTTTCTCACATATACACCTCTATCTCTCTCTCTCACACACACATACACCTCTGTCTCTCTCTCACGCACACACACATTCCTCTCTCTCACCCACACACACTCGTCTCACACACATGCCCAATGCTGTCTCTCTCTCACACACACATCTCTGTCTCTCTGTCTTACACACACACCCTATCTCTCACATACACTCATACCTCTCTCACAGAAATACCTCTGTCTTAATATCACACACACGTCTGTCTCTCTCACTCGCTCAGACACATACATCTCTCTTTTGCTCTCACTCACTCACGCTCACTCTTCTCTCTCTCACACAAACACCCACACTCAATTCTCTCACACACACACACCTCTCTTACACATAAACACTCATCACTCTCTCTAACAAACATACATTTCTCTCTCTCACACACACTCCTCTCCCTCACACACACACTCCTCTCTCACACACTTCTCTCTCACACACTTCTCTCTCACAAACAGACACATACTCCTCCCTTTTGCACACACAAACTCCTCTCTCTCTCTCACGCACTTCTCTCTCACACACACTCCCCTTTCTCACATATACATACACACACCTCTCTCTCACAGCTATACCTCTGTTTCTCTCACTCAAACTCATGCACACCTTTGTGTCTCCCGCTCTCACAGACACAAACCTCTGTGTCTGACACACACACGCACACTTCTCTGCCCGACACACACACTCACGCACACACACTCCTCTCTCTCACACACACACTCCTCTCCTTCCCAGAGACATTGATCTCTCTCACAGATGGACACACACACTCCTCTGCCGCACACACACATACACACACACTCCTCTGCCGCACACACACATACACACTCCTCTCTCTCATAGACAGGCACTCCTCTCTCTCATGCAGGCACTCCTCTCTCTCACCCACACACTCCTCTGTCTCACACAGACACTCCTCTCACTCGCACACACACACTCCTCTCTCTCAAACACACACACTCCTCTCTCACACACACACACTCCTCTCTCTCGCGCACACACACTCCTCTCTCTCGCAAATACACACTCCTCTCTCTCGCAAATACACACTCTCTCACACACACACACTCCTCCTCTCTCACACACACACTTCTCTCTCACACACAGACTCTCATCTCACTCATACAAACTAGTCTCCCTTCTCTCACACACAATCTCTCTCTCCCATACACCCCTCTGACTTTGTCTCACACATACATATACCTCTCTCTCTCACACACACTCTCCTCTATTTCACACACACACACGCCTCTGTTCTCACACACACACCTCCTCTCTCTCTCACGGACACACTCCTCTCTCTCTGACAAGCACACACAAACACACTCCTCTCTGTCACACACACTCCTACCTCTCACACAAAAACTCCTCTCTCTCACAAACACACACACACAGACTCCTGTCTCTCACACACACATTCTGCTCTCTCTCACACACACTGCTCTCCTTCACAAACACACCTCTCACACACACACTCCTCTCTCTCACACACACACTTCTCTCTCTCACACAGACACTCCTCATACATACACCTCAGTCTCTCTCTCACATACACACCTCTGCCTCTCTCTCTCACACACACATACACCTCTGTCTCTCATGCACACACATGCTCCTCTGTCTCACACACGCACACTCCTCTGTCTGACACACACACACACACACACACACACACACACACACACACACACTCACTCCTCTGTCTCACACACACACACACTCTCTGTCTCTCACACACACACTCCTCTCTCTCACAGATGCACACGCACACTCCTCTCTCTCGCACACGCACACTCCTCTCTGTCGCAGACACACTATGCCTCTCTCTCACACACATACACACCTCTATCTCTCTAGCACACACACAAACTCCTCTTTCTCACACATAAACACTCCTCTCTTTCAACATACATCTCTGTCTCTCTCTCACACACACAAATAGCGCTGTCTCTTTCTGACACACACATACCTTTGTCTCTTTCTCACATACACACCTCTGTCTCTCTCTCTCACACACACACGCACTCCTCTCTCACACACACACACACACACACACTCGTCTCATACACACTCCTCTCTCTCTCACAGACACACCTTTGTCTCTCTCTCTCTCACACACACACACATCCCTCTGTCTCTCTCTCTCGCTCACACACATACCTCTGTCTAATCTCACACACACAGATACACCTCAGTCTCTATCCCACATACACACCTCTGTCTGTCTCTCTCACACACACATACACCTCTGTCTCTCTCTCATGCACACACATGCTCCTCTGTCTCACACACACACACTCCTCTGTCTCACACACAGACACAGACTCCTCTGTCTCACACACACACACACTCTCTCTCTCTCACACACACACTCATCTCTCTCACAGATGCGCACGCACACTCCTCTCTCTCACACTCATGCACACCTCTATCTCTCTCGCACACACACAAACTCCTCTTTCTCATACATAAACACTCCTCTTTTTCAACACACATCTCTGTCTCTCTCTCACACACACATACACCTCTGTCTCTCTCTCATGCACACACATGCTCCTCTGCCTCACACGCACACACACTCTGTCTCTCACACACACACTCCTCTCTCTCACAGATGCACACGCACACTCCTCTCTCTCGCACACGCACACTCCTCTCTGTCGCACACACACTCCTCCCTCTTGCACACACACTCCTCTCTCTCACACACATACACACCTCTATCTCTCTAGCACACACACAAACTCCTCTTTCTCACACATAAACACTGCTCTCTTTCAACACACATCTCTGTCTCTCTCTCACACACACATACCGCTGTCTCTTTCTGACACACACATACCTCTGTCTCTTTCTCACATACACACCTCTGTCTCTCTCTCACACACACACACACATGCACTCCTCTCTCACACACACACACACGCTCGTCTCATACACACGCACAACGCTGTCTCTCTCTCTCTCAAACAAACATCTCTGTCTCTCTCTCTCACACACACAACCCCATCATTCACACACACTCACACCGTTCTCTCACAGAAACACCTCTGTCTCTATGTCAGACACACACACATCTGTCTCTCTCACTCGCTCACACACATACCTCTGTTTCGCTCTCTCTCACACACAACCGCACTCAATTCTCTCACACATACACACATCTCTCTCACACACAAACACTCATCACTCTCTCTAACAAACACACACTCCTGTCTCTCATGCACTACTCTCCCTCACACACACACACTCCTCTCTCACACACTTCTCTCTCACACACTTCTCTCTCACAAACACACACATATTCCTCTCTCTTGCACACACACACTCCTCTCTCTAACACAAACACTCTCACACACCTCTCTCTCACTCACACTCGTGTCTCTCACACACACACTCCTCTGTGCCTCACACACACACACACACACACACACTCTTCTCTCTCACAGAGACACTGATGTTTCTCGCAGATGGACACACACACTCCTCTCTCTAGCACACATACACACACACACATACATACAGTTATTAATCTCTCCCAGAGACAATGCTCTCTCTCACGGACAGACACACACACTCCACTCTCTCGCACACATACTCCTCTCTCTTGCACACACACACCTCTCTCTCACACACACACTCCTCTCTCTCACAGACACACAATCCTCTCTCTTGCACACACACACTCCTCTCTCTTGCAAACACACATTCCTCTCTCACACACACACTCTCCTCCTCTCACAGACACACACTCCTCTCCCTCACATGCACCCTCCTCTCTCTCTTACACACACACTTCTCTCTCACACACAGACAACCACACACTCCTCTCTCACACACACACTCCTCTCTCTCACAGACACACAATCCTCTCTCTTGCACACACACACTCCTCTCTCTTGCAAACACACATTCCTCTCTCACACACACACTCTCCTCCTCTCACAGACACACACTCCTCTCCCTCACATGCACCCTCCTCTCTCTCTTACACACACACTTCTCTCTCACACACAGACAACCACACACTCCTCTCTCACACACACACTCCTCTCTCACACACACACACAATCCTCTCTCACACACAGACACTCCTCTCGCTCGCACACACACACTCCTCTCTAAGACACACACTTCTCTCTCACACACAGGCAAACCTCTATCTCACACACACTAGTCTTCTTTTTCTCACACACACTCTCTCTCACAAACACCCCTCTGTCTTTTTCGCACACACACCAATTCCTCTCTCTCACACACACAGTCCTCTCTCTCACACACACGCTCCTCCTGTCACACACACACACCTCCTCTCTCTCTCACGCACACGCTGCTCTCTCTCACACACACACTCCTCTCTCTCACACACACATTCCTCTCTCTCACACACACACTCCACTCTCTCACACAGACACAGTCGTCTCACACACACACACACACACTCCTCTCTCTCACACACAGACAATCCTCTTTCTCACACACACACACTCTTCTTTCTCACGCACACACACTCCTCTCTCTCACACACACTGCTCTCCTTCACAAACACTCCTCTGCTGACCTTCCCCGTCGCTCTCTCACCCTGTCGCTCTACCTCCCCATCGCTGTCTGTCCCCGTCGCTCTCTGTCCCTGTCGCTTTCCCTCCCCATCGCTCTTGCTCCCCTTCACAGTTTCTCCCCTGCACGCCCCCTCTCCCCTTCAGTCTTGCACCCTAGCACATTCTCTCCCCTTCAACCTGGCTCCCCTTCATTCTCTCTCCCATTCGCGCTCTCTCCCCTTCACTCTCCCTCCCCTTCTTTCCCCCTCCAATTCCTTCTCCCACCACTTATCTCTCACTCCCTTTCACTCTCACTCGCCATGGCTATCACTCCACGTGTGTCTCCTTCCCCGTCGCTGTCGCTGGCCGTTCCTATCTCTCCCAGTTTTTCTCTCTCCCCGTGGCTGTCTCTCCCCTTGGCTGTCGCTCGCCCTTGCTCTCTCTCCCCATTGCTCTCAGTCCCCATTGCTCTCTCTCCCTTTGCTCTCTCTCCCGTTGCTCTCTTTCCCAAGGCTCTCTCTCGCACTTGGTCTCTCTCGCCGTTGCTCTCTCTCCGTGTTGCTGTCTCTCCCCATTGCTGTCTGACCCCATTGCTCACTTTCCCTGTTGCTCTCAGTCCCCATTGCTCTCTCTCCCGTTGATCTCTCTCCCATTGCTCTCTTTCCCGTGGCTCTTTCTCGCACTTGCTCCCTCTTGCCGTTGCTCTCTCTCCCCGTTGCTGTCTCTCCCTATTGCTCTCTCTCCCCATGGCTATCTCTCCCCAAGTCTGTCTCTCCCCATTGTTCTCTCACCCCGTGGCTCTCTCTCCCCGTGACTCTCTCTCCCCGTGGGTCTTGCTCCCCGTGGCTCTCGCTCCCCATGTCTCTCATTCCTCATCCCTCTCTCTCTCCCTCCCCGTGGCTCTCTCACTCCCTCCCCATGGCTCTCGATCCCTGTGTCTCTCGCTCCCTGTAGCTCTTGCACCCCCTGTCTCTCACTCCACTTCTCTCTCACTCCCAGTCGCTCTCCCTCCCCGTCACTATCCCTTATCTTCTTTACCCCTCCACTTACCACAGCCACCCCTTTGTTCTCCCTCCCCTTTGCTCTCACTCGCCGTGGCTCTCTCTCCACATGGCTCTCCCTCCCCGTCACAAGCGCTCGCCGCTGCTCTCTCTCACAGTTGTTCTATCTCCCCGTGGTTCTCTCTCCTCATGGCTGTCGCTTGCCTTTCTCTCTCTCCCCATTGCTCACTGTCTATGTTGCTCCCTGTCCCCGTTGCTCTCTGTCCCAGTGGCTCTCTCTCCCCGTTGCTATCTGACCCCATTGCTCACTGTCCCTGTTGCTCTCAGTCCCCATTGCTCTCTCTCCCGTTGATCTTTCTTCCATTGCTCTCTCTCCCATTGCTCTCTCTCCCATTGCTCTCTCTCGCCCTTGATCTCTCTCCCCGTTGCTGACTCCCCCCCTTGCTGTATCTCCCCATTGCTCTCTCTCCCCGTTGCTCTCTCTCCCCGTTGCTCTCTCTCCCTGTGGCTGTCTCTCCCCTTGGCTGTCTCTCCCCGTGGCTCGCTCTCTCCCCGTGGCTTTCTCTCTCCGTGGCTCTCTCTGCCCGTAGCTCTCTCTGCCCGTGGCTCTCGCTCCCCATGGCTCTCGCTCCCCGTGGCTCTCGCTCCCTGTGGCTCTTGCTCCCTGTTTCTCTCTCTCCCGGTGGCTCTCTCTCTGCTGTTCTCTGTCAATGTTGCGTGCTGTCCCCGTTGCTCTCTGTCCGCGTGGCTCTCTCTCCCGTTGGTCTCTCTCCCGTTCCTCTCTCTCCTGTTGCTATCTCTCCATTTGCTCTCTCTCACTGTGACTCTATCACCAGGTGGCTCTCTCTCCCCGTGGCTCTCTCTCCCCGTGGCTCTCTCTCCCCGTGGCTCTCTCTCCCTGTGGCTCTCTCTCCCTGTGGCTCTCTCTCCCCGTGGCTCTCTGTCCCCATGGCTCTCTCTCCCCAATGCTCTCTCTGCCCGTGACACTCTCTCCCCGTCTCTCCCTCTCTCACCCGTGGCTCTCTCTCCCCGTGGCTCTCTCTCCCCGTTTCTCTCTCACCCCGTCTCTCTCTCTCCCCATGGCTCTCGCTCTCCTTGGCTTTCCCTCCCCGTTGCTCTCCCTCCTCGTCGCTCTCCCATCCTGTTGCTCTCCCTCCCGGTTGCACACCCTCCCCGTCGCTCTCCTGCCCCTTCGCTTTCCGTCCCCGTCACTCTCCGTCCCCTTCGCTCTCCCTCCCCGTCGCTCTTGCTCCCTTTCACAGTTTCTCCCCTGCACTCCCTCTCTCCCCTTCACTCACGCTCCCTATCACATTCTCTCCCTTTCAAACCGGTTCCCCTTAAGTTTCTCTCCCCTTCGCGCTCTCTCCCCACTCTTTCCCTCCTCTTCATTAACCTTCCAAATCCCTCTCCCACCCATTTGCTCTCCCTCCCTCTCTCTGCATGGCTCACTCTCCCCATCACTCGCTTTCGCCGTTGTTCTCTCTCCCAATTGTTATCTCTCCCCGTGGCCCTCTCTCCCCATGGCTGTCGCTTGCCGTTGCTCTCTCCCCACTGCTCTGTCTATGTTGCTCGTTGTCCCCGTTGCTGTCAGTCCCCATTGCTCTCTGTCCGCGTGGCACTCTCTCCCATTTCTCTCTCTCCCATTGCTCTCTCTCCGCGTGGCTCTCTCTCCCCTTGCTCTCTCTCCCAATGGCTCTCTCTCCCCATGGCTCTCTCTACCCGTGTCTCTCCCTTCCCGGGGCTGTCTCTCCCCGGGGCTGTCTCCGTGACTGTCTCTCCCCATGGCTAACACTCCCCTTGTCTCTCTCACCCCTTTGCTCTCTCTCCCCATGGCGCTGTCTTCCCTTGGCTCTCTCTCCCCGTATCGCTCTCTCACCGTGGCTCTCTCTCTGCGAAGCTCTCTCTCCCTATGGCTCTCTGTGCCCATGGCTCTCTCTCCCCGTGGCTCTCTCTCCCCGTCTCTCTCTCCCAGTTGTTCTCTCTCCCCTTTGCTCACTCTCCCCGTGGCTCTCTCTCCCCATCTCTCTCTCTCCCCGTGGCCCTCTCACCGCGTGGCTCTCTCTCCCCATTTCTTTCTCACCCCGTCGCTCTCTCTCCCCATCGCTCTCTCTCCCCGTGGCTCTCGCTCCCCTTGGCTCTCCCTCCCCGTTGCTCTCCCTCCCCATCGCTCTTGCTCCACTTCACAGTTTCTCCCCTGCACTCCCTGTCTCCCCTTCAAACTCGCTCCCTATCACATTCTCTCCCCTTCACTCTCTCTCCCCTTCGTGCTCTCTTCCCGTCACTCTCCCTCCCCTTCTTTTCCCCACCACTTCCCTCTCCATCCCTTACGCTGTCAATGGTCATGGCTCTCTCCACGTGGTTCTCCCGCCCCGTCGCTCTCACTCGCCGTTCCTATCTCTCCTCGTTGTTCTCTATCCCCGTGGCTATCTCTCCCCTTGGCTGTCGCTCGCCCCTGCTCTCTGTCCCCCTTGCTATCTGACCCCATTGCTCACTGTTCCTGTTGCTCTCAGTCCCCATTGATCTCTCTCCCGTTGCTCTCTCTCCCGTTGCTCTCTCTTCCGTTGCTCTCACTCGCTCTTGCTCTCTCTCCCCGTTGCTCTCTCTCCCCGTTGCTGTCTCTCCCTGTTGCTCTCCCTCTCCATGGCTCTCTCTCCCCGTGACTCTCACACCCCGTGGCTCTCACTCCCCATGGCTCTCACTCTCTGTGTCTCTCGTTCCTCATCTCTCTCTCTCTCCCTCCCCGTGGCTCTTGCTCCCTGTGGCTCTCACTCCCTGTAGCTCTCGCACCCCGTGGCTCTTGCTTCCCGTGTCTCTCGCTCCCCTTCTCTCACCCTCCCCATCGCACTCACTCCCCATTGCTCTCCGTCCCCTTCTTTACCCCTCCACTTACAAAACCCTCCCCTTTGCTCTCCCTCCCCTTCGCTCTCCCTCCCCGTCACTAGCGCTTGCTGTTCCTCTCTCTCCCAGTTGTTCTCTCTCCCCGTGGCTGTCTCTCCGCAGGGCTGTCGCTTGCCTTTGCTCTCTGACCCCGTTGCTCTCTGACCCCATTGCTCTCTGTCTATGTTGCTCTCTGTCCACGTTGCACTCTCTCCCCATTGCTCTCTATAGTGCTCCCTGTCGTTGTTTCTCTCTGTCACCGTTGCTCACTCTCCGCGTGGCTCTCTCTCCCATTGCACTCTCTCCCATTGCTCTCTCTCCCATTGCTCTCTCTCACCACGTGGCTCTCTCTCCCCGTGCCTCTCTCTCCCCGTGCCTCTCTCTCCCCGTGCCTCTCTCTCCCCGTGCCTCTCTCTCCCCATGGCTCTCTCTCCCCATGGCTCTCTCTCCCCTTGGCTCTCTCTCTCCGTGGTTCTCTCCCCGTCTCTCTCTCTCCCCGTGGCTCTCTCACCGTGTGGCTCTCTCTGCCCGTTTCTCTCTCACCCTGTCACTGTCTCTCTCCTTGGCTCTCCCTCCCCTTGGCACTCCCTGACCATTGGTCTCCCTCCCCATCGCTGACCTTCCCCGTCGCTCTCTCACCCTGTCGCTCTACCTCCCCATCGCTGTCTGTCCCCGTCGCTCTCTGTCCCTGTCGCTTTCCCTCCCCATCGCTCTTGCTCCCCTTCACAGTTTCTCCCCTGCACGCCCCCTCTCCCCTTCAGTCTTGCACCCTAGCACATTCTCTCCCCTTCAACCTGGCTCCCCTTCACTCTCTCTCCCATTCGCGCTCTCTCCCCTTCACTCTCCCTCCCCTTCTTTCCCCCTCCAATTCCTTCTCCCACCACTTATCTCTCACTCCCTTTCACTCTCACTCGCCATGGCTATCACTCCACGTGTGTCTCCTTCCCCGTCGCTGTCGCTGGCCGTTCCTATCTCTCCCAGTTTTTCTCTCTCCCCGTGGCTGTCTCTCCCCTTGGCTGTCGCTCGCCCTTGCTCTCTCTCCCCATTGCTCTCAGTCCCCATTGCTCTCTCTCCCTTTGCTCTCTCTCCCGTTGCTCTCTTTCCCAAGGCTCTCTCTCGCACTTGGTCTCTCTCGCCGTTGCTCTCTCTCCGTGTTGCTGTCTCTCCCCATTGCTGTCTGACCCCATTGCTCACTTTCCCTGTTGCTCTCAGTCCCCATTGCTCTCTCTCCCGTTGATCTCTCTCCCGTTGCTCTCTCTCCCATTGCTCTCTTTCCCGTGGCTCTTTCTCGCACTTGCTCCCTCTTGCCGTTGCTCTCTCTCCCCGTTGCTGTCTCTCCCTATTGCTCTCTCTCCCCATGGCTATCTCTCCCCAAGTCTGTCTCTCCCCATTGTTCTCTCACCCCGTGGCTCTCTCTCCCCGTGACTCTCTCTCCCCGTGGGTCTTGCTCCCCGTGGCTCTCGCTCCCCATGTCTCTCATTCCTCATCCCTCTCTCTCTCCCTCCCCGTGGCTCTCTCACTCCCTCCCCATGGCTCTCGATCCCTGTGTCTCTCGCTCCCTGTAGCTCTTGCACCCCCTGTCTCTCACTCCACTTCTCTCTCACTCCCAGTCGCTCTCCCTCCCCGTCACTATCCCTTATCTTCTTTACCCCTCCACTTACCACAGCCACCCCTTTGTTCTCCCTCCCCTTTGCTCTCACTCGCCGTGGCTCTCTCTCCACATGGCTCTCCCTCCCCGTCACAAGCGCTCGCCGCTGCTCTCTCTCACAGTTGTTCTATCTCCCCGTGGTTCTCTCTCCTCATGGCTGTCGCTTGCCTTTCTCTCTCTCCCCATTGCTCACTGTCTATGTTGCTCCCTGTCCCCGTTGCTCTCTGTCCCAGTGGCTCTCTCTCCCCGTTGCTATCTGACCCCATTGCTCACTGTCCCTGTTGCTCTCAGTCCCCATTGCTCTCTCTCCCGTTGATCTTTCTTCCATTGCTCTCTCTCCCATTGCTCTCTCTCCCATTGCTCTCTCTCGCCCTTGATCTCTCTCCCCGTTGCTGACTCCCCCCCTTGCTGTATCTCCCCATTGCTCTCTCTCCCCGTTGCTCTCTCTCCCCGTTGCTCTCTCTCCCTGTGGCTGTCTCTCCCCTTGGCTGTCTCTCCCCGTGGCTTTCTCTCTCCGTGGCTTTCTCTCTCCGTGGCTCTCTCTGCCCGTAGCTCTCTCTGCCCGTGGCTCTCGCTCCCCGTGGCTCTCGCTCCCTGTGGCTCTTGCTCCCTGTTTCTCTCTCTCCCGGTGGCTCTCTCTCTGCTGTTCTCTGTCAATGTTGTGTGCTGTCCCCGTTGCTCTCTGTCCGCGTGGCTCTCTCTCCCGTTGGTCTCTCTCCCGTTCCTCTCTCTCCCGTTGCTATCTCTCCATTTGCTCTCTCTCACTGTGACTCTATCACCAGGTGGCTCTCTCTCCCCGTGGCTCTCTCTCCCCGTGGCTCTCTCTCCCTGTGGCTCTCTCTCCCTGTGGCTCTCTCTCCCCGTGGCTCTCTGTCCCCATGGCTCTCTCTCCCCAATGCTCTCTCTGCCCGTGACACTCTCTCCCCGTCTCTCCCTCTCTCACCCGTGGCTCTCTCTCCCCGTGGCTCTCTCTCCCCGTTTCTCTCTCACCCCGTCTCTCTCTCTCCCCATGGCTCTCGCTCTCCTTGGCTTTCCCTCCCCGTTGCTCTCCCTCCTCGTCGCTCTCCCATCCTGTTGCTCTCCCTCCCGGTTGCACACCCTCCCCGTCGCTCTCCTGCCCCTTCGCTTTCCGTCCCCGTCACTCTTCGTCCCCTTCGCTCTCCCTCCCCGTCGCTCTTGCTCCCTTTCACAGTTTCTCCCCTGCACTCCCTCTCTCCCCTTCACTCACGCTCCCTATCACATTCTCTCCCTTTCAAACCGGTTCCCCTTAAGTTTCTCTCCCCTTCGCGCTCTCTCCCCACTCTTTCCCTCCTCTTCATTAACCTTCCAAATCCCTCTCCCACCCGTTTGCTCTCCCTCCCCTTCTATCTCACTCGCTGTGTCTCTCTCTCTGCGCGGCTCTGCCGCCCCGTCGCACTCACTTGCCATTGTTCTATTTCCCAGTTGTTCTCTCTCCCCGTGGCTGTCTCTCCCCATGGCTGTCGCTCTGCCTTTTGCGCTTTCCACTTTGCTCTGTCCCCGTTGCTCTCAGTCCCCGTTGCTCATTCTCCCATTGCTCTCTCTCCCATTGCTCTCTCTCCCATGGCTCTCTCTCCCCATGGCTCTCTCTCCCCATGGCTCTTGCTCCCCATGGCTCTCGCTCCCCGTGGCACTCGCACACCATGGCTCTCGCTCCCCATGGCTCTCGCTCCCTGTGGCTCTTGCACACCATGGCTCTTGCTCCCCGTGGCTCTCACTCCCTGTGGCTCTCGCTCCCTATGGCTCACGCTCCCCATCTCTCTCTCTCCCTCCCCGTTGCTCTCTCTCCACGTTGCTCTCAATCTATGTTGCTTTCTCTCCCTGTTCCTCTGCGTCTATGTTGCTCTCTGTCCCATTTGCTCTCTCTCTCCATTGCTCTCTGCCCGCCTGGCACTCTCTCCCATTGCTCTCTCTCCCCATTGCTCTCTCTCCCCATTGCTCTCTCTCCCCATGGCTCTTGCTCCCCATGGCTCTCGCTCCCCATGACTCTCACACCCCATGGCTCATGCTCCCCGTGGCTCTCACTTCCTGTGGCTCTCGCTCCCCATGGCTCATGCTCCCCATCTCTCTCTCTCCCTCCCCGTGACACTCTCTCTCGCTCCGGCTGGCTCTCGCTCCCCGTGTCTCTCGCTCCCCATGTCTCTCACTCCCCGTGTCTCTCACTTGCTGTGTCTCTAGCTCCCTGTGGTTCTTGCACCCCGTGTCTCTCGCTCCCCTTCTCTCTCCCTCCCCGTCTCTCTCCCTCCCCGTTGCTCTCTCTCACCTTCTTTTCCCCTCCACTTACAACTCCCTCCCCTTTTCTCTCCCTCCCATTCACTCTCACTTGCCATGGCTCTCTCTCCGCATGGCTGTCCCTCCCCGTCACTCGCGCTTGCCGTTGATCTCTCTCCAAGTTGTTCTTTCTCCCCGTGTCTGTCTCTCAACATTACTGTCGCTTGACGTTGCTCTCTCTCCACGTTGCTCTCAATCAATGTTGCTCTCTCTCCCTGTTGCTCTCCGTCTATGTTGCTCTCTGTCCCATTTGCTCACTCTCACCGTTGCTCTCTGTCCGCGTGGCACTCTCTCCCGTTGCTCTTTCTCCCATTGCTCTCTGTCCCCATGGCTCTCTCACCACATGACTCGCTCCCCGTGGCTCTCTCTCCCCGTGGCTCTCTCTCCCCATCTCAGTCTCTCCCCGTGGCTCTCTCACCGTGTGGCTCTCTCTCCCCATTTCTCTCTCGCACCGTCGCTCATTCTCCCCATGGTGCTCACTCCCCTTGGCTCGCCCTCACCGTTGCTCTCCCTCCCCATCGTTCTTGCTCCACTTCACAGTTTCTCCCCTGCACTCCATATCTCCCCTTCACTCTCGCTCCCTACCACATTCTCTCTTCTTCAACCTGGCTCACCTTCACTCTCTCCTTCACGCTCTCTCCCCCTCACTCTCCGTCCCCTTCTTTCCCCCTCCACTTCCCTCTCCCACCACTTCCCTCTCCCTCCCTTACGCTGTCACTCGTCATGGATCTCTCTCCACGTGGTTCTCCCTCCCCGTCGCTCTCACTCGCCGTTCCTATCTCTCCCAGTTGTTCTCTCTCCCCGTGGCTATTTCTCCCCTTGGCTGTCGCTCGCCCTTGCTCTCTCTCCCCATTGCTCTCAGTCCCCATTGCTCTCTCTCCCTTTGCTCTCTCTCCCGTTGCTCTCTTTCCCAAGGCTCTCTCTCGCACTTGGTCTCTCTTGCCGTTGCTCTCTCTCCATGTTGCTGTCTCTCCCCATTGCTGTCTCTCCCCATTGCTCTCTGACCCCATTGCTCACTGCCACTGTTGCTCTCAGTCCCCATTGCTGTCTCTCCCGTTGCTCTCTCTCCCATTGCTCTCTTTCCCGTGACTCTCTCTTGCCCTTGCTTCCTCTCGCCGTTGCTCTCTCTCCCCATTGCTGTCTCTCCCTACTGCTCTCTCTCCTCATGGCTATCTTTCCCAATGGCTCTCTCTCCCCATTGTTCTCTCACCCCGTGGCTCTCTCTCCCCGTGGCTCTCTCTCCCCGTGGCTCTCTCTCCCCGTGTTTCTTGCTCCCCGTGGCTCTCGCTCCCCGTGTCTCTCATTCCTTATCTCTCTCTCTCTCCCTCCCCGTGGCTCTCTCATTCCCTCCCCATGGCTCTCGATCCCCGTGGCTCTCAGTCCCAGTGGCTCTTGCTCCTCGTGGCTCTCGCTCCCCGTGTATCTCTCTTCCCGTAGCTCTTGCACCCCGTGTGCCTCGTTCCCCTTCTCTCTCACTCCCAGTCGCTCTCCCTCCCCGTCGCGATCCCTTATCTTCTTTACCCCTCCACTTACAACACCCTCCCCTTTGTTCTCCCTTCGCTCTCACTCACCGTGGCTCTCTCTCCACATGGCTCTCCCTCCCCATCACAAGTGCTTGCCAATGCTCTCTCTCCCAGTTGTTCTCTCTCCCCGTGTCTCTCTCTCCTCATGGCTGTCGCTTGCCTTTGCTCTCTCTCCCCATTGCTCTCTGTCTATGTTGCTCGCTGTCCCCGTTGCTCTCTGTCCCCGTGGCTCTCTCTCCCCATTGCTATCTGATGCCATTGCTCACTATCCCTGTTGCTCTCAGTCCCCATTACTCTCTCTCCCGTTGCTCTCTCTCCCGTTGCTCTCTCTCCCATTGCTCTCTCTCGCCCTTGCTCTCTCTCCCCGTTGCTGACTCTCCCCCTTGCTGTATCTCCCCGTTGCTCTCTCACCCCGTTGCTGTCTCTCCGCGTGGCTGTCTCTCCCCGTGGCTGTCTCTCCCCGTGGCTGTCTCTCCCCATGGCTCTCTCTCCCCATGGCTCTCTCTCCCCGTGGCTGTCTCTCCCCATGGCTTACTCTCCCCGTGGTTCTCTCTGCCCATGGATCTCTCTACCCGTGGCTCTCTCTCCCCATCTCTCTCTCCCAGTTGTTCTATCTCCCCGTGGCTGTCTCTCCCCATGGCTGTCACGCGGCCTTGATCTCCTTCCCCATCGCTCTCCCTCCCTTTCGCTCTCCGTCCCCTTCGCTCTCCGTCTCCATCGCTCTCCATCCCCGGCACTTTCTGGCCTTGTTGCTCTCCCTCCCCATCGCTCTTCCTCCCCTACACAGTTTCTCCCCTGCACACCCTCTCTCCGCTTCACTCTCCCTCCCTATCGCATTCTCTCCCCTTCAACCTGGCTCCCCTTCAATCTCTCACCCCTTCGTGCTCTCTCCTCGTCACTCTCCCTCCCCATCTTTCCCCCTCCACATCCCTCTCCCACCATTTTGCTCTCCCTCCCTTTCGCTCTCAATTGTCGTGGCTCTCTATCCACATGGGTCTCCCTCCCCGTCGCTCTTGCTCGCTGTTGCTCTCTCCCAGTTGTTCTCTCTCCCCGTGGCTGTCTCTCCCCATGGCTGTTCTTTATGTTGCTCTCTCTCCCCGTTACTATCTGTCACCATTACTCTCTGTCCCCATTGCTCTCAGTCCCCGTTGCTCACTCTCCTATTGCTATCTCTCCCAATGCAATCTCTCCCGTTGCTCTCTCTCCCTCAGGCTCTCTCTCCCCATGGCTCTCGCTCCCCGTGTCTCTCCCTCCCCGTGGCTCTCGCACCCCGTGGCTCTCGCACCCCGTGGCTCTCGCTCCCCGTGGCTCTCACTCCCCGTGGCTCTCACTCCCCGTGGCTCTCACTCCCCATGGCTCTCGCTGCCCATCTCTCTCTCTCTCCCTCCCCGTGGCTCTCTCGCTCGCTCCTGATGGCTCTCGCTCCCCGTGTCTCTCGCTCCCCGTGTCTCTCACTCCCCATGGCTCTTGCACCCCGTGTCTCTTGCTGCCCTTCTCTCTCCCTCCCCGTTGCTCTCCCTCCCCGTTACTCTCTCTCACCTTCTTGTCCCCTCCACTTACAACTCCCGCCCCTTTGCTCTCCCTCCCCTTCACTCTCACTCACCGTGGCTCTCTCTCCAAATGGCTCTCCCTCCCCATCGCTCGCGCTTGCCGTTGCTCTCTTTCCAAGTTGTTCTTTCTCCCTGTGTCTGTCTCTCAACATTGCTGTCGCTTGCCGTTGGTCTCTCTCCCCGTTGCTCTCCATCTATGTTGCTCTCTGTCTCCGTTGCTCTCTGTCCCCGTTGCTCTCTGTCCGCGTGGCTCTCACTCCCTTTGCTCTCTCTCCCATTGCTCTCTCTCCACGTGGCTCTCTCTCCCATTGCTGTCTCTCCCATTGCTCGCGCTCCCCATGTCTCTCTCTCCCCGTGGCTCTCTCTCCCCATGGCTCTCTCTCCCCGTGGCACACTCTCCCTGTGGCTCTCTCTCCCCGTGGCTCTCTCTCCCTGTGGCTTTCTCTCCCCATGGCTCTCTCTCCCCATGGCTGACTCTCCCCGTGGCTCTCTCTCCCTGTGGCTCTCTCTCCCCGTGGCTCTGTCTTCCCATTGCTCTCTCTCCCCGTATCGCTCTCTCACCGTGGCTCTCTCTCCCCGAAGCTCTCTCTCACCGTGGCTCTCTGCCCATGGCTCTCTCTACCCGTGGCTCTCTCTCCCCGT
The DNA here is from genome assembly GCA_026770705.1 of Isurus oxyrinchus. Classification (NCBI taxonomy): domain Eukaryota; kingdom Metazoa; phylum Chordata; class Chondrichthyes; order Lamniformes; family Lamnidae; genus Isurus; species Isurus oxyrinchus. Next base: position 83,281,736 of record JANJGN010000004.1, on the reverse strand, counting down.
CTCTCTCTCCCAGTTGTTCTATCTCCCCATGGCTGTCATGCGGCCTTGCTCTCCCTCCCCATCGCTCCCCCTCCCCTTCACGCTCTGTCCCCGTCACACTCCGTCTCCGTCGCTCTCTGTCCCCGTCGCTTTCCGGCCCTGTTGCTCTCCCTCCCCATCGCTCTTGCTCCCCTTCACATTTTCTCCCCTGCACACCCTCTCTCCGCTTCACTCTCCCTCCCTATCGCATGCTCTCCCCTTCACCTGGCTCCCCTTCAATCTCTCACCCCTTCGTGCTCTCTCCCTGTCACTCTCCCTCCCCATCTTTCCCCCTCCACTTCCCTCTCCCACCGCTTCGCTCTCCCTCCCTTTCGCTCTCAATCGTCGTGGCTCTCTCTCCACGTGGGTCTCCCTCCCCGTCGCTCTTGCTCGCCATTGCTCTCTCCCTGTTGTTCTCTCTCCCCATGGCTGTCTCTCCCCATGTCTATCGCTCGCCCTTGCTCTCTCTCCCCTTTGCTATCTGACCCGATTGCTCACTGTCCCTCTTGCTCTCAGTCCCCATTGCTCTCTCTCTCGTTGCTCTCTCTCTCGTTGCTCTCTCTCCCATTGCTCTGTCTGCCGTTGCTCTCTCATGCCCTTGCTCTCTCTCCCCATTGCTCTCTCTCTCTCCGTTGCTGTCTCTCCCCGTTGCTCTCTCTCCCCATTGCTCTCTGTCCCCGTGGCTGTCTCTCCCAATGGCTCTCTCTCCCCGTGGCTCTCTCTCCCCGTGGCTCTCTCTCCCCATGACTCCCTCTCCCGGTGGCTCTCCCTCCCTGTGGCTTACTCTCCCCGTGGCTCACTCTCCCCGTGTCTCTCGCTCCCCGTGTCTCTCGCTCCCCGTGTCTCTCGCTCCCCGTGTCTCTCGCTCCCCATGGCTCTTGCTCCCCGTGGCTCTTGCGCCCCATGTCTCTCGCTCCCCGTGTCTCTCGCTCCACTTCTCTCTCCCTCCCTGTCGCACTCCCTCCCCATCACTCTCCCTCCCCTTCTTTACCCCTCCATATACAACACCCTCCCCTTTGCTCTCCCTCCGCTTCACTCTCACTCGCCGTGCCTCTCTCTCCGCATGGCTCTCCCTCCCCATCGCTCACGCTCGCCATTGCTCTCTCTCCCAGTTGTTCTCTCTCCCCGTGGCTGTCTCTCCCCATGGCTGTCGCTTGCCATTGCTATCACTCCCCGTTGCTCTCTGTCTATGTTGCTCTCTGTCGCCATTGCTCTCTGTCCCCGTTGCTCTCTGTCCGAGTCACTCTCTCTCCGATTGCACTCTCTCCCGTTGCTCTCTCTCCCCGTTGCTCTCTCTCCCTGTGGCTCTCTCACCACGTGGCTCTCTCTCCCCGTAGCACTCGCTCCCCTGTGCTCTCTCTCACCGTGGCGCTCTCTCTGCCCTTGGCTTTCTCTCCCAGTGACTCTCTCTCCCCGTCTCTCTCTCCCCATGGCACTCTCTCCCCATGGCTCTTCACCCCGTTTCTGTCTCACCCGTCGCTCACTCTCCCCATGGCACTCGTTCCCTTTGGCTCTCACTCCCCGTTGATCTCCCAGCCCGTCACTCTCCCTCCCCGTTGCTCTCCCTCCCCGTTGCTCTCCCCTCTCCTTCGCTCTCCATACCCGTCGCTCTCTGTCCCTTTCGCTTTCCCTTACCGTCTCTGTTGCTCCCCTTCACAGTTTCTCCCCTCTCTCCCCTTCACTCCTGCTCCCTATCGCATTCTCTCCCCTTCAACCTGGCTCCACTTCACTTTCTCTCCCCTTCGTGCTCTCTCCCCGTCGCTCTCCCTCCTCGTCATTCCCCCTCCACTTCCCTCTCCCACCCCTTCACTCTCCCTCCTCTTTGCTCTCACTCGCCGTGGCTCTCTTTCTCTTGTGGCTCTCCCTCCCCGTCACTCTTACTTGCCGTTGTTCTCTCTCCCAGTTGTTCTATCTCCCCGTGGCTGTCTCTCCCCATGGCTGTCGCTCTGCCTTGCTCTCTCTCCCCGTTGCTCTCTGTCCCCATTGCTCCCTGTCCCCATTCCTCTCATTCCCCGTTGCACGCTCTCACATTGATCTCTCTCCCGTTGCTCTCTCTCCCCATAGCACTCTCTCCCCGTGGCTCTCACTCCCTGTGGCTCCAGCTCCCTGTGGCTCTCGCTCCCCTTGGCTCTCGCTCCCCGTCTTTCTCTCTCTCCCTCCCCGTGGCACTCTCTCTCTCACTCCTGCTTGCTTGGGCTCCCCCTGGCTCTTGCTCTCCGTGTCTCTCGCTCCCCTTGGCTCTCATACCCCGTGGCTCTTGCTCCCCTTCTCTCCCCCTCCCCGTCGCTCTCCCTTCCCTTCTTTAATGCTCCACTTACCTCTCCCTCCCCTTCGCTCTCCCTCCCCTTCGCTCTCCCTCCCCTTCGCTCTCCCTCCCCTTCGCTCTCCCTCCCCTTCGCTCTCCCTCTCCTTCACTCTCTCTTGCCGTGGCTCTCTCTCTGCATGGCTCGCCCTCGCCGTCGTTCGTGCTCGCCGTTGCTCTCTCTCCCAGTTGTTCTCTCTCCCCATGGCTGTCTCTCCCCATGGCTGTCGCTCGCCATTGCTCTCTGTCCCTGTTTCTCTCTTTCCCTGTTGCTATCTGTCCCCTTTGCTCTCTGTCCCCGTTGATCTCACTCCCCGTTGCTCTCTCTCCCCGTTACTCTCTCTCCCCATTGCTCTCTCTCCCCGTGGCTGTCTCACCCCGTGGCTCTCTCTCCCCGTCACTCTTGCTCCCCTCACAGTTTCACCCCTGCACTCCCTCTCTACCCTTCACTCTCGCTCCCTATCACATTCTCTCCCCTTCAACCTGGCTCCCCTTCACTCTCTCTCCCCTTCGCTCTCCCTCCTGTTCAATCCACCTCCACTTCCCACTCCCACCCCTTCGGTCTCCGTCCCCTTTTTTCTCACTCGCCGTGGCTCTCTCTCTGCGTGGCACTCCCTCCCCGTCGCTCTCGCTTGCCATTGTTATCTCTCCCAGTTGTTCTGTCTCCCTGTGGCTGTCTCTCCCCATGGCTGTCACTCGGTCGGCCTTGCTCTCTCTCCCCATTGCTCTGTGTCCCCATTGCTCTCAGTCCGCGTTGCTCGCTCTCCCATTGCTCTCTCTCCCGTTACTCTTTCCCCGTGGCTCTCACACCCCATGGCTCTCACTCCCCGTGGCTCTCGCTCGCCGTTTCTCTCTCTTCCCATTGCGCTCTGTCCCTGTTGCTATCTGTCTCCGTTGCTCTCTGTCCCCGTTGTTCTCTGTCCACGTGGCTCTCTCTCCCATTGCTCTCTGTCCGGTTGATCTCTCTCCCCGTTGCTCTATCTCCCCGTGGCTATCTCGCCCCGTGGCTCTCTCTCCCTGTGGCATCCACACCCTATGGCTCTCTCTCCCCTTGTCTCTCTCTCCCTGTGGCTCTCTCTCCCCATGGCTCACTCTCCCCGGGGCTCTCTCTCCCCGTGGCTCTCTCTCCCCGTGGCTCGCTCTTCCCTTGGCTCTCTCTCCACATTGGCTCTCACTCCCCGTGGCTCTCCCACCCCGTGGCACTCTCTCCCCGTTGCTCTCACTCCCCCTGGATCTCTCTGCCCATAGCTCTCTCTCCCCGTGGCTCTAACTCCCCGTGCCTCTCCCTCCCCGTGGCTCGCTCTCCCCCGTGGCTCTCTCTCTCCATGGCTCTCTGTCCTCGTATCTCTCTTCTCACCGTGACACTCTTACCTCATGACTCTCTCTCCCCATGGCTCTCTCTCCCAGTTGCTCTCTCTCCCCATGGCTCTCTCTCCCCATGGCTCTCTCTCCGCGTGGCTCTCTCTCCCCATGGCTCTCTCTGCCCGTGGCTGCTCTCCCCGTTGCTCTCTCTCCCGTTGCTCTCTCTCCCGTTGCTCTCTCTCCCGTTGCTCTCTCTTGCCGTTGCTCTTTCTTGCCATTGCTCTCTCTTGCCGTTGCTCTCTCTCCCCGTTGCTCTCTCTCCATTTCTCTCTCTCTCCTTGGCTCTCTCTCCCCATATCTCGCTTTCCCCGTGGCTATCTCTCCCCGTGGCTCTCTCTCCCCGTGGCACTTTCTCCCCGTGGCTTTCGCTCCCCGTGTCTCTCGCTCCCCGTGTCTCTCGCTCACCGTGTCTCTCGCTCACCGTGTCTCTCGCTCACCGTGTCTCTCGCTCCCCATGGTTCTCGATCCCCGTCACTCTCTCTCTCCCTCCCCGTGGCTCTCACTCCCCGTCACTGTCGCTCTCCGTGGCTCTCACTCCCCTTTGGTCTCCCTCCCCGTGGCTCTCCCTCCCCAAGGCTTGCCCTCCCCGTGGCTCTCTCATCCAGTAGCTCTCGCTCCCCGTGGCTCTCGCTCCCCGTGGCTCTCGCTCCCTGTGGCTCTCTCTCCCGTTGGCTCTCTCTCCCCGTTGCTCTTTGTCCCAGCGGCTCTCTCACACCGTGGCTCTCACTCTCCGTGGCTCTAACTCACCGTGGCTCTCACTCCCCGTGGCTCTCGAACCCCGTCTCTCTCTCTCTCCCTCCCAATCGCTCTCGCTCCCCATGGCTCTTGGTATCCGCGCACTCGCTCCCCGTGGGTCTCCCTCCATGTGGCTCTCTCAGCCCGTGGCTCTCCCTCCCCGTCGCTCTCCCTCCCCATCGCTCTTGCAACATTTCACATTTTCTCCCCTGCACTCCCTCTCTCCCCTTCACTCTCACACCCTACACATTCTCTACCCTTCAACGTGGCTCCCCTTCACACTGTCTCCCCGTCGCTCTTCCTCCCCTTCTTTCCCCCTCCACTTCTATCTCCTACCCCTTCGGTCTGCCTCCCCTTCACACTCAATCGCGGTGCCTCTCTCTCCACATGGCTCTCCCTTCCCAACGCTCTCGCTGTCCGTTGCTCTCTAACCCAGTTGTTCTCTCTCCCCGTGGCTGTCTCTCCCCATGGCTGTTGCATATCATTGCTCTCTCTCCCCGTTGCTCTCTGTCCCCATTGCTCTCTTTCCCCGTTGCTTTCAGTTCCCATTGATCACTCTCCCCGTTGCTCTGTCTCCCGTTGCTCACTAGCGCCGTTGCTAACTCTCCCTGTTGCTCTCTCTCCCCATTGCTCTCTCTCCCTGGGGCTCTCTCTCCCTGGGGCTCTCACTCCCCGTGGCTCTCACTCCCTGTGGCTCTCTCTCCCCGTTACTCTCTCTCCCCGTCGCTCTCTCTCCCCGTTGCTCTCCCTCCCCGTTGCTCTCCCTCCCCGTTGCTCTCCCTCCCCGTTGCTCTCCCTCCCCGTTGCTCTCCCTCCCCGTTGCTCTCCCTCCCCGTTGCTCTCCCTCCCCGTTGCTCTCCCTCCCCGTTGCTCACCCTCCCCGTTGCTCACCCTCCCTGTTGCTCGCCCTCCCCGTTGCTCTCCCTCCCCTTCGCTCTCCCACCCCGTCCCTCTCCCTCCCCTTCGCTCACCTTCCCGTTCACTCTCCGACCACTTCACTCTCCATCCCCGTCGCTCTTGATCCCCTTCACAGTTTCTCCACTGCACTCCATCTCTCCCCTTCACTCTCGCTCCCTATCACATTCTCACCACTTCAAGCTGGCTCCCTGTCTCTCTCTTTCCCCGTCGCTCAATCTCCCGTGGCTCTCTCTCTCCATTTCTCTCTCATTCCGTCGGTCTCTCTCCCCGTGGCTCTCCCTCCCCATCACTCTCACTCACCGTGGCTCTCTCTCCACGTGGCTCTACCTCCCCGTTGCTCTCACTCGCCATTGCTCTCTCTCCCAGTTGTTCTCTCTCCCCGTGGCTGTCTCTCTCCATGGCTGTCGCTCGTCCTTGCTCTCTCTCCCTGTTGCTCTCTGTCCCCATTGATCTCTGTCCCCGTTGCTCTCAGTCCCCGTTGCTCTTTCTCCCGTTGCTCTCTCTCGCCGTTGTTCGCTCTCCCCGCTGCTCTCTCTCCCCATTGCTGTCTCTCCCCTTTGCTCTCTCTCCCCATTGCTCCCTCTCCTCGTGGCTGTCTCTCCCCATGGATGTCTCTCCCCGTGGCTGTCTCTCCCCATGGCAGTCCCTCCCCGTGGCTGTCTCTCCCAGTGGCTCTTTCTCCCTGTGGCTCTCTCCCCGTTGCTCTCTGTCCCCATGACTCTCGCTCCCCATGGCTCTCGCTCCCCGTGGCTCTCGCTCCCCATGGCTCACGCTCCCCGTGGCTCTCGTTCCCCATCTCTCTCTCCCCATTGCTCTCTCTCCCCATTTCTCTCTCACCCCGTCACTCTCTCTCCCTGTGGCACTCAGTCCCCATGGCTATCGATCCCCGTGGCTCTCACTCCCCATGGCTGTCTCTTGCCATGGCTCTCGCTCCTCGTGTCTCTCGCTCCCCATCACTCTCCCTCCCCGTCGCTCTCCCTCCCCAATGCTCTCCACTCCCGTCGCTCTCCGTTCCTGTTACTCTCCGACCCTGTCACTCTCCCTCCCCGTCGCTCTTGCTCCATTTCACAGTTTCTCCCCTGCACGCCCTCTCTCCCCTCCACTCTCGCACCCTATCACATTCTCTCCCCTTCAACCTGGCTCCCCTTCAATCTCTCTCACCTTTGCGCTCTCTCCCCATTGCTCTCCCTCCCATTCTTTCCACCTCCACTTCCCTCACCCAATCCTTCGCTCGCCCTCCCCTTCGCTCTCACTTGCCGTGGCTCTCTCTCCTCCTGGCTCTCCCTTCCCATCGCCTTCGCTCGCCATGGCTCTCTCTCCCAGTTGTTCTCTCTCCCCGTTGCTCTCTCTCCGCATTGCTCTCTGTCCCCGTTGCTCTCTCTCCCATTGCTCTCTCTCCCCGTTGCTGTCTCTCCCCGTTAATCTCTCTCCCTTTTGCTCTCTCTCCCCGTAGCTGTCTCTCCACATGGCTGTCTCTCCACATGGCTGTCTCACCCCGTGGCTGTCTCTCCCCGTGGATGTCTCTCCCCGTGGATGTCTCTCCCCGTGCCAGTCTCTCCCCGTGGCTCTCTCTCCCCATGGCTCACTCTCCCCGTGGCTCTCTCTCCCCGTATCTAGTTCTCATCTAGGCTTTCTCTCCCTGTGGCTCTCTCTCCCCGTCACTCTCTCTGCCCGTGGCACTCTATTCCCGTGACTCTCTCTCCCCATTTCTCTCTCACCCCGTCACTCTCTCTCCCCTTGGCTGTCTCTCCCCGTGGCTGTCTCACCCCTTGGCTTTCTCTCCCCGTGGATGTCTCTCCTCATGGCTGTCTCTCCCTGTGGCTCTCTCTCCCCATGGCTGACTCTCCCTGTGGCTCTCTCACCCCTTACCTCTCTCTCATCATGTCTTTCTGTCCCCGTGGGTCTCTCTCCCCCATGCTCTCTCTGCCCGTGACTCTCTCTCCCCGTGGCTCTCTCTACCCGTGGCTCTCTCTACCCGTAGCTCTCTCTACCTGTGGCTCTCTCTCCCCGTTTCTCTCTCACCCTGTCGCTCTCTCTCCCCTTGCCTCTCTCTCCCCGTGGCTTCACGACCCGTGGCTCACTCTCCACTTGGCTCTCTCTCCCCATGGCTCTCACTCCCCAACGGTATCTCTCCCCATGGCTCTCTCTCCCGTGGCTCTCAGTCCCCGAGGCTCTCCCTCCCCATTGCTCTCCCTCCTTTTCGCTCTCCCACCCCTTCGCGCTCCCACCCCTTTGCTCTCCTTCCCCTTTGCTCTCACTCACCGTGGCTCTCCCTCCCCGTTGCTCTCTCTCCCCGTCGCTCTTTCCTCGTTGCTCCCTCTCCCCATTGTGCTCTCTCCCCGTGCCTCTCTCTCCCCGTGGCTGTCTCTCCCCGTGGCTGCCTCTCCCCGTGGCTGCCTCTCCCCATGGTTGTCATTGCCCATGCCTCTCTCTGCCCGTGGCTCTCTCTCCCATCTCTCTCTTTACCCGTCGCTCTCTCTCCCCGTGTCTATCTCTCCCCTTCACTCTCGCTCCCTATCACATTCTCGCCACTTCAAGCTGGCTCCCTGTCTCTCTCTTTCCCCGTCGCTCAATCTCCCGTGGCTCTCTCTCTCCGTTTCTCTCTCATTCCGTCGGTCTCTCTCCCCGTGGCTCTCCCTCCCCATCACTCTCACTCACCGTGGCTCTCTCTCCACGTGGCTCTACCTCCCCGTTGCTCTCACTCGCCATTGCTCTCTCTCCCAGTTGTTCTCTCTCCCCGTGGCTGTCTCTCTCCATGGCTGTCGCTCGTCCTTGCTCTCTCTCCCTGTAGCTCTCTGTCCCCATTGCTCTCTGTCAACGTTGCTCTCAGTCCCCGTTGCTCTTTCTCCCGTTGCTCTCTCTCGCCGTTGTTCGCTCTCCCCGCTGCTCTCTCTCCCCATTGCTGTCTCTCCCCTTTGCTCTCTCTCCCCATTGCTCCCTCTCCTCGTGGCTGTCTCTCCCCATGGATGTCTCTCCCCGTGGCTGTCTCTCCCCATGGCAGTCCCTCCCCGTGGCTGTCTCTCCCAGTGGCTCTTTCTCCCTGTGGCTCTCTCCCCGTTGCTCTCTGTCCCCATGACTCTCGCTCCCCATGGCTCTCGCTCCCCGTGGCTCTCGCTCCCCATGGCTCACGCTCCCCGTGGCTCTCGTTCCCCATCTCTCTCTCTCTCCCTCCCCATGGCTCTCTCTCTCACTCCCTCTGGCTCTCGCTCCCCTTCACTCTCGCTCCCCGTGGCTCTTGCTCCCCGGGGCTCTCTCTCACCATGGCTCTCATTCCCCGTCTCTCCCTTTCCCCGTCACTCTCTCTCCCGTGGCTCTCTGTTCCTGTCGCTCTCCCTCCCCGTCGCTCTTGCTCTCCTTCACAGTTTCTCCCCTGCACTCCCTCTCGCCCCTTCACTCTCATTCCCTATCACATTCTCTCCCCTTTAACCTGGCTCCCCTTCGCTCTCTCTACCCTTCGCACTTTCACCCCTTTGCTCTCCCTCCCCTTTGATCTCACTCGCCATGGCTCTCTCTCCCCGTGGCTCTCCCTCCCCATTGCTGTTGCTTGGCGTTGCTCTCCCTCCCCGTTGCACTCTGTCCCCATTGCACTCTGTCCCCATTGCTCTCTCTCCCCGTTGCTCTCTCTCCCCGTTGCTCTCTCTCCCTGTTGCTCTCTCTCCCCGTTGCTCTCTCTCCCCATTGCTCTCTCTCCCCGTGTCTCTCTCTCCCCGTGGCTCTATCTACCCGTGGTTCTATCTCCCCATGGATCTCTCTCCCCGTGGATCTCTCTCCCCGTGGCTGTCTCTGCCCATGGCTCTCTCTGCCCATGGCTCCCTCTGCCAGTGGCTCTCTCTCTTCGTCTCTCTCTTTACCCGTCGCTCTCTCTCCCCGTGACTCTCTCTCCCCGTTTCTCTCTCACCCCATCGCTCACTCTCCCCATGGCTCTCACTCCCCGTGGCTCTCCCTCCCCATGCCTCTTTCTGCCCGTGGCTCTCGCTCCCCTGTGGTGGTCTCTGCCAGTGGCTTTCTCTCCCCATGGCACTCTCTCCCCGTGGTTCTCTCTCCTGATGTGTCACTCTCCCCGTGGCTCTCTCTTCCCGTTTCTCTCTCTCCCCGTCACTCTTTCTCCCCGTGGCTCTCGCTCCCCGTTGCTCTCCCTCCTCGTTGCTCTCCCTCCCCGTCGCTCATCCTTCCCATCGCTCTCCCACCCCGTCGTTCTCCCGTCCCTTCGCTCTCCCTCCCCTTCACTCTCCGTCCCTGTCAATCCGCATCCCCATCGCTATCCGTCCCTCTCGCTATCCCTCCCCGTCGCTCTTGCTCCCCTTCACAGTTTCTCCCCTGCACTCCCTCTCTCCCCTTCACTCTCGCTCCCTATGACATTCTCTCCCCTTAAACCTGGCTCCATTTCACTCTCTCTACCCTTCACATTCTCTCCCCATCGCTCTCCCTCCCAATCTTTCCCATAGCACTTCCCTCACCCACCCCTTCGCTCTCCCTCCCCTTCGATCTCCCTTGAGGTGGCTCTCTCTCCACGTAGCTCTTCGTCCCCATCGCTATCGCTTGCCATTGCTCTCTCTCCCTGTTGCTCTCTGTCCCCATTGCTCCAGGTCCCCGTTGCTTTCAGTCCCCTTTGCTCTCTCTCCCGGTGCTCTCTCTCCCCGTTGCTCTCTCTCCCCGTGGCTCTCTTCACTGTGGCTCCCTCTCCCCATGGTTCTCTCTCCCCGTGGCTCTCTCTCCCTGTGGCTGTCTCTCCCCGTGGCTGTCTCTCCCCGTGGCTGTCTCTCCCCGTGGCTGTCTCTCCCCGTGGCTGTCTCTCCCCGTGGCTGTCTCTCCCCGTGGCTGTCTCTCCCCGTGGCTGTCTCTCCCCGTGGCTGTCTCTCCCCGTGGCTGTCTCTCCCCGTGGCTGTCTCTCCCCGTGGCTGTCTCTCCGCGTGGCTGTCTCTCCCCGTGGCTGTCTCTCCCCGTGGCTGTCTCTCCCCGTGGCTGTCTCTCCCCGTGGCTGTCTCTCCCCGTGGCTGTCTCTCCCCGTGGCTGTCTCTCCCCGTGGCTGTCTCTCCCCGTGGCTGTCTCTCCCCGTGGCTGTCTCTCCCCGTGGCTGTCTCTCCCCGTGGCTGTCTCTCCCCGTGAATGTCTCTCCCCGTGGCTGTCTCTCCCCGTGGCTGTCTCTCCCCGTGGCTGTCTCTCCCCGTGGCTGTCTCTCCCCGTGGCTGTCTCTCCCCGTGGCTGTCTCTCCCCGTGGCTGTCTCTCCCCGTGGCTGTCTCTCCCCGTGGCTGTCTCGCCCCGTGGCTGTCTCTCCCCGTGGCTGTCTCTCCCCGTGGCTGTCTCTCCCCGTGGCTGTCTCTCCCCGTGGCTCTCTCTCCCCGTGGCTCTCTCTCCCCGTGGCTCTCTCTCCCCGTGGCTCTCTCTCCCCGTGGCTCTCTCTCCCCGTGGCTCTCTCTCCCCGTGGCTCTCTCTCCCCGTGGCTCTCTCTCCCCGTGGCTCTCTCTCCCCGTGGCTCTCTCTCCCCGTGGCTCTCTCTCCCCGTGGCTCTCTCTCCCCGTGGCTCTCTCTCCCCGTGGCTCTCTCTCCCCGTGGCTCTCTCTCCCCGTGGCTCTCTCTCCCCGTGGCTCTCTCTCCCCTTTGCTCTCTCTCCCCGTGGCTCTCTTTCCCCGTGGCTCTCTCCCCCCGTGGCTGCCTCTCCCCGTGGCTCTCTCTCCCTGTGGCTCTCTCTGCCCGTGGTTCTCTCTCCCCTTTGCTCTCTCTCCCCGTGGCTCTAGCTCCCCGTGTCTCTCCCTCCCTGTTGCTCTCCCTCCTCGTGGCTCTCCCTCCTCATCGCGCTCCCACCCCGTCTGTCTCCCTCCCCGTCGCTCTCCCTCCCCGTCGCTCTCCCTCCCCGTCGCTCTCCCTCCCCGTCGCTCTCCCTCCCCGTTGCTCTCCCTCCCCGTCGCTCTCCCTCCCCGTCGCTCTCCCTCCCCGTCGCTCTCCGTCCCCTTCACTCTCCATCCCCGTCGCTCTCCGTCCCTCTCGCTAACCCTCCCCTTCGCTGTTGCTCCCCTTCACAGTTTCTCCCCTGCACTCCCTCTCTCCCGTTCACTCTCGCTCCCTATCACATTCTCTCCCCTTCAACCTGGCTCCCCTTCACTGTCTGTAACCTTCACGCTCTCTCCCTGTCGCTGTTCCTCCCCTTTTCTCCCACACCACTTCCCTCACCCACCCCTTTGCTCTCCCTCCCCTTCGATCTCCCTTGCGGTGGCTCTCTCTCTATGTCGCTCTCCCTCCCCGTCGCTATCGCTCGCCATTGATCTCTCTGTCCCCGTTGCTCTCTGTCCCCGTTGGTTTCAGTCCCCTTTGCTCTCTCTCCCTTTACTGTCTCTCCCTGTTGCTCTGAATCCCCGTTGCTCTCTCACTCCATTGATCTCTCTCCTCATTGCTCTCGCTCCCCGTTGCTGTCTCTCCCCGATGCTGTCTCTCCACGTGGCTCTCTCTCCCCGTGGCTCTCTCTCCCCGTTGCTCTCTCTCCCCGTGACTTTCTCTCCCCGTGGCTGTCTCTCCCCGTGGCTGTCTCTCCCCGTGGCTGTCTCTCCCCGTGGCTGTCTCTCCCCGTGGCTGTCTCTCCCCGTGGCTGTCTCTCCCCGTGGCTGTCTCTCCCCGTGGCTGTCTCTCCCCGTGGCTGTCTCTCCCCGTGGCTGTCTCTGCCCGTGGCTCTCTGTCCCCGTGGCTCTCTATCCTCAAGGCTCTCGCTCCCTGTGTCTCTCCCTCCCCGTTGCTCTCCCACCTCGTAGCTCTCCCTCCCTGTCGCTCTCCCTCCCTGTCGCTGTCCCTCCCAGTCGCTCACTCTCTCCTTCGCTCTCCCTCCCCGACACTCTCCATCCCCGTCCCTCTCCATCCCTGTCGCTCGCCCCCCCCGTCGCTTTTGCTCCCCTTCACAGTTTCTCCCCTGCACTCCCTCTCTCCCCTTCACTCTCTTTCGCTATCACATTCATTCACCTTCAACCTGGCCCCTCTTCACTCTCTCACCATTTCACACTCTCTACCTGTCGCTCTCCCTCCACCCTTCTTTCCCCCACCATTTCCCTCACCCACCTCTTCGCTCTCCCTCCCCTTCAATTGCCCTCGCGGTGGCTCTCTCTCCACGTGGCTCTCCTCCCCATCGCTATCGTTCGCCATTGCTCTCTGTCCCCGTTGCTCTCTGTCCCCGTTGCTTTCAGTCCCCTTTGCTCTCTGTCCCGTTGCTCTCTCTCCCGTTGCTCTCTCTCCCCTTTGCTCTGTCTCCCCGTTGCTCTCTTTCCCCGTTGCGCTCTCTCCTCATTGCTCTCTCTCCCCATTGCTAACTCTGCCCATTGCTCTCTCACCCCGTGGTTCTCTCTCCCCGCGGCTCTCTCTCCACGTGGCTCCCTCTCCCCGTGGCTCTCTCTCCCTGAGGTTCTCTATGCCCGTGGCTCTATCGCTCCGTGGCTGTCTCTCCCCGTGGCTGTCTCTCCCCATGGCTCTCTCTCCCCGTGGCTCTCTCTCCCCGTGGCTCTATATCCCCAAGGCTCTCGCTCCCCGTGTCTCTCACACCCCATCACTCTCCGTCCCCGGAGCTCTCCCTCCCTGACGCTCTCCATCCCCATCGCTCTCCATCCCTGTCGCTCGCCCTCCCCGTCACTCTTGCTCTCCTTCACAGTTTCTCAGCTGCCCTCCCTCTCTCCCCTTCACTCTCGCTCCCTATCACATTTCTTCCCCTTCAACCTGTCTCCCCTTCACTCTCTCACCCCTTCACGCTCTCTCCCCATCGCTCACCCTCCCCTTCATTACCCCTCCACTTCCCTCTCCCACCGCTTCACTCTCCCTCCCCTTTGCTTTCACTCGCCGTGGCTCTCTCTCCATGTGACACTCTTTCCCTGTCGCTCTCACTTGCCGTTGCTCTATCAACCAGTTGTTCTATCTCCCTGTGGCTGTCTCTCCCCATTGCTGACGCTCGCCCTTGCTCTCTGTCCCCGTTGCTCTCTGTCCCCATTGCTCTCTGTCCCTGTGGCTCTCAGTCCCCGTTGCTCTCTCTCCCGTTGCTCTCTCTCGCCGTTGCTCTCTCTCGCCGTTACTCTCTCTCCCCATTGCTCTCACTCCCCATTGCTGTCTCTCCACGTTGCTGTCTCTCTCGGTTGCTCTCTCTCCCCATGGCTCTCTCTCCCCGAGGCTGTCTCTCCCTATGGCTGTCTCTCCCTATGGCTGTCTCTCCCCATGGCTGTCTCTCCCCATGGCTGTCTCTCTCCATGGCTGTCTCTCTCCATGGCTGTCTCTCCTCATGGCTATCGCTCCCCGTGGCTCTCTATCCCCGTGGCTCTCTCTCCCCATGGCTCTCTCTCCCCGTATCTCTCGCACCCCTTGTCTCTTGCACCCCGTGGCTCTCGCTCCCCTTCTCTCTCCCTCCCCGTCGCTCTCCTGCCCTGTCACTCTCCCTCCCCTTCTTTACCTCTCCACTTAGCTCTACATCCCCTTCACTCTCCTTCCCCTTCGCTCTCACTTGCCGTGGCCCTCTCTCCGCATGTCAATCCATCCCCGTCGTTCACACTCGCTGTTGCTCTATCTCCCAGTTGTTCTCTCTCCCCGTGGCTCTCTCTCCCCATGGCTGTCCTTCGCTGCTGCTCTCTCACCCCATTGCTGTCTGTCCCTGTTGCTCTCTGTCCCCATTGCTCGCTGTCACGTTGCTCTCTGTCCCTATTCCTGTATGTCCATGTGGCTGTCTCTCCCCATGGTTCTCTGTACTCGTGGCTCTCTCTTCCCGTGGCTCTCTCTCCCTGGGGCTGTCTCTCCCCAGGGCTGTCTCTCCACGTGGCTGTCTCTCCACGTGGCACTCTCTCCCCTTAACTCTCTCTCTCACCATGGCTCTCTCACCCCGTCTCTCTCTCTCTCCCCGTTGCTATCTCTCTCCGTCGCTACCTCTCCCCGTGGCTCTCTCTCTCCGTGGCTCTCTCTCTCCATGGCTGTCGCTCACTGTTGCTCTCTCACCCCATTGCTGTCTGTCCCTGTTGCTCTGTGTCCCCATTGCTCGCTGTCACGTTGCTCTCTGTCCCCATTGCTGTCTATCCACGTGGCTCTCTCTCCCCATGGTTCTCTCTCCTCGTGGCTCTCTCTTCCCATGGCTGTCTCTCCCTGGGGCTGTCTCTCCCCAGGGCTGTCTCTCCACGTGGCTGTCTCTCCACGTGGTGCTGTCTCCCCTTATCTCTCTCTCTCCGTGGCTCTCGCTCCCCTAGGCTCTCCCTCCCCTTTGCTCTACCTCCTTGTCGCTCTCCCACCCCTTCGCTCTCCCACCCCTTCGCTCTCACTAGCGGTGGCTCTCTCTCCACGTGGCTCTCCCTCCATGTCGCTGTCTCTCCCCGTTGCTCTCTCTCCCCATTGCTCTCTCTCCCCATTGCTCTCTCTCCCCGTTGCTCTATCTCCTCGTGGTGCTCTCTCCCTGTGGCTCTCTCTCCCCATTGCTCTCTCTCCCCGTGGGTCTCTCTCCCCGTGGCTCTCTCTCCCCGTGGCTGTCTCTCCCCGTGGCTGTCTCTCCCCTTGGCTGTCTCTGCCCATGGCCCTCGCTCCCTGTGGCTCTCTCTGCCCTTGGCTCTCTCTGCCCATGGCTCTCTCTCCCGTCTCTCTCTTTACCCGTTGGTCTCTCTCCCCATTGCTCTCTCTCCCCATTTCTCTCTCACCCCGTCACTCTCTCTCCCTGTGGCACTCAGTCCCCATGGCTATCGATCCCCGTGGCTCTCACTCCCCATGGCTGTCTCTTGCCATGGCTCTCGCTCCTCGTGTCTCTCGCTCCCCATCACTCTCCCTCCCCGTCGCTCTCCCTCCCCAATGCTCTCCACTCCCGTCGCTCTCCGTTCCTGTTACTCTCCGACCCTGTCACTCTCCCTCCCCGTCGCTCTTGCTCCATTTCACAGTTTCTCCCCTGCACGCCCTCTCTCCCCTCCACTCTCGCACCCTATCACATTCTCTCCCCTTCAACCTGGCTCCCCTTCAATCTCTCTCACCTTTGCGCTCTCTCCCCATTGCTCTCCCTCCCATTCTTTCCACCTCCACTTCCCTCACCCAATCCTTCGCTCGCCCTCCCCTTCGCTCTCACTTGCCGTGGCTCTCTCTCCTCCTGGCTCTCCCTTCCCATCGCCTTCGCTCGCCATGGCTCTCTCTCCCAGTTGTTCTCTCTCCCCGTTGCTCTCTCTCCGCATTGCTCTCTGTCCCCGTTGCTCTCTCTCCCATTGCTCTCTCTCCCCGTTGCTGTCTCTCCCCGTTAATCTCTCTCCCTTTTGCTCTCTCTCCCCGTAGCTGTCTCTCCACATGGCTGTCTCTCCACATGGCTGTCTCACCCCGTGGCTGTCTCTCCCCGTGCCAGTCTCTCCCCGTGCCAGTCTCTCCCCGTGGCTCTCTCTCCCCATGGCTCACTCTCCCCGTGGCTCTCTCTCCCCGTATCTAGTTCTCATCTAGGCTTTCTCTCCCTGTGGCTCTCTCTCCCCGTCACTCTCTCTGCCCGTGGCACTCTATTCCCGTGACTCTCTCTCCCCATTTCTCTCTCACCCCGTCACTCTCTCTCCCCTTGGCTGTCTCTCCCCGTGGCTGTCTCACCCCTTGGCTTTCTCTCCCCGTGGATGTCTCTCCTCATGGCTGTCTCTCCCTGTGGCTCTCTCTCCCCATGGCTGACTCTCCCTGTGGCTCTCTCACCCCTTACCTCTCTCTCATCATGTCTTTCTGTCCCCGTGGGTCTCTCTCCCCCATGCTCTCTCTGCCCGTGACTCTCTCTCCCCGTGGCTCTCTCTACCCGTGGCTCTCTCTACCCGTGGCTCTCTCTACCCGTAGCTCTCTCTACCTGTGGCTCTCTCTCCCCGTTTCTCTCTCACCCTGTCGCTCTCTCTCCCCTTGCCTCTCTCTCCCCGTGGCTTCACGACCCGTGGCTCACTCTCCACTTGGCTCTCTCTCCCCATGGCTCTCACTCCCCAACGGTATCTCTCCCCATGGCTCTCTCTCCCGTGGCTCTCAGTCCCCGAGGCTCTCCCTCCCCATTGCTCTCCCTCCTTTTCGCTCTCCCACCCCTTCGCGCTCCCACCCCTTTGCTCTCCTTCCCCTTTGCTCTCACTCACCGTGGCTCTCCCTCCCCGTTGCTCTCTCTCCCCGTCGCTCTTTCCTCGTTGCTCCCTCTCCCCATTGCGCTCTCTCCCCGTGCCTCTCTCTCCCCGTGGCTGTCTCTCCTCGTGGCTGTCTCTCCCCGTGGCTGCCTCTCCCCGTGGCTGCCTCTCCCCATGGTTGTCATTGCCCATGCCTCTCTCTGCCCGTGGCTCTCTCTCCCATCTCTCTCTTTACCCGTCGCTCTCTCTCCCCGTGTCTATCTCTCTCCATTTCTCGCTCACCCCGTCGCTCTCGTTCTCTGTTGCTCTCTCTCCCCGTGGCTGTCTCTCTCCGTGGCTGTCTCTCGCCGTGGCTGTCTCTCGCCGTGGCTGTCTCTCGCCGTGGCTGTCTCACCCCGTGGCTGTCTCACCCCATGGCTGTCTCTCCCCGTGGCTGTCTCTCCCCTTGGCTGTCGCTCGGTCTTGCTCTCTCTCCCCGTTGCTCTCTGTCCGCGTTGCTCTCTCTCCCCATTGCCCTCTCTCCCCATTGCTGACGCTCCCCGTTGCTATCTCTCCCTGTTACAATCTCTCCTGTGGCTGTCTCTCCCAGTGTCTCTCTCTCCCCATGGCTTACTCTCCCCGTGGCTCTCTCTCCCCGTATCTCTCTCTCATTGTGTCTTTCTCTCCCCGTGGCTCTCTCTCCCCCATGCTCTCTCTGCCCGTGCCTCTCTCTCCCCGTGGCTCTCTCTACCCGTGGCTCTCTCTCCCCGTTTCTCTCTCACCCTGTCGCTCTCTCTCCCCTTGCCTCTCTCTCCCCGTGGCTCTCACGACCCGTGGCTCACTCTCCACTTGGCTCTCTCTCCCCATGTCTCTCACTCCCCAACGGTATCTCTCCCCATGGCTCTCTCTCCCGTGGCTCTCAGTCCCCGAGGCTCTCCCTCCCCATTGCTCTCCCTCCTTTTCGCTCTCCCACCCCTTCGCGCTCCCTCCCCTTTGCTCTCACTCACCGTGGCTCTCCCTCCCCATTGCTCTCTCTCCCCGTCGCTCTCTTTCCCCGTTGCTCCCTCTCCCCATTGCGCTCTCTCCCCGTGCCTCTCTCTCCCCGTGGCTGTCTCTCCCCGTGGCTGCCTCTCCCCATGGCTGTCACTGCCCATGCCTCTCTCTGCCCGTGGCTCTCTCTCCCGTCTCTCTCTTTACCCGTCGCTCTCTCTCCCCGTGTCTATCTCTCTCCATTTCTCGCTCACCCCGTCGCTCTCTCACCCCGTGGCTCTCGCTCCCCATCGCTCTCCCTCCCCGTTGCTCTCGTTCTCTGTTGCTCTCTCTCCCCGTGGCTCTCTCTCCCCGTGGCTGTCTCTCTCCGTGGCTGTCTGTCGCCGTGGCTGTCTCTCGCCATGGCTGTCTCACCCCGTGGCTGAATCACCCCGTGGCTGAATCACCCCGTGGCTGAATGACCCCGTGGCTGTCTCTCCCCGTGGCTGTCTCTCCCCTTGGCTGTCGCTCGGCCTTGCTCTCTCTCCCCGTTTCTCTCTCACCCTGTCGCTCTCTCTCCCCTTGCCTCTCTCTCCCCGTGGCTCTCACGACCCGTGGCTCACTCTCCACTTGGCTCTCTCTCCCCATGGCTCTCACTCCCCAACGGTATCTCTCCCCATGGCTCTCTCTCCCGTGGCTCTCAGTCCCCGAGGCTCTCCCTCCCCATTGCTCTCCCTCCTTTTCGCTCTCCCACCCCTTCGCGCTCCCACCCCTTTGCTCTCCTTCCCCTTTGCTCTCACTCACCGTGGCTCTCCCTCCCCGTTGCTCTCTCTCCCCGTCGCTCTCTTTCCTCGTTGCTCCCTCTCCCCATTGCGCTCTCTCCCCGTGCCTCTCTCTCCCTGTGGCTGTCTCTCCTCGTGGCTGTCTCTCCCCGTGGCTGCCTCTCCCCATGGCTGCCTCTCCCCATGGTTGTCATTGCCCATGCCTCTCTCTGCCCGTGGCTCTCTCTCCCATCTCTCTCTTTACCCATCGCTCTCTCTCCCCGTGTCTATCTCTCTCCATTTCTCGCTCACCCCGTCGCTCTCGTTCTCTGTTGCTCTCTCTCCCCATGGCTGTCTCTCTCCGTGGCTGTCTCTCGCCGTGGCTGTCTCTCGCCGTGGCTGTCTCTCGCCGTGGCTGTCTCACCCCGTGGCTGTCTCACCCCATGGCTGTCTCTCCCCGTGGCTGTCTCTCCCCTTGGCTGTCGCTCGGTCTTGCTCTCTCTCCCCGTTGCTCTCTGTCCGCATTGCTCTCTCTCCCCATTGCCCTCTCTCCCCATTGCTGACGCTCCCCGTTGCTATCTCTCCCTGTTACAATCTCTCCTGTGGCTGTCTCTCCCCGTGGATGTCTCTCCCCATGGCTGTCTCTCCCAGTGTCTCTCTCTCCCCATGGCTTACTCTCCCCGTGGCTCTCTCTCCCCGTATCTCTCTCTCATTGTGTCTTTCTCTCCCCGTGGCTCTCTCTCCCCCATGCTCCCTCTGCCCGTGCCTCTCTCTCCCCGTGGCTCTCTCTACCCGTGGCTCTCTCTCCCCGTTTCTCTCTCACCCTGTCGCTCTCTCTCCCCTTGCCTCTCTCTCCCCGTGGCTCTCACGACCCATGGCTCACTCTCCACTTGCCTCTCTCTCCCCATGGCTCTCACTCCCCAACGGTATCTCTCCCCATGGCTCTCTCTCCCGTGGCTCTCAGTCCCCGAGGCTCTCCCTCCCCATTGCTCTCCCTCCTTTTCGCTCTCCCACCCCTTCGCGCTCCCTCCCCTTTGCTCTCACTCACCGTGGCTCTCCCTCCCCATTGCTCTCTCTCCCCGTCGCTCTCTTTCCCCGTTGCTCCCTCTCCCCATTGCGCTCTCTCCCCATGCCTCTCTCTCCCCGTGGCTGTCTCTCCCCGTGGCTGCCTCTCCCCATGGCTGTCACTGCCCATGCTTCTCTCTGCCCGTGGCTCTCTCTCCCGTCTCTCTCTTTACCCGTCGCTCTCTCTCCCTGTGTCTATCTCTCTCCATTTCTCGCTCACCCCGTCGCTCTCTCACCCCGTGGCTCTCGCTCCCCATCGCTCTCCCTCCCCGTTGCTCTCGTTCTCTGTTGCTCTCTCTCCCCGTGGCTCTCTCTCCCCGTGGCTGTCTCTCTCCGTGGCTGTCTGTCGCCGTGGCTGTCTCTCGCCGTGGCTGTCTCACCCCGTGGCTGAATCACCCCGTGGCTGAATCACCCCGTGGCTGAATCACCCTGTGGCTGTCTCTCCCCTTGGCTGTCGCTCGGCCTTGCTCTCTCTCCCCGTTGCTCTCTGTCCGCATTGCTCTCTCTCCCCATTGCCCTCTCTCCCTATTGCTGACTCTCCCCGTTGCTATCTCTCCCTGTTACAATCTCTCCCCATGGCTGTCTCTCCCCGTGGATGTCTCTCCCCATGGCTGTCTCTCCCAGTGTCTCTCTCTCTCCCCATGGCTTACTCTCCCCGTGGCTCTCTCTCCCCGTATCTCTCTCTCATTGTGTCTTTCTCTCCCCGTGGCTCTCGCCCCCATGCTCTCTCTGCCCGTGCCTCTCTCTCCCCGTGGCTCTCTCTACCCGTGGCTCTCTCTCCACGTTTCTCTCTCACCCTGTCGCTCTCTCTCCCCTTGCCTCTCTCTCCCTGTGGCTCTCACGCCCCGTGGCTCACTCTCCACTTGGCTCTCTCTCCCCGACGCTATCTATCCCCATGGCTCTCTCTCCCGTTGCTGTCCCTCCCCGTTGCTCTCCCTCCTTTTCTCTCTCCCGCCCTTTCGTGCTCCCACCCCTTCGCTCTCCCTCCCCTTTGCTCTCACTCACCGTGGCTCTCCCTCCACGTTGCTCTCTCTCCCCGTCGCTCTCTTTTCCCGTTGCTCTCTCTCCCCATGCCTCTCTCTCCCCGTGGCTGCCTCTCCCCGTGGCTGCCTTTCCCCTTGGCTGTCTCTGCCCATGGCTCAGTCTGCCCATGGCTCTCTCTCCCGTCTCTCTCTTTACCCATCGCTCTCTCTCCCCGTGTCTCTCTCTCCCCGTGTCTCTCTCTCCCCGTTTCTCGCTCACCCCGTCGCTCTCTCACCCCGTGGCTCTCACTCCCCATGGCTCTCGCTCCCTGTGCCTCTCTCTGCCCATCGCTCTCTCTCCCCGTGGCACTCGCTCCCCGTGGCTCTCACTCCTTGTGACTCTCACTCCCCTTCGCTCTCCCTCCCCGATGCTCTCCCTCCCCTAAACTCTCCGCTCCCGTTGCTCTCTGTCCCTGTTGCTCTCCCTCCCCGTCGCTCTTGCTCCCCTTCACAGTTTCTCCTGCTGCACGCCATCTCTCCCCTTCACTCTCGCACCCTATCACATTCTCTCCCGTTCAACCTGGCTCCCCTTCGATGTCTCTCCCATTTGCAAACTCCCCCCGTTGCTCTCCCTCCCCTTATTTCACCCTCCACTTCCCTCTCCCACCTCATCCCTCTCCCTCCCCTTCGCTCTCACTTGCCATGGTTCTCTCTCCCTGTGGCTCTCTCTACCCGTGTCTCTCTCTCCCCGTTTCTCTCTCACTCTGTCGCTCTCTCTCCCCTTGCCTCTCTCTCCCCGTGGCTCTCACGCCCTGTGGCACACTCTCCACTTGGCTCTCTCTCCCCGTGGCTCTCTCTCCCCAACGCTGTCTCTCCCCATGGCTCTCTCTCCCGTGGCTCTCTCTCCCGTCTCTCTCTTTACCCGTCGCTCTCTCTCCCCGTGTCTCTCTCTCCCAATTTGTCACTCACCCCGTCGCTCTCTCACCCAGTGGCTCTCACTCCCCTTGGCTCCCGCTCTCCGTGCCTCTCTCTGCCCATCGCTATCTCTCCCCGTGGCACTCGCTCCCCATGGCTCTCACTCCTCATGACTCTCACTCCCCTTCGCTCTCCCTCCCCGATGCTCTCCCTCCCCAAAACTCGCCGCTCCCGTTGCTCTCTGTACCTGTCGCTCTCCCTCCCCTTCGCTCTTCCTCCCCTTCACAGTTTCTCCTGCTGCACGCCATTCTCCCCTTCACTCTCGCACCCTATCACATTCTCTCCCCTTCAACCTGGCTCCCCTTCGATCTCTCTCCCATTTGCACTCTCCCCCCGTCGCTCTCCCTCCCCTTCTTTCCACCTCCACTTCCCTCAGCCACCCCATCGCTCTCCCTCCCCTTCTCTCTCACTTGCTGTGGTTCTCTCTCCTCGTGGCTCTCCCTCTCCATCGCTCTCTCTCGCCGTTGCTCTCTCTCCCAGTTGTTCTCTCTCCCTGTGGCTGACTCTCCCCATGAATGTCGCTCTGCCTTGCTCTCTCTCCCCGTTGCTCTCTGTCCGCATTGCTCTATGTCCCTGTTGCTCTCAGTCCCCGTTGCTCTCTCTCCCGTTGCTCTCTCTCACATTGCTCTCTCTCCCTGTTGCTCTCTCTCCCCGTTCCTGTCTCTCCCCGTTGCTCTCTCTCCCTGTTGCTCTCTCTCTCTGTGGCTGTATCTCCCTGTGGCTGTCTCTCACCGTGGCGGTATCTCGCTGTGGCTGTCTCAGCCCGTGGATGTCTCTCCCCGTGGCTGTCTCTCCCCTTGGCTGTCGCTCGGCCTTGCTCTCTCACCCCATTGCACTCTGTCCACATTGCTCTCTGTCCCTGTTGCTCTCAGTCCCCATTGCTCTCTCTCCCATTGCTCTCTGACCCCGTTGCTCTCAGTCTCTGTTGCTCTCTCTCCCTGTTGCTTTCTCTCCCCGTTGCTCTCTCACCCCATGGCTAGCTCTCCCCGTCGCTCTCTCTGCCCATGGCTCTCTATCCCCGAGGCTCTCACTCCCCTTCTCTCTCCCACCCCGTCACTCTCCCGCCCTGTCACTCTCCCTCCCCTTTACCACTCCACTTAGCTCTACATCCCCTTCACTCTCCTTCCCCTTCGCTCTCACTCACCGTGGCTCTCTCTCTGCATGTCTGTCCCTGCCCGTCGCTCACGCTCGCTGTTGCTCTATCTCCCAGTTGTTCTCTCCCTGTGGCTCTCTCTCCCCCTGGCTGACTCTCCACTTGGCTCCCTCTCGCTGTGGCTCTCTCTGCCCGTGGCTTTCATTCTCTCTCCCCATGGCTCTCTCTCTCAGTCGCAGTGGCTCTCACTCCCCGTGGCTCTCGCTCCCCTTCTTACCCCCTCCAATTCCCACTCCCACCCCTTCGCTCTCCCTCACATTCGCTCTCACTCGCCGTTGCTCTCTCTCTACTTCGCTCTCACTCCCCATTGCTCGCACTCACCAATGCTCTCTCTCCCAGTTGTTCGTACTCCCCGTGGCTGTCTCTCCCTATGGCTGTCGCTTGGCCTTGCCATCTCTCCGCGTTGCTCTCTGTCCCCAATGCTCTCTGTCCCCATTGCTCTCAGTCCCCGTTGCTCTCTCTCCCCATTGCTGCCTCTCCCCATTGCTCTCACTCCCCGTGGCTCTCGCTCCCCGTGGCTGTCTCTACCCGTGGCTGTCTCTCCCATAGACTGTCTCTCCCCGTGGCTCTCTCTCCCCGTGGCTCTCTCTCCCCGTGGCTCTCTCTCCCCGTGGCTCTCTCTCCCCGTGGCTCTCTCTCCCCGTGGATCTCTCTCCCCGTGGCTCTCTCTCCCCGTGGCTCTCTCTCCCCGTGGCTCTCTCTCCCCGTGGCTCTCTCTCCCCGTGGCTCTCCCTCCCCGTGGCTATCTCTCCCCATGGCTCTCTCTCCCCATGTCTTTCGCTCGGCCATGCTCTCTCTCCCCGTTGCTCTCTGTCCGCATTGCTCTCTCTCCCTGTTGCTCTCAGTCCCCGTTGCTTTCTCTCCCGTTGCTCTCTTTCATATTGCTGTCTCACCCTGTTGCTGTCTCTCCCCGTTGCTGTCTCTCCCCGTTGCTATCTCTCCCTGTTGCTATCTCTCCCCGTGGCTGTCTCACCCCTTGGTTTTCTCTCCCTGTGGATGTCTCTCCCCATGGCTGTCTCTCCCGGTGTCTCTTTCTCCCCATGGCTCACTCACCCCGTGGCTCTCTCTCCCTGTATCTCTCTCTCATAGTTTCTTTCTCTCCCCGTGGCTCTCTCTCCCCCGTGCTCTCTCTGCCCATGGCTCTCTCTCCCCGTGGCACTCTCTCCCCCATGCTGTCTCTGCCCATGGTTCTCTCTCCCTGTGGCTCTCTCTACCCGTGGCTCTATCTTCTCGTTTCTCTCTCACCCTGTCACTCTCTCTCCCCTTGCCTCTCTCACCCAGTGGCTCTCACGCCCCGTGGCTCAGTCTCCACTTGGCTCTCTCTCCCCGATGCTATCTCTCCCCAAGGCTCTCTCTCCCATGGCTCTCAGTCCCCGAGGCTCTCCCTCCCCGTTGCTGTCCCTCCTTTGCACTCTCCCACCCCTTCGCGCTCACACCCCTTCGCTCTCCCTCCCATTTGCTCTCACTCACCGTGGTTCACTCTCCCCATTGCTCTGTCTCCTCATCGCTCTCGTTCCCCATTGCTCTCTCTCCCCGTTGCGCTCTCTCCCCATGCCTCTCTCTCCCCGTGGCTGTCTCTCCCCGTGGCTGCCTCTCCCCGTGGCTGCCTCTCCCCGTGGCTGCCTCTCCCCGTGGCTGCCTCTCCCCGTGGCTGCCTCTCCCCGTGGCTGCCTCTCCCCGTGGCTGTCTCTGCCCGTGGCTGTCTCTGCCCGTGGCTGTCTCTGCCCGTGGCTGTCTCTGCCCGTGGCTGTCTCTGCCCGTGGCTCTCTCTGCCCGTGGCTCTCTCTGCCCGTGGCTCTCTCTCCCCGTGTCTCTCTCTCCCAATTTCTCACTCACCCCGTCGTTCTCTCACCCCATGGTTATTGCTCCCCATGGCTCTCGTTCCCCGTGCCTCTCTCTGCCCATCGCTCTCACTCCCCGTGGCACTCGCTCCCCGTGGCACTCGCTCCCTATGGCTCTCACTCCTCGTGACTCTCCCTCCCCTTCGCTCACCCTCCCCTTCGCTCTCACTTGCCATGGTTCTCTCTCCTTGTGGCTCTCCCTCTCCATCGCTCTCTCTCGCCGTTGCTCTCTCTCCCAGTTGTTCTCTCTCCCCATGGCTGTCTCTCCCCATGGCTGTCGCTCAGCCTTGCTCTCTCTCCCCGTAGCTCTCTGTCCGCATTGCTCTATGTCCCTGTTGCTCTCAGTCCCCATTGCTCTCTCTCCCGTTGCTCTCTCTCACATTGCTCTCTCTCCCCGTTGCTCTCTCTCCCCGTTCCTGTCTCTCCCCATTGCTCTCTCTCCCTGTTGCTCTCTCTCTCTGTGGCTGTATCTCCCCGTGGCTGTTTCTCATGGTTACTGTCTCTCGCCGTGGCTGTCTCACCCCGTGGATGTCTCACCCCGTGGATGTCTCACCCCGTGGATGTCTCACCCCGTGGATGTCTCACCCCGTGGATGTTTCTCCCCGTGGCTGTCTCTCACCTTGGCTGTCGCTCAGCCTTGCTCTCTCTCCCCGTTGCACTCTGTCCACATTGCTCTCTGTCCCTGTTGCTCTCAGTCTCCGATGCTCTCTCCCATTGCTCTCTGTCCCCGTTGCTCTCAGTCCCTGTTGCTCTCTCTCCCCTTTGCTCTCTCATCCCATGGCTAGCTCTCCCCGTCGCTCTCTCTGCCCATGGCTCTCTATCCCCGAGGCTCTCACTCCCCTTCTCTCTCACACCCCATCGCTCTCCCACCCTGTCACTCTCCCTCCCATTCTTTACCACTCCACTTAGCTCTACATCCCCTTCGCTCTCCTTCCCCCTCGCTCTCACATGCCGTGGCTCTCTCTCCGCATGTCTCTCCCTGCCCGTCGCTCACGCTCGCTGTTGCTCTACCTCCCAGTTGTTCTCTCCCCGTGGCTCTCTCCCCATGGCTGTCGCTTGCTGTTGCTCTCTCACCCCGTTGCTCTCTGTCCCCATTGCTCACTGTCACATTGCTCTCTGTCCCCATTGATCTCTGTCTGCGTGGCTCTCTCTCCCCATGGTTCTCTCTCCTCGTGGCTCTCTCTTCCTGTGGCTCTCTCGCCCTGGGGCTGTCTCTCCCCAGGGCTGTCTCTCCACGTGGCTGTCTCTCCACATGGCACTCTCTCCCCTTATCTCTCTCTCTCACCATGCTTCTCTCACCTTGTCTCTCTCTCTCCCCATTGCTAACTCTCCCCGTGGCTCTCTCTCTCCGTGGCTCTCATCCCCGAGCCTCTCCCTCCTTGTCGCTCTCCCACCCCTTCGCTCCCCCTCCCCTTCACTCTCACTCGCTGTGGCTCTCTCTCCGTGTGGCTCACCCTCCACGTCGCTCTCTCTCCCCATTGCTCTCTCACCCCTTTGCTCTCTTTCCCCGTCGCTATCTCTCCCCATTGCT